>JBBHAA010001834.1:0-311354 GCA_037953035.1 Aquarana catesbeiana
CACACATCTCTGCACCCCCCTCCCCCTACACACACATCTCTGCACCCCCTCCCCCTACACACACATCTCTGCACCCCCCTCCCCCCTACACACACAATCTCTGCACTTCCCCCCTCCCCCCTACACACACATCTCTGCACCCCCCTCCCCCCTACACACACATCTCTGCACCCCCCTCCCCCTACACACACATCTCTGCACCCCCCTCCCCCTACACACACATCTCTGCACCCCCCTCCCCCCTACACACACATCTCTGCACCCCCCTCCCCCTACACACACATCTCTGCACCCCCCTCCCCCCTACACACACATCTCTGCACCTCCCCTCCCCCTACACACACATCTCTGCACCCCCTCCCCCCTACACACACATCTCTGCACCCCCCTCCCCCTACACACACATCTCTGCACCCCCCTCCCCCTACACACACATCTCTGCACCCCCCCTCCCCCCTACACACACATCTCTGCACCCCCCTCCCCCTACACACACATCTCTGCACCCCCCCTCCCCCTACACACACATCTCTGCACCCCCCTCCCCCTACACACACATCTCTGCACCCCCCCTCCCCCTACACACACATCTCTGCACCCCCCTCCCCCTACACACACATCTCTGCACCCCCCTCCCCCCTACACACACATCTCTGCACCCCCCCTCCCCCCTACACACACATCTCTGCACCCCCCCTCCCCCTACACACACATCTCTGCACCCCCCTCCCCCTACACACACATCTCTGCACCCCCCTCCCCCCTAACACACATCTCTGCACCCCCCTCCCCCCTACACACACATCTCTGCACCCCCCTCCCCCCTACACACACATCTCTGCACCCCCCCTCCCCCTACACACACATCTCTGCACCCCCCTCCCCCTACACACACATCTCTGCACCCCCCCTCCCCCCTACACACACATCTCTGCACCCCCCTCCCCCCTACACACACATCTCTGCACCCCCCTCCCCCTACACACACATCTCTGCACCCCCCTCCCCCTACACACACATCTCTGCACCCCCCCTCCCCCTACACACACATCTCTGCACCCCCCCTCCCCCTACACACACATCTCTGCACCCCCCCTCCCCCTACACACACATCTCTGCACCCCCCTCCCCCTACACACACATCTCTGCACCCCCCCTCCCCCTACACACACATCTCTGCACCCCCCCTCCCCCTACACACACATCTCTGCACCCCCCTCCCCCCTACACACACATCTCTGCACCCCCCTCCCCCTACACACACATCTCTGCACCCCCCTCCCCCTACACACACATCTCTGCACCCCCCTCCCCCCTACACACACATCTCTGCACCCCCCCTCCCCCTACACACACATCTCTGCACCCCCCTCCCCCCTACACACACATCTCTGCACCCCCCTCCCCCTACACACACATCTCTGCACCCCCCTCCCCCTACACACACATCTCTGCACCCCCCTCCCCCCTACACACACATCTCTGCACCCCCCTCCCCCCTACACACACATCTCTGCACCCCCCCTTCCCCCTACACACACATCTCTGCACCCCCCCTCCCCCTACACACACATCTCTGCACCCCCCTCCCCCCTACACACACATCTCTGCACCCCCCTCCCCCCCTACACACATCTCTGCACCCCCCCTCCCCCTACACACACATCTCTGCACCCCCCTCCCCCCTACACACACATCTCTGCACCCCCTTCCCCTACACACACATCTCTGCACCCCCCCTCCCCCCTACACACACATCTCTGCACCCCCCCTCCCCCCTACACACACATCTCTGCACCCCCTTCCCCTACACACACATCTCTGCACCCCCCTCCCCCTACACACACATCTCTGCACCCCCCTCCCCCCTACACACACATCTCTGCACCCCCCTCCCCCCTACACACACATCTCTGCACCCCCCTCCCCCTACACACACCACTCCATAGAGATCTGATAGACAGAGGTGGGGGGAGATGTCGGGTCTTGGGGGGGGCCCCCCATAGAGGTGAAATAACAGCTCCCAGTCTCAGGTGTGACTCTGGTAATTCCTCCGCTAACCCGGAGATATGATGAACCCCCCAGTATATAAATAACATTCTACCCCCCCAAACATCACTGTCCTCCCTCCCTCCCCCGCTGTCATGGCTCTGCCCCCCCCCCGGGATGTGCACTCACCTCCATACACAGGAGAAATGGATGGACAGATCATGTCTCGGGGGGTCGGTGATGTACTCGGTGTCCGGGCTGTACACTGATCTCTGCACTCACTCATCAACTATTCCTGATAGTGATCACCGACTATCATGTGTATTATATATATACAGGACAGAGAGCAGTCCTTCTCCTCCTCTCACACTATTCCTGATAGTGATCTCCAACTAATGTAATACATGGAACATAGAACAATGTGATGTCACCAAATACCGGATCTACTATTCCTGATAGTGATCACCGACTATCATGTGTATTATATATACAGGACAGAGAGTCCTCCTCCTCCTTTTCTCACACTATTCCTGACTGATCACCGACTAATGTAATACATGGAAAATAGATCAATGTGATGGAAACAAAGACCGAGTCTGCTTCTCCTACTAGTAATGTCACTGAAAGGGAAGGATTGCCCTCCTAATTGGCACTCCACCAAGTGGTTTTCTTGGATTTCCTTCCTTAACCTACCAAACAATTAAATTGTGAAAGGTCATCCGCAGATATCAGTGCAGTCACTTCCTTCTATAAACATGACTTTTAACCCTTCATGTACAGCACCGTACAAATCTCTTCTATTCTACTATCCCATCCCCCTATAGATCATATTCTGTAATATGGAACCCCAAATATCCCCCACATACTACTGACACCTTGTACTGCGCTACACTGTGTGTGAGTGTTATCGGTGTATATGATGACAGGTAGGTCGGTGTATGATTAGTGTATATGGTGACAGGTAGGTCGGTGTATGATTAGTGTATATGATGACAGGTAGGTCGGGGTGTGATTAGTGTATATGGTGACAGGTAGGTCGGTGTATGATTAGTGTATACGGTGACAGGTAGGTCGGGGTGTGATTAGTGTATATGGTGACAGGTAGGTCGGTGTACGATTAGTGTATATGGTGACAGGTAGGTCGGTGTATGATTAGTGTATATGGTGACAGGTAGGGTTGTGCACGGTTTGCACGGTCCCCCTAAAAAAAAAAAAAAGCGCCATGGGCCACCACTGCTCACATCACATCCATTGGGCTGCATTGCTCACATCCGGCTCAGTGCAATGATGAGATGAAATCTATTTCTCTGATTGGTCCGGTTCTCACCAATGTGGAGATACATGAACAGTTTCATGACTTGACAACATTGTTTCCTATCATTGTATGATGTCATTCGTCAAACTTTTATTATTTTTACAAATAAATATTTATAATAAAATTCCATTCTGCCTCTTCCTTTCTTGGTGGGGGGGACTGGACTTGGCGTATGAAGTCCTTCTGTAGATTGTTCTCAGTGGGTCACTCTGGTGAAGTTGGAGGATGACCATCATATCCAGGAGACGAGTATATGAGACATTATTGAAGGCCGACTCCATAGTCCTCTCAGGGAATGCTTTATTTAATCACTTCAGCCCCTGAAGGATTTGCCCCCTTCATGACCAGGCCATTTTTTGCGATAAGGCACTGCATCGCTTTACCTGACAATTGCGCGGTCGTGCGACATTGTAACAAAACAAAATTTATGTCCCTTTTTCTTCACAAATAGAGCTTTCCTTTGGTAGTATTTGATCACCTCTGTGGTTTTTGATTTTTGCGCTATAAACAAAAAAAACGACAATTTTCAATAAAACACAATATTTTGAAGTTTTTGCTATAATAAATATCCATTTTTTTTTCCCTCAGGTTTTTAGGCCAATATGTATTCTTCTACATATTTTTGGTAAAAAAAAAAATAAAATTGCAATAAGCGTATATTGATTGGTTTGCGCAAAAGATATAGCGTCTACAAAATAGGGGATATTTATATGTCATTTTTATTGCTCCTTTTTTTTTTTTTTTTTTTTAATAACTAGTAATGGCGGAGATCTGCGATTTTTATCAGGACTGCAACATTGTGGCAGAGAGATCGGACACTTGACCACTGACTATTTTGGGACCATTGACATTTATACCGCAATCAGAGCTACAAATAGCCACTGATTACGTATAAATGTCACTGGCATGGAAGGGGTAAACACTAGGGGGCGATCAAGGGGTTAACTGTGTTCCCTAGATGTGTTCTAAACTGTAGGGGGGCAGTGTACTGACTGGGGGAGAAGAGAGATCGCTGTTCCTACTTCGTATGAACACACAATCCGTCTCCTCTCCCCTGAGCAAAGCTGGGATTTGTGTGTTTACACACACAGATGCCGGTCCTCACTCTGTCATGAGCGATTGTGGGTGCTCGGTGTTCATGACACGCGCATCATCTCACGGGACATGGCGGGCGCGTGTGCGCATCTTCTGTGATCATTGTGATGTCATGAAGAAGTGACGTCCTGCTACGGCAATTTGTGCAGCCATGCCAACCTGCTGTGGTATAACTGCGGCGGCCGGACGATTAGCGGTTAAAGGGAACCCCAACACTCCTCGATCATCCAATGGGTGAAGTACGGTGAAATCACACATTGGGGGAAATTTATCAAAACTGGAGCAGACAGAATCTGGAGCATCTGTGCATGGCAACCAATCAGCTTCTGTCTTTCATTTTCAAAGCTTACTGAACAAGACGAAGTTTGTTGCTGATTGGTTGCCATGCACAGTTATTCTAGATTTGATCTGCTTCAGTTTAATGCTTTTCCCCCTAATGTGTAACTTCACCACACCTTCCTATCCACTCTATAATCCCATTTGAATGATCGGGGTGTATTGTTAAACTGTGTTATCAATCCATATCAGAAAATGATCTTCTTCTGTTTTTAGGCTCATCCGCATCCTGATGTTAAGGCCTCATGCACACGAGATGCTGTTACACTCGCATTCAGAGGTAGTTGGACACTTTTGTTAACTGCCCCTGAACTCATTCAATGTTATCTTATGTGTCCATGTACACAGTCTCGTTTTTAGGCAGTTGCGTTTAACCTCGTTTTTCCAGAAGCAAAAAAATGTGTTTCAGGCGCAAAAGGTTTCCATGTTTTCAGATGCCAAATGCGGCTAAATGCCGGTACCGCGTTTATAAGTGTTTTTAAAGGAACCTTAATTTTTTGGACCAGAAAACACAGAAATATGATGGTAAACTGCAGCAGAGAATGACATTTTGCAACCCAAATTTGGGGCCCCGTATCTCGGGGCCACTTGGTGCTAGGAACCCCAAATTTGGTGTGCAAACACAGTGGAACTAACACTACAACATACAGTTGGGGTTCCTAGCACCAAGTGGCCCCGAGATAGGAACCCCAAAGTCGGGTCACAAGATGTTATTCTCTGCTCTGCAATATGTTCAATATGGGATCCATCTCCAAAAAAAAAACCCACAGAAAGAGAGGCAAATGTAAGTATACAACTGTTCTCTCTGCTGCTCACTCTGATCACAATGGCAGAAATAGTTAAAATTTATCATGCTTTCTGAGCTTGGGGACGGTCTTTAGTTAAGATAATAAACGCTTCTAGACGCAAACACGGCTAAACGGGCGTTTTTCAGCTTTTAAAAACATGTGTTCAGCAGAGTTTGCACTGGCGTCTCCTGTGCATGAAGCCTAAATGTTCCTGAAAGCAAACTGCAGATCCCCATCAACTCCGCTCCTCCCCCTCATCAACTCCGCTCCTCCCCCTCATCAACTCCGCTCCTCCCCCTCATCAACTCCGCTCCTCCCCCTCATCAACTCCGCTCCTCCCCCCCATCAACTCCGCCCCTCCCCCCATCAACTCCGCCCCTCCCCCCATCAACTCCGCCCCTTCCAACGTCACAGCTCAGATAGAAGTATCTGCAATAGTTTTAGGACACCAACACTTGGAAGGACATGGTATATGTTGGGATTCCCCTTTAAGGAGGCATTCCCTGGGAGGAGTATGGAGTCGGCCTTAATTAATGTCTCATATACTTGTCTCCTGGTTATGATGGTCATCCTCCAACTTCACCAGAGTCACTCACTCAGAACAAGTCTACAGATAAGGACTTCACACATCTAGTTGGAAGAATGTTCTTACAGACAGCTACAGATCATTGGAGTCATGCCGCTGGTTCTGACTGGTGGTGTCACCCCGGAACTAGAAAAAACTCCATCAGATGGAGAGGAACCCCCAACATCCTCTGGAGGAACCCTGGATGAGAATGTCTGATCTGGGGGTTTTCTGCAGATTATTTGTACCGGAAGACGGTAAAGAAGAGAGACCTTTAAAAAATCCAAATTCCACATTTTATTTGATTTGTTCTTTGTCTGCTACAATAATATGAATTTTATTAAAATAGATACAATGTGCATGAAATATAAATGCAGCAAACAACATAGTTTCGTTCTGTCCCAAATGTGTGACAGAGACTGATAGAAATCTGTGACACAAATGGTAAAAAGAGAATTAAGATTAAGTGCAATTTTTTTACTTTTCTCTCCCATTGAGACCAATCTTCTCTCTTCTATGTAGAGGAGAAGAGTACCTGTCCTCCATAGAGGAAGGGAGGCTCAGAGATGTGATCACATTCTGGACAGATAATAGATCTTCATTGTATATAGACAGGTACACTTTATATATGTATGTATCATTATTACACATCTTTCTTTGCCAAGTGCTTTATGCTGAGATGATCCAATTCTAACAAGATAATCAGGAGAACTGGTTTTCACCGACTGTTCAGAATATAGGAGTCCCATTCTGAACAGACGGTACAGATTACACCATTTAGGGATCGATATATACAGATTATACTATTGGGGGATCCGGTATATACAGACAGTACAGGGGAATATACCATCAGAAGAAGCGGTATATACAGACTATAAAGGTATCATCCTTTAGGTGGTGAATTATACACGATAAAGATGAACCCAGAATAGGAGGTCTATGGACCCCCAGAATTGGGATCATACTGACTGCTCCCCATTCCACAGATGTCATCCACACAAGATATGGAGGAATTACCGATCACAAATGAATGTTTCTCTGAGTTTCTTTACATCTTCTACAATCCATTCATCATATTGTCACCTGTACTGTACATGTCCAACCTCCAGGATCAACACTCTGAACATTATGTCCCAACACCTGTCACCTTAAAGTGTAAGTTCACCTTTTCACAAAAAAATGAAAGGTGAATACACACCCTCCCTAATTCGATTCCCAATGTTACCTCTATGGGTAATGAGCTGTTAGTGCCCATGCAGCTAGTGCAGTGTTCTAGGCATTTGAAAGCCCCACTCTTCCTCCACTTAGGGCTTCCAGGATAGTCCAGAGTGATTCAGATTGGTCAACACGGGCAGATGACTGCTTTGACCAATCAGAATTGCTCTGATCTATTCGGACCCTCTACAAAAATAAGGAGAAGATTCATTATATTGTCACCTGTACAGTACATGTCCAACCTCCAGGATCAACACTCACATCACAGCTCCTGTCGCCTTAAAGTTTTCACAAAAAATGAAGAGAGGAACACACACCCTGCCCAGGTCCTCTCTGTACTTACCTCCATGGGTGATTATCTGTCAGTTCCCACACAGTCAGTGTTCAGTGATTTGAAATCTCCACTCTTCTTCCCCTTGTTTCCTCATGGCTTCTGGGATGGAGCAGTGTGATTCTGATTGGTCAAAGCAGTCGCATCCTGGCACTGACCAATCAAAATCACACAGATCCATTCCAGAAGCCATAAGGCCTGGTTCACACCTATGCAGGTTGAAGTTTGCATATTCCAGGTGCATTTTGTTTTTCAATGTACGTTTTTGATCCATTGAAGTCTATGGAACCAAAAACCAGAAAATAGTCCTTGACCCTTTCCATAAAATGCATAGATGTGAACGAGACCCATAGGAAACCGTGTTAAATGGACTGTAGTGTGTTTCTGCAAAACTGAAAATACACTAAAAATGCATAGGCAGGGGCGGACTGACAACCCACGGGGCCCCGGGCAATAGGAGATCATGGGGCCCCCTGTGTCCCCACCCACACTCAAGCCACAACCACACAAAGCCCCGCCTACATATGGCAACTCAACTGAATAGAGGGTGCATTTTAATATCTACTGCAGCACAGCCTGCATAGAAGTTCTCAATTCTTTTCTGTAGAAGGTCCCAGGTTTTAAAAATGAAGAAAATATCTGTTTTTGTTTAGGTTTAAAGATGACTCACGACAGTCATCTTTATGTTGCAACCAGGGTTGTTTTATGAAAGCAGTGGATCTGAGCACAAGATCATAATTTGTGTTCCAATGCCAGAGAAATAAGGGTGGGGCTTGCAGCACACAGTGGCAAAAATGGGGTGTGGTTTTTCATGGTTGGTTTTCATTGCCTTGTGCGGTCATTCAGCTACCACTCAGCTCCTTCCTTAAAAAATGTTTTCTTTTTTTACACTGAAGAAATATGGAACATCTACTGACAGAACATATTTTTTTACTGAGAACCTGAACGACCCCCAAAACCCCTCCCCCACACACACACCCCAAATCACATCAAATAGTAGGTGTGGTCAGTCAAATTTCATGAACAGTAGGAGGGTCTTAAAGGGGCCAGAGGTGGTGAAGCCAGAGCCAGAGGTGGTGGAAGTGAGTTCCACCTGAAAAAAAGCCCTACCTATTAGAAACTAGGAGGGGAAGAAGGGTGGAGGCAGAGGAAGGAGAGAGAAAAATTAGGGAGATCAGAAAGTAAGAGAGAGATGGAGGAAGGGGAGAGAGAGGGAGGTGAGAAAGGAGGGGGTTGAGCGAGAGAGAGAGAGAGAGGGAGATGAGAAGGAAGGGGCAAAAGAAAGCAAGGGGGTGATAAAGGGAAAAGAGAGAGAGAGAGAGGCGAAGGGGAGAGAGAGAATAAAAGAGAGAGGAGAGAAAGAACGAGAGAAAGAGGAGAGAGGGAGAAGGAAAGAGAGAGAAGGAAAAGAGAGAGAGAGTAGAGAGGGTGAGAGAGAGAGAGAGAGCGCGAGAGAGGGGGGAGAAAGAGAGGGAAGGAAAGAGAAGGAGAGAAAGAAAGAGAGAGGGAGGGAGAAAGCGAGGGAAGGAAGAGAGAAAGAGAGAAAGCAGGAGAGGATAAAGAGAGAGAGGGAGAGGAGAAATAGAGGTAGAGGAGAGAGGGAAAGGGAGAGGAGAAATAGAGAGCGCGAGAGATAGAGAGGGTGCGAGAGATAGAGAGAGGGGGTAGAGAGAGAGAAGGAAAGGGAGAGAGGGGAGAAAGAGAGAGAGGAAGGGAGGAGAAAAAGAGAGGGAGAGGGCAAGAAAGAGGGGAGGGAGAGGAGAAAGAGAGAGAGAGAGGGAGGAGAAAGAGAGAAAGAGGGGAGGGAGAGGAGAAAGAGAGAGAGGGAGGAGAAAGAGAGAAAGAGGGGAGGGAGAGGAGAAAGAGAGAGAGGGAGGAGAAAGAGAGAGAGGGGAGAAAGAGAGAGGGAGGAGAAAGAGGGAGAGGAGAAAGAGAGAGAGGGAGAAGAAAGAGAGGGAGAGGAGAGAGCGGGGAGAAAGAAAGAGGAGAAAGAAAGAGAGAGAGGGGAGGAGAAAAGGAGACGGAGAGGGCAAGAAAGAGAGAGGATAAAGGGAGAGTGGGAGAGGAGAGAGGGAGGAGAAAGAGGAGAAAGGGAGAGGAGGGAGAGGGCAAGAAAGGTGACAGAGAGAGGGAGAGGAGAAAGAGAGAGAGGGAGGAGAAAGAGAGAGAGGAGAAAAAGAGCACACACAAGAGATAAAGAGAGAGAGGGGGTGAGGGAAAGAGGGAGGGTGACACTGAGGGGGTTTCCATTATAAGACATCCAGTGCCCCCCCATCCTCAGGGCACACAGGGGGTTTACATTATAAGGCATATGGTGCCCCCAACCTTGGGATACACAGGGGCCCCCTATTATAAGACATACAGTGCCCCCATCAGGTCACACAGGAAACACCCCATTATTATGATATTTAATGCCCCCATTCTCAGGGCACACAAGGTGCTCCCCATTATAAAGTGATGAGTACATAATCATCCTCAGGTCACAGAGAGGACCCCCATTCTAAGGCACACAAAAAGTGGATACCCAACTACAAAACATAATAAGCCCTAATTCTCAGGTCACCATGTGTGCCCCTCATTACAAGGTGTATGGAGCCTCTATCCTCAGGTCATACAAGGGGTTCCCATTATAAGATGTACTGAACTCCCCACCTGAGGTCACACAGGAGGTCCCCATTATAAGTTCAGCGCCCTCCATCCTCAGGACACACTGGGGTCTCTCAATATAAGGAGTTAGGTCTCCCCCATCCACATGACATGACAAGGGGTTGTCCATTATGAGCACTGTTCCTGCTAAGGGCAAACACAGGGGCCCCCCATTATATGAAGCAGGGTTCGACAAACCCCGGGCGCCAGGTCGCATTTGCGACTAGAATTAGCGACCTGGCGCCTGGGGCGGCACAGCTGGGGTATCCTGTGTCCATTCGACACCCCCCCCGGCGCGATCGCGACGGGCCGTGCCGGTAATTGAGGCCGCGGCTTTGCGGCCTACTGCAGTCCTATATTTCCTTCTGCCATCAGGCGCCCTCTGGTGGTGGCCGTTGGTATGACAAGACATCCATCAATGCTAATGGAGCTTTCCCTACCTGTTTTTACTGCCTGCTCATCTCCTTCCCTTTACTTAGAACCCCTAAACATTATATATATTTTTTATTCTAACACCCTAGAGAATAAAATGGCGGTCATTGCAATACTTTCTGTCACACCGTATTTGCGCAGCGGACTTACAAGCGCACTTTTTTGTGAAAAAATACTTTTTTTTTATTAAAAAAATAAGAAAACAGTAAAGTTAGCCCAATTTTTTTTTTTATATTGTGAAAGATAATGTTACGCCGAGTAAATTGATTCCCAACATGTCACGCTTCAAAATTTCGTCCGCTCGTGGAATGGCGACAAACTTTTACCCTTTAAAATCTCCATAGGCGACGTTTAAAAAATTCTACAGGTTGCATGTTTTAAGTTACAGAGGAGGTCTAGGACTAGAATTATTGCTCTCGCTTTAACGATTGTGGCGATACCTCACGTGTAGTTTTAACACCGCTTTCATATGGGGGCACTACTCACATATGCGTTTGCTTCTGCAAGCGAGCTCGGCGGGACGGGGCGCGTTTAAAAAAATTTTTTTTTTCTTTATATATTTTACTTTTTATTTTTACACTGTTTTTAAAAAAAAAAAAATTGTGTCACTTTTATTTTTATTACAAGGGATGGGGCACATTAAAAAAAAAAAAAATTTCTTATTTATTTTAACTTTTTTATTTTTTCACTGTTCTTTAAAAAAAAAAAAAGTCACTTTTATTCCTATTACAAGAAATGTAAAAATCCCTTGTAATAGAAAAAAAGCATGACAGGACCTCTTAAAATGTGAGATCTGGGGTCAAAAAGACCTCGCATCTCATATTTACACTAAAATGCATTAAAAAAAAAAAAAAAATTGTCATTTGAAAAAAAATAAAATAAAATGTCCCCTTAAGAGCTATGGGTGGAAGTGACAATTTGACGTCACTTCCGCCCTGCAATGACTTGGAGATGGGCGGGGGGGGCCATCTTCCTCTCACTCGTCTCCATGTCAGGCCAGGGACAGATCCGGATCGCCTCCGCCGTTACCGACTGCCACGGTAAGCGGTGAAGGGCACCAGAGGTAGGGGGGCCCTCTCCTGCCGCCGATAAAAGTGATCTCGCTGCGAATCTGCTGCAGAGACCACTTTTATCTGAAAGAGAACCGCCGGCTCTTGAAGAAGATACCGGGGTTATGGTAGCTAGCTGCTACCATAACAATGGTATTTCTCTTCAAAGACAGGACGTATATAGTCGCCCTGCGGGAAGGAAGTGGTTAATTAAAATGAATTTATTATTTGTCATCTCCCTGCTTGGCCCCTTTCACACGGGCTGTCTGATCAGGTTCGCCTGTCAGTTTTTCAGGCGGACCTGATTGGATCCTTAGCGGGGATATGGTGGTCTTGTGTCCCTGCATGGCAGGAAATAAAAGCAGTCACATTCGTTCTAGTCGTCTCTGTGTAAATTTAAGATTAATTGGTTCATTTTTATATTAAAAAAAAGCTGTCGGTCGTTTAAAAAGAAAAAAAAAAACCTGGCTCCTAACTTTTTTAGCTGGCTCCTAGATTCCAACCAAATTTATCAAGCCCTGATATGAAGTACAGTGCTCCCCCTATATGTTCTATCACCTTACCACCCCCTGCACACATGTTCACCATTGTGTACAATTATGACAACAGAGGCCATTGGCTCTTACCACCCTTGCTCCAGCAGACATTTCATTCTCCAGGAAGCATATTATGTGGGAAGTATCACTCAGAGCTGCACTTTCCTCCTGAAGTCCAGGCTGTGTGTTCTGTCAAGATAGCCAATTCATCAAGATCTCCAATTATATCCCTTCCGGCTACTGTAAACCAGGGGTGTCCAAACTTTTTTCAAAGAGGTGAAAAATTCTTAAAAATTAATTAAAATCAAAAAACTCCAAGAACTAAATGTGCATAAATGCATTAAAAACCAAACATTGATAAGTCCGTGGGTAATAATTTAACAAGATAATATGCATCAATAAAAAATTATAAGTCCATAATATATACTCAAATTGTAATTGTGAAAAAAGCAATCTAGTGAACAAGTACATGAAAAAAAGGAAAAAAAACCCTGTGCAAAAATAAAAAGTCCATATAATGTGAGCAAGCCTTCCTCAAAGGCACTGGATGAAAAACTGTGTTGAATCCACCGCCAGATCAGCAGAAATGAACTCTTACCAGAGTTCCATGATCCCCCATGACAGAGGATCAGGGAATGCGTATGGCTCCAAGGACATCAAGCACAATCAGAAATGCCAGGCGGTCCCCTCCCAACCGATCAGATCATCATGAGGATCCTGATGCTCAGACGATGGACATTCGGCGGTCTTTCTCTCTCTTATTAGCGGTGGTCTCTCATCCTGACAGAGCGCTGTCTCTCCATCCCTGGAGGTGTTTGTGGTCTCTTTCTCTCCGGTGTCACTCCACTCTCTCTGTCTGGTGTCACCCACAGCTCCCTCTCCTCCCCAGGGATCTCTTTCCCTCTCTTCAGCTCTCTCTGTCAGGCCTCTTCCTCCTGGCCTGACAGAGAGACAGAGAGACAGCTGCCTCTTTAATAGAAAGTCCCACCTCCTATGATGGACAGAACAGTTGTCCAATGGCAGCACAGGAGACGGGACTTCCTTTTACACAGGACGCCGTGTAAACAGGAAATACTCCTGTATGTACGGCATTCGTCCCGTCCCCTCCAAGGCAGCCAACATTTATATCTTTTGTGGCCCCTGGCGCTCGGGGATTCGTTGGGGACCACAAAAAATATATGTGTCAAAATTACCAGGCGGGCCGTCCGAAACCGGGCTGGACATGCCTGCTGTAAACCAACCGTAATTGGAGATTTTGACATAACACCGGGAACCGTATACACTCCAGTACACAGTATTATGAGTGGATATTGTTAGTTTGCTCTGATACTAACCAACAAAATGCCCGCCTCTGCGGCGGTGGCACTTTTTCACTCGTTACCCGCTGTTGTGTCAAAACAGCAAAGTCTTTGTGTACTGCAGTGTATATGGTACCCGGTGTTGTGTGAAAACGGTAAGTCATCAAAATCAGTAACCAGAAGTGACATAATTTGAGATCTTGATGAATTGGCTATTTTGACAGAATACCGGTGTTCCGTCAGAGTAGGTGACTCAATTCTTTTAACGGAAGTGACATTTCGTCACGGCCATCTTGGTACACCCCACACTCGGCCGCAGTAAGCCTACAGTCAGAAGACAGCAGACCAGTAAATGGTGCTTATATAGTGAAATACAGGATTTAGAAATCCGACAGACTGTTTTCATGTTGAATTGTAAAAGCAGCGGTGTTCTGTCAGATTATCAAACCTGTCAGATCAGCAGACTTGCCGCTGCTTTTCAAATTCAACATCAAAACAGTCTGTCGGATTTCTAAATCCTGTATTTCACGATATAAGCTCAGTTTACTAGTAAAAATAAGTGTGAAATGCAAGACTTCAGTGGGTGTGAAAAGATGTCCGCTTGCCGACTTCTGACTGTAGCCTTACTGCGAACGAGTATGTGGTGTACCAAGATGGCCGGCGACAGAACCGTCACTTCCATTACAAAATCTGACAGGTCACTGATTCTGAAGGGACACCGGTGTTCTATCGAAAAATGCCTCCTCGGAGGCAGTATCCGATGATATACAAAGAGCTTAGAGAGAACGTACTTGTTAGATTGTGCCTCGCTGTTGAAGGGTGGATTTTGTGTGTGTTGCAGGCCGCCCTTAGACACAGGCAAAACCCGCCATTCAACACACTAATGCCCCGGACACACGGTCGGATTTTCCGATGGAAAATGTCCGATCGGAGCGTGTTGTGGGAAATTCCGACCGTGTGTAGGCTCCATCACACGTTTTCCATCGGATTTTCCGACACACAAAGTTGGAGAGCAGGAGATAAAATTTTCCGACAACAAAATCCGTTGTCGGAAATTCCGATCGTGTGTACACAAATCCGACGGACAAAGTGCCACGCATGCTCAGAATAAATAAAGAGATAAAAGCTATTGGCCACTGCCCCGTTTATAGTCCCGACGTACGTGTTTTACGTCACCGCATTCAGAATGATCGGATTTTCCGACAACTTTGTGCGACTGTGTGTAGACAAAACAAGTTTGAGCCAACATCCATCGGAAAAAATCCTAGGATTTTGTTGTCGGAATGTCCGATCAATGTCCGACCGTGTGTACGCCCTATAAGTATCACAAATTATTAGTAAAGTGCTCTCGCGCTACTATAGATCGGTGTATAAAATATTTAACAAAAATGAGTGTATTAATAGTAAGTGCAGTAAAATTTATAGTGTAACACAAAACACTTAGTAATCAAAATTGGTGAAATAATTTTGCGCAAATATTAGTAAATAATTCAAAATATAAATATCCAGTGGGAATAAATAAAATAAATAATTGCTGGAATAAAAACATAAATGTGAACAGTGAATGTGTACCATTTTTACCTGTTTTGTGTAAGAGTCTATGCCTTTTCCTTAATAAACATACCCTTTTATCTGCCATATTACACTATTGGAGATTCCTCTTTCCTCCCCCCTCTTCCCCTATATTGAGGCACCGCCTCCACTAGGTGACTGGATAGTGAATCGCTGCTGTTTAGGAAGAAAGACGGATGTAATACATCAGCCAGAGGAATCACATCCCCTATCTAGGAAAGTCGAGGGGGAGATGGGCGGAGCCTAGCGGAGCAGACATGCATTGTTAGAGCTCCGCACCGCTGAGGAGAGAAGAGAAGGACAAAGCGGAGCCTGCAGGCTCAAAAGGTATCCATTTGAACCTTTTTGCCCCAGGGAACAAACTGTGAAAGTTTGGGAGGAAACCGTGGCAGAAATAAAAATCACCTCACAAAGAGCTCACAGGCACTCACTGCAACTAAAGCAGCTCCAGTCACCTCACAAGATACAGCATCAGGACGCTCTCACAGACAGAAAATGTCACAGCAAGACTCTCCATTTGAGTCAGATACAGAACAAATCCTCTCACAAACTTCTCCACAAGCCTCCTCAGCATCCCCAGTAATATTATTACAATTTGAAAAGATGCTTCATAAGGCTTTAAAACAAACCTCAGACCAAATAACAAAAAGCCTAACCAAAGAAATAAGAGAGCTGGGAAACCGCACCGCAGCCTTAGAAATAAAAATGGATGAAATTGAAATTACAACCCAAGAAAATATAACAGAATTGGAACAATTAAAAAAAGAGAATTTAATACTTCAAACTAAGCTCGAAGATTACGAAAATAGAGCCAGACGTTCAAACTTGCGCATAAGGGGAATACCTGAAACTGTGACAGACCTGCAATCTACTATTACGTCTCTATTACAAGAACTAAAGCCAGAAATCCCTATTGAACGTTTAGAACTGGACAGAGTACACAGAGCCCTCACAGCCAAAAAGAAAGATGGACCCCCACGTGATATAATCACAAAATTTCATTATTACAGAACGAAAGAACAAATACTAATTGCTGCAAGAGAAAAAAAAAGGAACTTAATTTTCAAGGACACAATTATCAAATTTTTGCTGACCTATCCCAACTTACTATTACTAAAAGACGATCCATGAAACCCCAACTAATGGAACTGCAATGCCACAACATTATGTATCAATGGGGCTTCCCCTTTTCAGTCAGATTTAACTACCAAGGTACAATTTACAGAAGCAGATCAGCAGATGAACTACAACAAACCCTTTTAAAATTAAATCTGACAGAACCCACAAGCAGCAACTCTCCCACACGCAGAAGAATGGCATCATCTTCACCTTCAGGCAGCACTCAGAAAATTTCAGAACAAAATGGGAATCATCATTCTCACAAAAGAGGCCGTTATGCCACATCATCCATGGACCAAGAAGATTCAATGGACTGACATCCTAATTCCTGATATCTCTTCATTTATTATACTAAGAGATGGTTCTCTATAAAAAACCTGTATTTATAACTGAATGTAACTGCATTCTGATAGTCACACACTGTGGGATCATGTTACATTCCAGTTATATTTCTTATTACTTCTGATTCATATAGCCTTAGAATATATAAGTGAAACAAGGAAATTCTTGTTCAGTTATATATCAGGTAATAACAATAGATTTATAACTTTTTAGGACAAATATGTTCAATAATCCAGAAGTAATGGAAGCTTTTTCTTTCTTTTCTTAAAACAAATATATTATTACCTAACTAGTTCCTAGAATTATGTTTTTGTTTATTCTAATCTGAAGCAATACAAACTCAATTTTATGAGTTAACATATCTAAACAGTTACATATGAATAAAATATGTAATTGTTTACTCTAAAAGGGTTAAAATCCCAAAATAATTCAAACTATCTTCATCAATACCAAAGTTATTAACAGTACCTTTCTAACTGAATTATTTAGCCTAGGGCAAGACTAACCATATACAACCACCCTGGAATAAATAATTTCAACAAAAACTATATTCTGCACTCCAATTAATGAAACATCATTTTGATGTCTTTTGACATAGCACTTCTCTCCTGTAAGCGGAAGATCCGTGTACCCCCATTAGCCCTCCTCATTCTCCCAACCATATTATGTGGGAGTGTGACGAAGGCACTTATTCCCCTGAGAGAGATATTTACTCTCTTTCACGGGTAAATTGTGATTACTTGCAAAAAATAATTTATACAATGTATCAACTAATCTCATGTTTTTTGTTTACTCTTTACTCCAGAATTCACTGGTTTCTTTTCTATCTATTCATCTCTTCAGTCCACACAGGTTGATCTGCGCAGTCAGCTCTGCATAACAAAAAGTAAGTCAAAACTATTTGATCTGTTGCCATGGCACCACTGAATATACTTTCCCTGAATGTTCAGGGAATAAATGTCCCTCAAAAAAGGACCAAAGCCTTCCGTACTTTCCATAACAAGAAGGCTCACATAGTATGCCTCCAAGAAACACACTTCAAAGATTCTACTCCAAAATATATTTATCCTTTTTATCAACAAATTTACACGGCTTCTGCCTGTACCAAGCAAAGGGGTACTCTAATTGCATTTCACCGATCCACACCATTCACCTTATCATCAGAAATTAAAGACCCAGAAGGTAGATACCTGATACTCACGGGTTATATAATGGATACAGCAATCACGGTGATTTCCTACTACGCTCCTAACAAACAACCTACACCATTCCTCTCACATATATTACAAGTGATTAATACACACAAAATAGGAACAGTGATAATGTGTGGGGATTCGAACCAGGTCCTCCTCCCATTTCTAGATAAATCACCTTTTACACCATCCAAAATAACCTCTAGATTACCTTTTTCTCAACTTCTTTCCAAATACAATCTGGTAGATTTGTGGAGAGAAAGTAACCCAATGAAAAAGAAATTCGCTTATTTCTCACACCCTCATCAAACCTTCACCAGAATAGATCATATTTTTCTAACAATAGGAATGATACCAGAAATTATTGCATCAGATATAATTCCGATTCCGTGGTCTGACCATAATGCAGTATACACTACTATAGCCTCAGCCATACCAAAAGCGCATGACCCAACGTGGTACTTACCGGACATAATGCTCAAACACCCACTACATCAGATGGCCATTGAACAAGCTTTAAAGGAATACATATCAATTAATAATACAACAGACATCTCCCCAATAACACTGTGGGAAGCTCATAAGCCTGTCTTGCGTGGTACAATACAAAGACAAATGGCACTATTTAAACGGGAACACAAAAATCTAGCAAAAAAACTAGAACTCAATTTTAATGCAGCCTACATATCATTACAAGATAATCCATCTCAGAGTACAAAATCTCATCTGGAAAAATCTAGATTGGAATACGATCTATTTCTCACTGAGTCAGTTGATAAATCCCTCAAACGCTCCAAACACAATTTCTACATGAATACAAACAAACCAGGTACATATTTGGCTCGGGCATTAAATTCAACTAACAAATCTTTCAAACCAATACGTTTGAAATTATCAAAAAATGTTTACATTTGTAATCCAGTTAAAATAGTCCATAAATTTCACTCACATCTCGCAACTTTATACAAGACAAACAATGAATTTAATCCTACAGAGGCTGAATCCTTCTTCTCAAAAATAACCTTACCTGAGTTATCTCAGAATCAAAAAAGCAGTTTGGATGAGCCTATAACTATAGATGAAGTTGCTAACGCCATAAAAGACCTAAAACTTAACAAAAGACCAGGCCCAGACGGCTACTCGGCTTTATACTATAAAACATTCTCAGAAATACTCTCTCCCATTCTCACTGAAACTTTTAACAAACTTCTAGATGGACATTCTTTTCGGCAAGAAACACTAATGGCAATTGTTTGTATGATCCCAAAACCCCTTTCTGATACTTCCTGTGTGAATTATCGGCCTATCTCTCTGTTAAACCTCGATATTAAATTATTAGCAAAAATAATAGCAAAACGCCTCAATAGCATTATAGGAAAATTAATACATAGAGATCAAGTAGGCTTCATGCCAAATAGACAGGCAGGCGATAATGTACGCAGGGCAGTGTTATTGGCACATATTGCTAAAAAACGGAAAATCCCTTTTATGTTTTCTATCTCTCGATATTAAGAGGGCATTTGACACAGTATCTTGGCAATATATGCAATATTCATTACAAAAATGGGGTTTTGGACCCCACTTTTTAACATGGATCAAGGCATTATATAATAAACCCAAAGCCTATATAAAATATGCTGGATACAAATCTGAAGCCTTTAATATCAAAAGAGGTACCCGACAGGGTTGCCCATTATCTCCCTTATTATTTGCCCTTATACTCGAACCCATGGCCCAATACATCAGAACAAACCAAACTATAACTGGCATTGAAGTAGGAGGTATTACACACAAATTATGTATATTTTCAGATGATATATTACTTTTTCTATCATCACCACAGGTCTCTGGTCCTAACTTAATACCAGCTCTTGATGGATTTGCAGCCCTATCCGGCCTTATGATTAATCCTAAGAAATGCCTAGTGCTTAATATTTCACTCACAAACATGGAATTGATCCCGGCTAGGGCTGCACTCCCATTCACATGGGCAGAAAAATCAATCCCATATCTTGGAATTCATCTAACAGCATCTCATTCTGACTTATTCTCAACCAATTATCCTCCTGTATTAAGACAGATCACAAATCTAATAAAACAATGGTCGCAACTTCCTTTATCCTGGATAGGGAAGATTAATGCAATCAAAATGACTATTCTACCCAAATTGCTTTATCTATTCAGAGTCCTCCCTATTCCAATTCCTTCCTATTTTTTGAGAATAGTACAAAAAAGAGCAACTTCATTTATATGGGGCTCTTCTAAACCACGTATACCTATACACACACTACATCTTCCCAAAAATAAAGGAGGCCTGGGATACCCTAATTTTACTAACTACTACAGAGCAGCACATTTGGCCAGTCTGTCCAAATACCATGCAAAACAGGAAATACCATTATGGGTATTTATAGAGGCTTCAGAAAATGACCCTCTATTAATATCAAATTTATTATGGCTTGATCCTAAAGACCGCTTTAAAATTCATAATCCCATAACTAAACACTTCTTCTTATCTCTCTGGGATAAACTAAAAACCAAATATCAGTTACAATCTCCACACAATCCTCTCCTTTCTTTTATCAGAAATCCGGCCTTTTATCCGGCATGGATCTACCCAAATTCTTTTAAAGCTTGGACAACATCAGGCATTCAGACACTAAATGACTTCATAGCATCTAAATCATTCCTTTCATTCCCATCGCTTAGAGAAAAATATGATCTACCAAACTCTGAGATATTTAGATATCTCCAAATCAAAAATTTCTATACACCATTCCTAAAGGGGGATACACCATTATCCCAATTATCCATTTTTGAATCAATCTGTACAAAAGATCCATTTGCTAAAGGTACAATTTCATCACTTTATAATCAATTATATGGAGTAGCAAATCTTAATAGACCCTTTTACGTTCAGAGATGGGAGGAGAACCTGGGACGAACTTTAGAAGACACGGACTGGTCTAACATATGGCTCACATCTAAGTCATCTTCACCCAACATCTTAGCACTGGAGACAAATTATAAAGTCCTAACTCGCTGGTACCTTGTACCCACTAGAGTGGCAAAATATTCACCTAATACCTCAGCTCTTTGTTTTCGAGGATGCCCAGAAATAGGCACATATTTACACATATGGTGGATGTGCCCAGTAATCCAAACCTTCTGGAAGGAAGTCTTCGTGATTGCATCTAAAATATTTAAAAAAATAATACAACCAGATCCATATTTAACTTTACTTAATCTAAAACCGGAATGGTTAACACTCTCTCAATTCAATCTTATGATCCAACTAATAACGGCTGCAAAACAAACAGTGGCCAAGGCATGGAAATCTCCTACATTGGTACTAGCAGAAACAATTCACAGAATGAATAATACAATGTCCCATGCTAAGATGGTAGCCATCGATCAAATTCCAAAATTTGAAAAACTTTGGCATCCTTGGATAAAACAACAGTTCCTGTCAAACTTCAATGACTCTGTCCTGTTGCCATGGTAATAGATTAAATGACTTACAGAGACACCCATTCTAAGGCTTCAAAGAGAACTAAAAAGAATAATAAACTGACGAGCGGGACAACCTTGTGGACCATACCTCTACCTTTCAACCCTTTTTCTTCTTTCTCTTTCCTTTTCTCCACCTTACGATTAAAGCTCATTATCAGAATTTATTTAACCTACCGTATATACTCGAGTATAAGTCGAATTTTTCAGCACTTTTTTTTGTGCTGAAAGTGCCCCCCTCGACTTATACTGGAGTCAAGCACTTTTCTGCAGCAAAAAAGTTCATTTTCCGAACCGACTTTGGGGCCCCGTATCTCAAGGACACTTGGTGCTAGAAACCCCAAATTTGGTGTGCAAACCCAGTTGAACTAGCACTACAACATATCTGAAGTTCCTAGCACTAAGTGACCCCAAGATACGGGGCCCCAAAATCGGTTCAGAAAATGTCATTCTCTGCTGCAGAAAAGTGCTTGACATTTTCTGAACTGATTTTTGGGGCCCTGTATCTCGGGGCCACTTGGTGCTAGAAACCCCAGCTTTGGAACTTTTGTGGTGCTAGTTCCACTGGGTTTGCATACCAAATTTGGGGTCCATAACACTAAGTGGCCCCGAGATACGGGGCCCCAAATTCGGTCAACTGTGTCCATCTGCAGCAATGTCATTTTGGGACCCTTTGGGTTCAGAGACCCCAAATTTTGGCTGCAGCTAGGGGGCATTTCTCACCCTCGTCTTATACTCGGGTCAATACGTTTTTCCCATTTTTTTGTGGTAAATTAGGGCCTCGACTTATACTCGGAACGACTTATACTCGAGTATATACGGTATATACACTCTACTTGTAAAACAATATGTATAGTAGGTATAAATCATTTAAATACCTACAAAAGTAACTAAGGAAATGATATATATCTTTATTTTGGTTTACGTGAGCCCAATGTTTAATATTTGAAATTTCATGATGTTTACCTATATAAACCCTACTGTAAAACAATGAGCTTACTTTATAGATCCTTGTAAACTTACTTTATGTATCTTTATAATATTGTATACTCAATAATAAACTTCTTTGACAAGGAAAAAAGTTGTGTCAGGACAACCCTAAAAATTACATATATACATACATCATATCATGTATGGGGAATATTTATGAAAATAATAAATTATCCTATTAGGGATGATACCCCATAACATGCCTGTTATTACTACACCATTGTGAGTGTATTCTAAGATTCTTTTATGAATATTAAAGATGCTTGCATACTGCACTTAGAGGGCGCCGTTCATTTGTCCTTTCTATATTCCAGAGTTTTTTGCCTTCTGAACTGGCAGCCTTCCATGGACAGTCATCCATTTATCATTTATCCTTACATGGACTCATTTCCTAAAGAACTCCTTTACTCTCCCATTTACCTTCCCTCATCCTCTCTAATTTTATTTTCATATTCAGAGTGCACCATATTATCCAATTGTTTATATGTTTTGTTCTGAGAAGTGTATTTTTATATGTGCAGCCACTGGATATAGACTGTTATTAAAAAATTGTACTATTATCATTTCTCTGCATACCTAGGATATTTGATAAGAATAGATTTTGTTGATAGACCATTACTCACCCTATTATATCTCTCTACAGGAGGTCCACGAGTTACGAACCTCCGACTTGCGAACGACTCCTACTTACGAACGGGAGGCGGCGTCGGCGGGCACATCGGAAAACAGCAGAAAACAATGTCAGAAAACATTGGAAAATGACGTCTCTGCCATTCTGCGCATGCGCTTCCGAATTAAGAACAAATCAGACTTAAGGACAAACAGGCAGTCCCCAACCCGTTCGTAACTTGGGGACTGCCTGTACAAGGGTATGCGTGAGTGCGTGTTTGTTTTTATATATATATATATATATATATATATATATATATATATATACTTTCACGCAATTATACCACTCCCATAGCTGTAAAATAGCCATTTTCTAACATACCATCAGCCTCTTATACCTCTAAAGTGTGTTGATGATAACACACACCAGCTGTTACTGCTCACATAAATTATCATGGAAATCATACAAAATATTGAATCGGCAAAATATACCATTCTAGATGAACTATATACACATTTCCCAGAAAGGTTTTTCCACCCATCCACATCTGTTCCGAGATCATCGTACAGATACATATGTGCTAGATTCAGAAAAATAGAGGACACTATTAACCAGTTACCAACCGGCCCATAGCCAAATGACGGCTGCAGGGCATTTGGATAACTCTGGGAGCACGTACTATGACGTGATCCCAGAAAACCGCTCCCGTGCGCCCCCTGGGGTGTGCACATGGGAACATTCATGACCGCCACCACATCACGGTAAACGGCCGCTGATTGCGGCCGTTTACCATGTGATCACTCCGTCAAATGACGGAGCGATCGCATGTAAACAAACTGGTGTCATGTCATGATGCTGGCTCCTCCCTCCCCTCCATGTGCCGATCGGTACAGAGGGGAGGGATCGGATGGCAGCAGCGCTGTGAGCTGGATGTGTAGTGCCCACAGCGCTGCTCAGTGACATGTGCAGTCACAGCCATGGATCCATCCATCCATCCATCCCTCCATGCTCAGCATTACCCTGCACTACTCTTCAATTCCCTGTGCACTACTCTTCAATGCTCTGCAATACTCTGCAATGCCCTGCAATACCCTGCAATACCCCACAGAAATCTAGATGATTACTTTGAAGCATTGACTCAACATCAATCCACTTCCCCACCGATTCGGCATACTAAATTTAAACCCAAATCTATTTTTAACCCTACATTTGCTAAAGGTCCCTACGTCCAAAGCTTCTATCAAGTTGTTTATGCTGACATTCTTCGTTTATGCCAAAAGTCCACAACAAACACTTTTCCCAATCTGACAACAGCAGAATTGAAGGCCCTGAAAGAGCTCTCAGATAATCGACAGTTGATTATCAGGCCAGCCGATAAAGGAGGAGGCATTGTGGTCCAAAATCGCACAGATTACCAGTCTGAATCAGACAGGCTTTTATCAGATACGTCTACATATAAAAAACTGTCCACTGACCCATTGCCCAATTTTCTACTTGAAGCCCATGAGTTGGTTCTAAGAGCAGCCGGGGAGGGTATTGACCCCTAACATGGGAATGCTTTCTGTTGTACATACAGTCTTGACCTTGTTATGCATAATTTCCTCCTATAGGTAATCTTGGTCCAAAGGTACTTAATTTACAGAGAAAAAAGCAGTCAAAATAGTAAATATTATTGTGATTAAATAAAAACCCTCTTAATGTGCATCTCATATTCAAAAAATCCCAACGATCAGGGGGCCCAGAGGGGGGTACCCACAACAAAGAGAGACAAAAGGAAATTGCCTAGAATAAAATGTATCAAGAAAATTCTAACCAGGGTTTCTATAATCACCAATTTGCATTGATCTAACAATATCAGTGCTTACAAATATTGTTGAAAGATACAGATTTTAGAATAGCTTCTACATCTCTAGGGAGGCATGGAGACTTAAAATTATTATTTTCTGTTCTAGTCAGTCTTACCTGAACTAAAACCATCCAAAAAGGGTCTGAAGCTCTCAACTTCATTTAGGCCTGGGGGGGTTGTGGCATTTCGCACTGGAGCAGAACCTTTTTCTAGTCGCCCCCTCTAATAGGTATATGTAGCCTGTCTAAGACTGAAAAGTTTACTTTCTGTAATCTAATTATATTGTCTAGCAATGAGTCTTCCCAATGGTAAATAGAGATTGCCTATATGCATGCTGTGCATATGTTTCTCCACTTATTTGCCAAGCTCTTGCTGGGTTTTGGCCACATAAAAGGCACCGCACTGGCACTGCATGAGGTAGACGACGCCTTGCATCTTACAATTGGCAAAGTGTTTTCCCTATAACCACACATTGTGAGCAGGATCCACAGGGGTAGGTGCCCCAGAATTTACATGGGTCTTTTTTGAATTTCCCTTTGTGTTAACATATTTCCAATTGATCCTGCTTTTTCGTAAAATCGCATCCTGCTTTTTTTGTATGTAATCTGTGGTTTGGGTGTCACTAGTCTTCCCCAAATGGGGTCCTCAGTGAGGATAGACCAGTAGTTAGAAATAATTTTTCTCATTGAATTGTGTTTATTGGAGAATCTCATAATTATTCTGGTTATCTTGTCTTCCTTGCTCTTACTTTTAGTTTTGAAGATAAGATCTCGTCTGGTGGTATTTTAACACGATTAAATGCCTTTTTTGAGGCCGATTTAGTAAACCCCCTACTGAGCAGTCTGGTGGTCAATTCATCTGATTCTCGCTGGAAATCTTCATTAGTACTGCAATTCCTTTTAATGCATAAAAACTGACCAAAAGGAATTGATTTTTCAGGGAGTCAGGCAGGAAATTATCCGCATGTAGCAGAGTATTGCCGGCAGTTTCTTTCCTATATAGCTTACTTGTAAGTCCACCATTGGGATCTTTTTAGGATGGTAATGTCCAGAAAATTGACCTCATGAAGATCATGTGTCATCGTAAAAAAAAAAAAGATTGAAGCTGTTCTGATTCATGAGATTCAGACAGTCTTTGAGTTCCCTTTCTGGACCAGCCCAAATAATGAGTATGTCATCTATGTATCTCTGCCACATTAAAATGTGGTGAGTATACATAGATGACACCTCTCCCAGCAAAAAAAAACTGTAACTAGGATTGCTGAATCGGGGACCACCAAATTGTCCAGAATTTGTAGTAAATGGATCGTATCCCTCGTGTAGGAGGGTAGATCCGTAACATGCGGTCTAAGGTGTTGATCGATAATCTGGCTTATTCCTTCAGAGATAGAGCCATTTCCAGAGATAATAAGGTCTTCCGGGAGGATCATGAAGATCCTTATGCACCTTCGGCAAGGTGTAAAAAGTAGGCAGGTGAGGATGCCTTGTTCGAATGAAGTCCCATGTGTCTCTTGTGTCAGTTCACTGGGCTGCCACCTTGATGTCAGCAGTGCACTCAGCTTCAACCTCAGGTAACCATTATTGTTATAATAGGCATTAGATGGACATGGTATTCTATGCATCTGCCTGTCACTACCCTTTTTACTTTTCTATTATTCCTTGATAAGAGGAGGTTTGTCTAAAGCAGGGGTCTCAAACTGGCGGCCCTCCAGCTGTTGCAAAACTACAAGTCCCATGAGGCATTGCAAGGCAGACAGTTACAAACATGACTCCCACAGGCAGAGGCATGATGGGACTTGTAGTTTTGCAACAGCTGGAGGGCCGCCAGTTTGAGACCCCTGGTCTAAAGTGTCTTTCCATCTTAATTGTCCCCACAGTGCTAAATTCTGATTGCTGTTGGTAAAACCAAGGGCCCCTTGTGAATGCATCCCAGTGACCGGCATATGGACACACGAACAACCTTTTCATGTCGTGTGTATGTGGACTAAGGCAGCCAGCATGTATCTGTCTTTCTTGTGTTTTTTTAATCCCCAATGAATGAAGTACATGTAAGTACTTTTGACCTTGCTATTTTTTTTTTTTATTATTTTATTTATTCAAGGAACACGGTCAAAGACAGACATCTGAGCAGTCACAGTTTGTTAACTCACAACAAATTGCATGTATACATTATATACGAGAACATTTTATTACATCCAAACATTATGACATTTTGCTTAACTGAGACGTCTCTTTTATTCTATGTGATAGGTGCTGAAAGCAACATCTGGGTGCTGGTGTGCATAGGGCAGTAACGCTAGTGGTGCAGGTGTGTTGCCCTTTAGTGGGTCCCAGACCGTTCTCATTCCATATTTAATTAGATATACTAGACCTTGCTATTTTTTAATATGGTACAAAAAGTTAAAGATAAGATTCTGATGTTTTTGCCATATTACTATGCAAACATTGTTATACATGTATATATTTGTGTTACAGACAAGAAAATAATATACCCAACTGTAAACCCTCCCCTGATGAAGGAAAAAATATTCCAATGTGATTTTCTGAAACATTTTGGGATGTATGCTACAAATCCCAAACTGAACTCCATTTTATTTTGAGCTGTATTTTGGATTAATAGCTCTGGGTGGTATATATTTGTATGTCCTACTGACCTTGATTCATTGGTGTATCATTTATACTATACAAGTGAACTGTGACTTTCATAACATTTTTTCTACTTTTTGTATATTAATAAAGTTGGCACCCTTGTGCCTTTTTATTCTTATCTACTCTCCGTTACTTTTTTCTGCCATTTAAAGTCCAAGGGGGCGTCCTCCCAATGCACTTTGCTGAATGTTTTCTCTATAATGTAATTTAGGATGCTGGCAGGCTAGCACACTTCCCAATTCTCATATCCATATTTTTTCTCCTATATAGCATATAAATATGATTTAGCTTGAATATAACTACCTTTTCAACAGAAGCTGTTTCTCCCTCTTAACTGTGTGAGAAAAATATGGGATTGTGGGTAAATCCTATACACAAAAACGCATGTTTTTCCTTGTAGATAAGAGGGCTGGGCTGTATCCAATCCGCTTCCCCCTCCATACATTGTATACAAACTCTACAAGCAGCACATGTCTCCTCCGATACATTGTATACTCCCCTCTGATCACACCAACCAATCAGCTAATTGGAACAGCAAACTCATATCCTCAGCCAGGAGGTGGCTCCTCCATCTTGTGATGTCACCAAACGGTCTCCCTTCTGTCTGACGCTGAATTAACTTCCCTCCACCTCTACTGACCAATCAGATCTGCATAGACAGGTCCCGCCCCTGTACTTATTCATTTCCCTACTTTTACCCGCCCCTCGTATTCTTTTATGGGACAAACTGGGAGGGGCCTGAGTTTCATTGATATTCCCCATGATTAGAAGCATTCCTCCTTCCCTCCCTCCACTCCTCCCCATGTCTGACCCCCTGTACTCCTCTCCCCTCCATACTGTCCTATGTCTGACCCCCTGTACTCCCCTCCATACCGCCCCATGTCTGACCCCCTCTACTCCTCTCCATACCGCCCCTTGTCTGACCCCCTCTACTCCTCTCCATACCGCCCCATGTACTCCTCTTCATACCCCCCATGTCTGACCCCCTGTACTCCTCTCCATACTGCCCCATGTCTGACCCCCTGTACTCCTCTCCCCTCCATACTGTCCCATGTCTGACCCCCTGTACTCCTCTCCATACTGCCCCTTGTCTGACCCCCTCTACTCCTCTCCATACCGCCCCATGTACTCCTCTTCATACCCCCCATGTCTGACCCCCTGTACTCCTCTCCATACTGCCCCATGTCTGACCCCCTGTACTCCTCTCCCCTCCATACTGTCCCATGTCTGACCCCCTGTACTCCTCTCCATACTGCCCCATGTCTGACCCCCTGTTCTCCCCTCCTCTCCATACCATCCCATGTCTGATCCCCTGTACTCTCCTCTCCATACCCCCCATGTCTGACTCTGACTCATTTTCCTCGGACCTACATGCTCCCCTGTGTAGCAGGAGAATGCCAGATGTCAGATACAGCACATCTCAGAGCAGAAGTTCATGTATGAAGGGAAACCTGGGAGAGAATAGAATTCTGTGCATCTGGGAAGAACTTGGAGACTACAAACGCATCAGAGGCGTAACTACAACCTTCAGTGTCCCGGTGCAAGAAACCATGATGGGGGAGCCCCCTTCCATCCGAACCCCGGGTTTCCAATTTTGGGAGGGTGTCCATGGACATCCTCCCAAAACCATGCTTCCTGCATGCCCCCTGGGACACGCATCCAGCGCAATCACAGTGGCCCTTTACCATGTTATCAGCTGATCACATGTAAATAGACTTGCCAGTTATCCACAGCCCTCTCCTCCCACACTGTGTCTGTGTTATGAAAGGACTGCCATTAACTGTCAAGAATGTCAGTAAATAGTTTACACTGATAATCAGTGCCACAATCATCAATGCTGCCTATCAGTGCTCATTAATGCAGCCTATTAGTGCCTATCAGCACCACCTATCAGTGCTCATTAATGCCGCCTAACAGCGTCCATCAGTGCCACCTATCAGTACTATTCAATGTTGCCCATCAGTGCCCATCAATACTGCCTGAGTTCTGCCTATCAGTGTTCCTCAGTGCAGCCTATGAGTTCTGCCTATCAGTGCTCATCAATGCCCATCGGTGCCCCCTATCAGTGCTCATCAGTGCCTCCTATTGATGCCCCCTACCAGTGCCCCTAGTACCTTTTCAGTGTCCCCTAGTGCCTTCTCTGTGCCCCCTATCAGTGCCTCCCTTCAGTGCTCATCAGTGCCCCCTATCGGTGCCTCCCATCGGCGCCCCCTATCACTGTTCCCCTATCAGTGCCCATTAGAATCCATCAGTGTCCCCTATCAGTGCCTTCTGTCTTCTCAGGACAGCGCGGCTCTGAGCGGAGAACGTGACTCTCATGTAACAGCAGCACAGAGACACCGGCATGGACAGTTTTATTTCCCTCTCCATCCATCCTCTCTCGCACGCAGTGGCGTTTCCAGTTTTCATATTTAGTGGGGGCACATGGGGGACAGGGACAAAAGTAGGGGGGCAACTATAAAATGCATCTATCTATCTATCTATATAGAGATATAGATACCGTATTTATCGGCGTATAACACGCACTTTTTTCCCCTTAAAATCAGGGGAAAGTCGCAGGTGCGTGTTATACGCGATCCCCGCCGATCCCGACCTGTCAAAAGTTAAAAATCGCCGACCGCGATTTGAAAATGGCGCCGCCGGCGCCGAAATACACAGAGCCGGTCCTCGGCTCTTTCCGGCGGCTCTCGTTTACTTTTGGTTTCACTCGTAGCCCCGAGCGGAGCTATCCGAACCTACTCGGATAGCTCCGCTCGGGGCTACGATTGAAACCGAAAGTAAACGAGAGCCGCCGGAAAGAGCCGAGGACCGCTCTGTGTATTTACTCGGATAGCTCCGCTCGTGGGCTACGATTGAAACCGAAAGTAAACGAGAGCCGCCGGAAAGAGCCGAGGACCGGCTCTGTGTATTTACTCGGATAGCTCCGCTCGGGGCTACGAGTGAAACCGAAAGTAAACGAGAGCCGCCGGAAAGAGCCGAGGACCGGCTCTGTGTATTTCGGCGCCGGCGGCGCCATTTTCAAATCGCGGTCGGCGATTTTGAAGCACAGCAGCAGGGACAGGGGATCGAAGGCTGCACTGGGGCAAGGCTGCACTGACATGGCTGCACTGGGGCAAGGCTGCACTGACATGGCTGCACTGACATGGCTGCACTGGGGAAGCTGCACTGACATGGCTGCACTGGGGCAAGGCTGCACTGAGAAGGCTGCAATGATGGGCATTTAAATGTAAGTTTTTTTCCCTTCAACTTCCCTCCTAAAAGTTTTTTTTTCCTTTAAAATTCCCTCCTAAATTGGGGTGCGTGTTATACGCCGGTGCGTGTTATACGCCGATAAATACGGTATATAGATTATAATATATATATATATATATATATATATATATATATATATCTCCTGGGGCCCTTTACTACGATCCCACAACGGCCCTTTCACATGTTCTGCAGTGAGCCTTCCTACTGTATTGGGGCCCCCCAGGGTGGCAGAAAACAAGAGATATATGTCGCCAGCATACCAAGAAACTATAAGGGTCCAAAGCAGTGGGAGAACTATCAGGGTTGCAAAGGTTGTCTTTCCACCGGGTCCTGGTGTTCTGCACTGTGGGATTCCCCAGCCTCCTCTTGCTGTCCTGCCCCTGCTATTGACAGCGCTGGTTTGGCATCTCTTGGAATTTACAGCTGGTTCTCCTGTCTTAAGGATGGGAGAAATCAGTCTGTTTTTTCAGTAACTGAGAGTCCTGGTGGAGTCCTTCCTGCAACTCGCTCTTCTCCAAGCCCAATGAGGATGCAGGGGAAGGAGCAGATCGGGCGGCCGTGGTTGTGTGAGTGCTCACATTATGCAGTGTCAGCGAGCAGAGGGAGGGGGAGGAATCACCCACAGGAGCTGACTGGGGACTCTCTCCCTCTTAGACATTGATTTTTTGTAAAAAAAATAAATAAATAACAGCATAATGTTGGGGGGGGGGTCAGGCCCCCCTAGGGATGCCATTGATGACAAGTTTCACCCCATTGCCAGCAAAGGAACTGTTCAAATCAATGCGAATAAAGTTGCAGCAGCTTTGAAAAAAGGTTCCGGCCCTATTTTTCTTCTCTTCCTTGAGACTTGCATTGAATTCTGTTAAAATGAAGTTGCAAGCTGCAATGATACCGGGAGTTTCAAATCGCACTGATCTGCAGCTTTGGAAATTGTGCTGAAGTAGTGCGATTTCAAAGCCATGCTGCTGTGAACCCCGGAGCTAAAGGGATGAGCTTCCATCTACAGATAACCTAAAGGGAGGGGGGTTTTTTAATGAAAATTTGTCTAACTTCTCTTTTTTCCCCTTCAACTATTTTCTTTTACTTTACTAAACATTAATTTTTAAACTTTTGTTTTTGTTGTATACAATCAGATAAAAGTGAAGCGCTTCACACTACAAACATGAAAGTAAATATGACTGCCTTGCATAAAGATTTAAAATTGGACTGTATATGGCTCTCACTTCACATTTGTGGCATTTTGAACTTTATCTAGGACTTTTCTTTTCAACATTGTTGTATTTTACACTTTCATGTTTGTAGCATGGAGCTTTTCTCCAGATTACGATTCCTTAGAGCAAAAACTACACTGTATATGAGCACCGCAAACCAAAAGTGTCATTTAATTCTTTAATAGTCAAAGTAATCCCCCCATCCATTGATGTCTCCAGGATTTATTTTGCTGAGAAATCTTCTAAAAAACCCTCCTGGTATTTCTGGCTGTGACTGGCATAGCGGGTGCCATGGAGGATGGAGGAGGGAGCCGACACATCCGCTCTCCTCCCTTCTTGTTGCCGACCCAGAAACTGATGTCACCTCCCGGACCCCATGTTAGTATGTGCGGGAAAGAATGGAATGCTGTGTTGAATACACAGAAGACATTAGGGTCTTTTAGACCCCAGATTAATTTGGTAAAAAATTTAAGTCTCTCCCAAGCATTTAAAATCCCCCCAAAATTTGAGGACCCCCACATATTCGGCCATAAACGCACCCATTGAGAGCACCTATGAGTGAAAAAGTTGATTGAAATACATATCAGTGATGAGAGAGAGCAACATTTCTATCCACAAACATCCTCTAATGCTAAACTGATGACCTATAGGGGGCCTTTAAAGCATCGCCTATAGAAAATATAGGGTACTGAAGTGTTACACTATTTCACAGTTGCATGCAGATTTAAAGGGGATCGTTAAGGCAGAAGTTTTTTTTTTTTTATCTTCATGCATTCCATACTTACCTGAGCCTGTTTTTATTCCAGTGATGTTGCAGGAGTGTCTAAGCTGCCCAGGACTCCCCTCATTGTCTGAGACAGGGGTGACGATGGGGCACCCGAAAAGAGGAGGATCCGGGGCTACTCTGTGCAAAGCCATTACACAAATGTAAAAAAAAGAAGAAAAAGGTAAAATAAATAAGAAAAAAACATTTAAAATTTTTAAATGCGCCCCGTTCCGCCGAGCTCGCATGCAGAAGCGAACACATACGTGAGTAGCGCCCGCATATGAAAACGGTGTTCAAACCACACATCGGTAGAGAAAGAGCAATAATTCTAGCCCTAGACCTCCTCTGCAACTTAAAACATGCAACATGTAGAATTTTTTAAACGTCGCCTATGGACATTTTTAAGGGTAAAAGTTTGTCGCCATTCCACGAGCGGGCGCAATTTTGAAGCATGACATGTTGGGTATCAATTTACTCGGCATAACATTATCTTTCACAATATAAAAAAATTGGGCTAACTTTACTGTTTTATTCTTTTTAATTCAAAAAAATATTTTTCCCCAAAAAAGTGCGCTTGTAAGACTGCTGCACAAATACACTGTGACAAAGTATTGCAACAACCGCCATTTTATTCTTTAGGGTGTTAGAAAAAAAAATGTATAATGTTTGGGGGTTCTAAGTAATTTTCTAGCAAAAAAAAACTGTTTTTAACTTGTAAACAACAAATCTCAGAAAGAGGCTCGGTCCTTAAGTGGTTAAAAAAAAATCTTATTTATTTTACTTTTTTTGCACTGTTCTTTAAAAAAATAAACATTTTGGGTTCTTTTATTTCTATTACAAAGAATGTAACCATCCCTTGTAATAGATTAAATTCACCAAAGGACCTCATTAATGTGAGATGTGGGGTCAAAAAGACCTCCGAGCTCACATTTACACTTAAAGCGGTGTTTCACCCCCCAAAAATAATTAAAAGCCAGCAGACACACATACTGCACACACACACATATACTGCACACACACACACATATACTGCACACACACACACATATACTACACACACACACACACACACACACACACACACACACATACACTGCACACACACACACACACATACTGCAGCTGCTGGCTTTTAACAATAGGACACTTACCTGTCCTGGAGTCCAGTGATGTTGGCACCGCAGCTGATGTTTTCATTAGCTGTCGGGTGCTGCTGCCGCCGCTGCGGTAAGGGTACCTGGCAGTGTAGCCTTACGGCTTCATGCCGATAACCCTACCGCGCATGCGCGAGGCCCCGCTCCTCTCTCCTACTGGCCTGGCGACAGGGAGAGGAGGAGGGAGCCCCGCTGTGATGTCACGGGCCGCGGCCCTGACTTTGGTATCCTGTCTCCCCTCCCCCTAAAAGGTGGCAATTGTGGCACGGGGGGGGAAGAGGAGACAAATTAGTGGAAGTTGCACTTTTGGGTGGGACTCCACTTTAAATGCAATAAAAGTTAAAAAAAAAAGAAAAAAAAATTCCCCTTCAAGAGCATTGGGTGGAGTGACGTTTGATGTCGCTTCTGTGATCCAATGGTATGGAGCCGAGTTGGGACCATCTATCCCTCACTTGTCATCCAGTCTCACAGGGGAGAGGATCTGATCATCTCCACCGCTACCGACAGCTCTGGTAAGTGGTGGAAGGGGGTCACCTCTCCCGCCACCAATAAAAGTGATCTTGTGGCGAATCCACTGCGGAGATCACTTTTATCTGAAAGCCAACTGCCCGCCGTTTAAGAAAATACCGTTGCTAGTACAAAACATAGTACAGGAGATGATCAGAGACTGCAGAAATACTACAGGAGATGGTCAAAGACTGCAGACATGATACAAGAAATTGTCAGAGACTGCAGACATAATACAGGAGATGGTCAGAGACTGCAGACATAGTACAGGAGATGCTCAGAGACTACATACATGATACAAGAAATGGTGGGAGACTGCCCGATCAGTGCCCATCAATGCAGCCTCACCAGTGCCCATAAGCTTAACCTCATCAGTGCCCATCAATGCAGCCTGATGTGGGGGGTCAGCTGTGTCAGGGTCTCTCACCTCAGCGATGTCAGCTCAGCAGGTCCTTCCATGGCCTCCTGGGGGGCTGATGCTCCTGGTCCTGGGGTCAAGTATTTGCAAACCAGCATCTAGCCCCACAAACCCTGAGCCAGTCACATGTGTCATGACTCTCCGGTGTGCCCTGCCTCTGCCTGCCTCCAAGACTCTGGGAGTTTCCTCTGCGCTCTTCTCAGTTCTCCATCCCCCTCCCATTCTGCATAACTCCCACTAGTCTGCCCAATCCCCTGTACCCCTAGTCTGCACAAGGCCACCTCCCCCCAGTCTGCACAATTACCCCCTCCCCTAGTTTGCACAATCCCCCCTCCCCCCAGTTTGCATAATCCCCCCTCCCCCCAGTCTGCATAATCCCCCCTCCCCCCAGTCTGCATAATCCCCCCTCCCCCCAGTCTGCATAATCCCCCCCCCCAGTCTGCACAATCCCCCCTTCACCAAGTTTGCACAATTACCCCCTCCCCTAGTCTGCACAATCCCCCCCTACCCCCAGTCTGCACAATCCCCCCTTCCCCCAGTCTGCACAATTACCCCCCCAGTCTGCACAATCCCCCCTTCCCCCAGTCTGCACAATTATCTCCCCAGTCTGCACAACCCCCCTTCCTCCAGTCTGCACAATTACCCCCCCCCCAGTCTGCACAACCCCCCTTCCCCCAATCTGCACAATTATCTCCCCAGTCTGCAACAACCCCCCTTCCCCCAGTCTGCACAATTACCCCCAGTCTGCACAATTACCCCCACAGTCTGCACAACCCCCCTTCCCCCAGTCTGCACAATTTCCCCCCATCTGCACAATCCCCCCTTCCCCCATTCTGCACAATTACCCCCCTTACCCCAGTCTGCACAATTACCCCCCTTACCCCAGTCTGCACAATTATCCCCCAAGTCTGCACAACCCCCCTTCCCCAGTCTGCACAATTACCCCACAGTCTGCACAACCCCCCTTCCCCCAGTCTGCACAATTCCCCCCCCCCATCTGCACAATCCCCCCTTCCCCCATTCTGCACAATTACCCCCCTTACCCCAGTCTGCACAATTACCCCCCTTACCCCAGTCTGCAAAATTACCCCCCTTACCCCAGTCTGCACAATTACCCCCCAGTCTGCACAACCCCTCCTTACCACAGTCCCAACTGCCTGCCTATTACATCTCAGCCCTCTATCCGAATGGAAGTACCATCACTCTCTAATAAGACTCCTCATCAGTGCAGCCAGGGCTCACATACCAGTCCTTTGGAAATCTGCCTCGTCTCCTACAGTGTGTCATTGGATTCATTAGGTAATGATATTATGTATATGGAGGATCTTAACGCCTCTTTGATGAGAGAAGAGGCCGGAATTCACAAGACTTGGTATTACTGGACCCAATAATTTTCTTTGACAAATACAAGGAGCTCCATGACTCCAGCTCCAATTGGGAGGTCCAGGGAGGAGACCCTTATTATCATTTTTACCTCTCTCTTCCTCCCCCCCTTTTAATTTCCTTCTCCTCCCCCCTTTTTCTGCCTTCATTTTGCTAACTCCTATCTTTCTTCAAAATTGGATGGAGTACATTGGTCCCCGCCAGCATCTCCAGATTACTAATAGATGTACTTTATTTGTGGTAGCTTACAGTGTCTGGTCCTCTTGAAGTGAGTACCGTTTGTTTCCCTGGCTTTCTGAAGAACTGTCACATAATGTTTTGTACTTGATGTACTGTATACACTGTAATGATATAGAACCAGTTTTGCTGATTGAAAGTATGTCTTGCTGTACTGTGTGTTTGGTCGTTATAAAAATAAAAAATCTCCAAGTACTGTTGCCAATTTCAGGCTTGAGAAAGGGGTGGAATCCTCAGAAACACATTGCCTGATTACTCTGAGAGTCTCACCTGTGCTCCAGTCCTGAGTGGTGGTGTGGAGTCAGTCTGTGGAGTGAGATGTTCTTATTGCTCCAATGCTGGATTTGTCTTTGACAGCCGGCCGGTGCTAAGCTCTGGATCTCCTCTGGGCTCCTCTGTACTTTTGTGATGTCCCATTTGGAGCTTTTGCACCATCCCTCATTATCACATGACCCTGTGCTGTATTAGTCACATATTCTCAATCTAAGTGATGGATGGATTCCAAATGTAACCATTCAGAAGTCTACAAACCACAATGTAAGTGGATATTGATTTTTATTTATATTAAAACTTTTTTTTTACTGACACCCTCCTGCGCTCTCTACTCTTCCATTATGATCATCTCCCAAGGTCTGTTTTTTTTATATGCTGCGGTCAGTGATATGTGCGCTCTCTGATTAAAAACATCTCTTCTCCTACTCTCTTCTTACAGTCCCCGGCCAGCCATTAAGGATTGATTTTCTGTTTGGACTTTTTTTATATACATATTTACATATGTTATTTTGGACTTCCATCTGTAGCAATAGCTCTCGGTGGAGCTGCTGATTTAGATGGGCTTGTTACCTTCACTCTCCTTCCCTCTGTTTCACTGGCACCGGGTCTAGGGTTCCATTGAGTTTAGCTCCGGACGATACAAGCATCAACACTTGAGTACGTTTTCAATGCTTTATTGAACAATTAACAAAGGAAGTAGCAGGAAAGAGGCAGGGAGGGAAACTGCAGGGAAGCTTAAATACCTTTCTGTAGGTTTCTTGACAAATGTCCTTTAGAGTTGAATATTTCAGTAGAATGCGATCCCCTTGTGGGACATACTCCTTGCTCGCCTGGATAGGCTTCTCTCACTTGCCTAGCAGCAAGTACGTAGCACGAACAGAAGTCTCTGCCACACACTTGCTTGAGATGAACCCATACAATCCTCTGCCACAGGATGTATTGGTTTTGCGGTGAACGTCAGACACAGTACTTGAACCTTTAAGCCAAACCCGGCAATACTATGCTGTAAAGTTACTTTGGGATACGTCCTCCAACCGAGTCACCAGGCCCCTCTCCAGACCAGCACTCTGCATGATCCTTCCATGACGGGTCCTCCCCTGGGATCTTCTTGGTTGTCCAGCTTCTTCACTCTGGATAGACAGCTCAGGACCATTCCTCGGCTGCTGTGGTAGGCCCAAGACAAGCTTCCAGGCCCACCCATGCGCCACAGCGGTGCGGGCCTCCGGAATGGAGGACCACGAGATAGCTCTCTAACGCATACCTGTCGGCCAAGAGGACCAGCAGGTGGCTGTAAAACGACCCTAAAACATGGCGTCTGTCCCATAAATACCCTCGCCCAGAATCCAACTCGGAGGACCAACTCTACCGAATTGTCTCCGGGACAGAAGAGCACCCATACGCTTCAACACGTTGCCTTTCCAACACTAACCAGTGGTAACAGCGACACCCACCAGCTCAGTATGGAAACAGACACAACGTCAGCCAAGCTGGAACAGAGGCAAACCTAACTTCCTTTAACGAGCAATTCACAAAATTTACCTATCAGATGGTAGATCACAAATCTACCAGCGCTACATATATGATATATTAAATAAATATATATATATATATATATATAAAATACGGCGGGTAAAATAAGTATTGACATGAAATGTTCACCACATATTTGTGACAACCCATGCAATCCATACAAAAAAACCAAAACAAATACGTTCACAAATGAAGTTCTGTGTAATAAAATGGAATGACACAGGGAAAAAAGCATTGAACACCCTAACTGAGATTTATTTAAAAGAGACGTAAAGGATTTTTTTTTTCCTGATAGGAAAGGAGAAGTCCAGGCTGAGCTCGTTTGGCTGGGCTTCTCCTCTGGATCACAGGAGTACAAATCGTTTTGCATTCCTGTGACCCGTTTTCAGCAGAGAGTGGTCTGAAGTCCGTTCTCCACTGACATCACTGGAATCAGTCCAGGCACCGCATCATCATGACAATGGATGTCTGGATCCACCTGGACTGACACCCATCTCTGCCTCTCAGTGAGCTCTTGAGAGCCTGAGACGGCAGCTCCCCACCCCCTCCACAGCTTAGCACTCCAGTGGGGGGGGGGACAGAGCGGAGAGCTGCTGACTGACAGTCAGCAGCTCTCTTCTTGGGGAGTTGTGAGAACCGAGCCATCGCCGATGTTCGATCGCTTAGTTCTCAGTGAGGAGGCCCTGGGGAACCGATGCTGCATCCACCTAGGTAAGTATGATGAGGGAAAAAACAAAACATAGTTCTCTTTTAATAATTACCTAGGTGGATGCAGTATCGGTCCGATGCTGCATCTGTCCCCCACCATCTCTAAACTGAGAACCGAGTGATTTAACACCACCGATCGCTCAGATTTCAGAGCTCCGTGAGCAGAGAGCTTCAGACTGTCAGTCACAGCTCTCTGCTCTTCCCCCTCCTCATTGGTGTGCTGAGATGTGGAGGGGCGGAGCGGCCGGCTCAAAGTAAAAAAGAAGAAAAATAAAAGGGGATTCTCAACTGCTCCTAAATACCGATCTGATAATCCCCCTTTAGAACATAATGGCCATATCTTGGCCTGAACCTGTAATGGGGATTTCTAAATGGTTCCACCGTCTAAACCAAGTATCTCGGATGATAAATAGCAATCCAGAGACACTAGGATTTAGTAGTCCTCTGAGTTATAATTAAATCCAAAAGAAAAACGTGACAAGCACAAAGGAACTCTTCTATGAGGACAATTCAGTGATATAGGTACAAATCTTTATTGAAGACTATCCAAAAGAAAATTCCATATATAAATGACTAATAAACTACAACCCTATTCCCAGTACACATTAAAAGGCCTAAAGTCTGGAGGAGGAAAAGGTGGCCACCATTTTCTAAATCACCTCATACAACTCTCATTCTCACACACACAGATACACCAATAGATATTGATTGGTCATACAATCTGTTTGGATTGAAGGTGAAGTCATCAGGTGATCAATAGAAATTAGTCAATCATAATAACTGGCATAGTCTTATAGTGACAGACATATCCGATCACCAATAGTTTAACCACAGATGTAACAATCTTATAAATATTGTAAAGTGCAGGTGTGGTGTAGCATTTCCATTTCTTTTCAGTAGTACCAGCTTGTGACAATTGCAGCCTCCGTTTCACACTGTGAATATTGTCTATTCAGAATAATTCAGTAGTAAATAGCACAGTCACTGAATCATGACAGCTAGACGATACAAAATGAAATTAAAACTGACTTTACCATATGCTGGAGCCGACAAGCAGTGTGTCATGAGAAGCAGCGGGGGAACCCGAGTACAGGAACCGACTTTCAGAAGAGATCTGTACGATCTGTTAGTAGCTGTCTCTGATGCTGGAAACAGGGATCCCACTTGATGGACACAGTGCAAGGAACCGGACTTTAGGCTATTTTATCTTTGCACGTTTGTAAGTGTTCATTTATGTACCCAATTTTAAAATAAACCTTACAGTTTTACACTATGTGAGCTCCCCTTTTGTATTCCATGGTGTATCCCTGCTATGGGTTGTGCTGGTGTGGCTGACGCTGTGATGACCTCTAGTGGATGCCGATAGGAGCTCCCATTGTCTGTTCAAAATTTTGCCTGCTAGCTGTGATCCTCTGTGGTGGGGGGTCATGGCCATTTGGTAAGCATTAACCCCTTCCATTTTTCGGTGGTGGATCCTCCTTTGTAGTCACGGAATAAGTAATAATCATCATCTGGACTTTTTCTACATTATCTGTGGGCTATCTGGAGTCATTACCATTTACATTGAACTTTCTTACCTTGATGGAACATTTTGGTGGATCATATTCAGTTGTTATCTGCCTTTACTTGTGTTTGCAACGTATCATTATAGTTTGTTCACTTTGGTTATATATTTATGATTGCACATGCACTAGCGCAACTCTCATATTTTTTATGTTTCTTTCTACAATTGATGTTTATTGTCGGGAGTGCAGCTTTTTGATTATTTATTGTTCACTTGTTTTATAGCGCAGTTTTTTTTTCTAATTTCTTAATATCTATTGGTGTATGTGTGTGTGTGAGAATGAGAGTTGTATGAGGTGATTTAGAAAATGGTGGCCACCTTTTCCTCCTCCAGACTTTAGGTCTTTTAATGTGTACTGGGAATAGGGTTGTAGTTTATTAGTCATTTATATATGGAATTTTACTTTTGGATAGTCTTCAATAAAGATTTGTACCTATATCCCTGAATTGTTCTCATAGAAGAGTTCCTTTGTGCTTGTCACGTTTTTCTTTTGGAGTGGCTGGCTCAGGATCTCAGCGGCTCACTGAGAGGCTGAGCAGGGTGTCAGTCCAGGCACCTGGTGGATCCAGACTCCATGGTCGGGATGATGTGGTGCCTAGACTGACATTGGTGATGTCAGCAGAGAGTGGACTTCAGTCTGCTCTCTGCTGGAAACGGTTCACAGGAGTACAACACAAACTGCACTCCTGTGACCAATAGAAGAAGCCCAGCCAAACTAGCTTTGGTTATGAGTTGATTATGCAGAGAGTGGCCCCGATCCTCCTTTTCTGGGCTCCCTCCGTGGCCCTCCTGGCTCCCTCTCTTCTCGAGTGCCCCGTAGGAGAAGCGCTCTCCCTCAGGACACCCATGCAGGCGCGCTCCCATGTCCTGCTGCTGCATCCATTGACACAGACAGCAGGACTTGGCCCCGCCCCTCGCATCATTGGATTTGATTGACAGCATCAGGAGCCAATGGCTGCACTGCTATCAATGTATACAATCAGGACACGAGACACAGGCCTGAGCCGGTGTGGTCGTTCCCGTCACGGGAATTATGGGGCTCAGGTAAGTAAAAGGGGGGCTCGGGGGGCTGTTGAATGACTGGAGGTTTTTCACCTCAATGCATAGAATGCAAACCTTGAGAGTTTACAACCCCTTTAAGGCATTCATTTGGTCAAATCAATACATTTTGCAAATCATTTGGAAGTACAAACTCTGAAGCAACGGCTGTTTTATTTAATATCTTAATATCTGCATTGGCTCCAGAGCTATGCCAACACCCCTACATAGAAGGTCAGTCAACCAGGAGAAGCCCGAGGAACCCCTAGAACCTCTGGAGGAACCTTGGCTGAGAATGGCGAGACTAGAGATTTTTTTATGGGTTATTTGTACAGGAAGACGGCAAAGAAGGGAGACAAACAACCAAATTCTGAATTTTATTTGATTCGTTCTTTGTCAGCTACAGATAATATGAATCATATTAAAACGTGTACAATATGTATAAAAGAACACATAGAAAAATATAGTTTACTTCTGTCCCAAAATTGTGGCAGTCACTGATATAAATCTGATACAAATATTTAAAAGTGAATTAAAATAAAAGTGCAATTTACTTTTGACTTCAAATGAAACCAATCTTCTCTCTTCTATGTAGAGGAGAAGAGTACCTGTCCTCCATAGAGGAAGGGAGGCTCAGAGATGTGATCACATTCTGGACAGATAATAGATCTTCATTGTATATAGACAGGTACACTTTACACATTCCATGTCTCATTATTGCACATTTTCTATTTGCTAAGTGCTTTATCCTGAGATAATTCAATGCTAACGGGATAATTGGGAGAACCGGTATTCACTGATGATGCAGATTATACAGTTGGGAGAACTGATACTGTATATGCATACAGTAAAGTTTAGCAATATATACAGACAGTACAGAGTATACCATCAGAAGAACCAGAACATACACATCATATAAATTATACTATTTACAACATAAAGTGAATTTTTCTCTGAGTTTCTTTACATCTTATACAATATATTCATATATATATATATATATATATATATATATATATATATATATATATATGTAGCGCTGACAACTGTTGTTTCTAGCCCTATGCGTATTATACAATGCATAAGTTGAGTTAGTGCCATCTTGTGGACAATTGATAAAGTACAATAAGTTTATGTTTCAGGATTAAATGAAGAGACATGGAAGTGATTCATTGTTTACTTTGGAACTGTAGTTCTGACCCACCCACAATGCTCCTGGACAAAGTCAGAACTGAACTGCATTGTGGGAGGATATAAAAGGATAAGCAGCAAACATTTTGGGTCTCTTGTTCCTGGAACGCGTGGCCTGCCGGCGGAGCTCTGTGGGTGTGTGTGTCCCACAGGGTTGCTGCCTACTTTGCGAAGGAGCGGAGCAGCTGCAAGGATCCTGCCATCGCATCACAGCATGCTGGAGCAGCAGGCGTGATCATTCCTGAGGACCCGTGGGGAGTTAACCGAGGACTCCTGGTTGTTTTGTGAATGGAACAGTGTGACGGCGTGGTGGTGCCTCCATACGGACTGAGAACTGCTGAACCGGAGACATTCACCTGCCTGGATTCTGTGTGGTGAGAGGGTTAACACTCAGAAGCTTATTTAAATATTACACACCTTTAGAACTGTACAGAGTGTTGCTGGGACTGATAGTCCCACGGAACAAGTTAAGTCGGAGAGCCTTACATTCGAATAGACTTCAGTGTTCAAGAGCAGATGTTAGATGTTTGTTTCTTCATATAAAGACACCTAGTCAATCTGTTGGATTACAATTGTTTTAGTGTGTTATACTACACTGCGCAACACCCAGGAGGAACCCTTTGCGGATTACAATTATAAAAGCTAGCGAAGACTGAAGACGTCTGGACTACCTTTTCATTGCAGGGCTCTGCATTTTAGGATAGTGACTTTCAGGTCTAGAGCGGGGGGAGCTCCCGGGTATAGAGTTATACCGTCATTTATATATATTTGTGTCTGTTATTGACTGTCATAATCATTTCTTATACTGGTACACTACGTTGGTGTAATAGTATATGCATTGTAATAACTCTTTATATAAATACATTATTTACTTAAAGAAAGGAGTTATTTGGTTATTATTGAAGTTTGTGTGCAGTGTTGTCATTTCTCCTGCAGGTGGAGCTACCAGCATCCAGGTAGAGGTAACCATAATCATAAAGTGTATATTGTGGGTTAAAGTTAACATTCATATTGTTACAACACTGCACTACAGTTGTGCCAAGGGGATTGAACAATTTAAGAAGGGTGAAGAGCATAGAGGACAGGCCCATTTAAATTAGCAGCTCCACCGAGAGTTATTGCTACATGTATATATATTGTGCATGTCCAGCCTCAGTGCTCAATGCAATATCTACCTCTGGACTTGTCCCCTGCAGAATCTCATCATCACCACAAGATGTCCTCAGTCTTCCAGGTTGAGGGATTTCCAGTGTGACTAGACCTGCTGGAAGACTGAGGAAAGACTGTGAGTGCAGAGCACTATGATCCCATGCATATTGGACTTATAATTATTTTTGCAGACAACTAGCCTAGGTATCTGAATCTGTCTTGATATCACCCTCTGAATAGCAGCATTCAGACTATAAAACGAGGGACAACAATATGAGCCAATCAGGGCTCTGCTGCTTGCACATGTGCTGAGAGGAGGAGAGGGCAGAGTTGATCAGTTAGTCTCTGTTGCTGTCCCTTCACCATCCAATCAGCATGCTGTGGGCAGGAGGTGACATCACTGTATTCTATAGCTGTAAACATCACCTGTCCGACTCTGATGTGTGAATGACAAAAGTGTCTGGACAGAATTATAAATCCTTTGATGTGGATTTTACCTGATTATTTAGCAGTTTGACTGGAGTTCAGCTTAGTATAAATGGCAACAGTAATTTCCTCCAACAATATTGTGGATTAATATGACCCGGCAATGTTCAAATACATTCCAACACAAGACATATAGCCAGGAAATGCCAACAATCACCCGGCAGTGTTGTCACCGGAATAAGAAGTCCAGATAAATGTTTTGCTCATCTGGGAAGTCTAAACAGATGACAATACAGATTACCAATCAGTAGAAAATCCTGAGAAATGTAGGAAATAAATTTTTCCTGCTGGCAATGTTATTCTGCACACTGACTGTAGTATATGCAGAGTGCAGTGTATAGTCCGGGAATCTCACAGATGCCGGGAATGGAGCCGGATGCTGAGATCATATAACTCCAGTGTACGTCCAATGGGAGAAGGAAGAAGATGGCAGCTCTGGAAGAGGAGGGGAAGGACGTGGCATCGGCAGGGATGGAGTTTATGTGTGGGGGCTCAGACCTCTCATCATTGGAGGAGAGCACACCCAGAGGTAAGTGCCGTAAATACTTCATATTAAGGCAAATGCTGGCGGACGTTATTCAGGGTATAACCCCTTTTAATGTGCAAGTGAAGGCTTTTTTTACCACAGGGCTGGACCCCAAGTCAAAATTTGTATTGCTATGTGGGTTTATTGCCTTCCTCTGGAACAACTGTGAGTATAGGATTGTGTATAAAAGGATTGTGTATTTTTGTTCACCTTTGATTGGTTGAACTAGATGGACTTGTGTCTTTTTTCAGCCAGACTAACTATGTAGATCGTGAGCTGCTCTACATGGAATAGGGGGCCCCGTTTCTTTCAAATGATGAAAATTTGTGGAAGGTGGGAATCCAATCTTATTGGTGGGTATGGATCCATTCCGGATGGGTTTCACTGATCTGTCTTCTACCAGTGGCTCATCTTCATAGACACCATTGGTTGGTATGGATCCATTATGGATTGGTGGCACTGATCTGTACTCTGCCAGTGGCACATCTTCATAGACACCATTGCTCTTCAAATTTCTTTTTCTGCAGTAAATCTGGAAATACAAATCACACAAAATTGCAGAGATTATCACCAACATACAGCATTGGGACTGTTCTCTTTCTAGTTTATTCCCACCCTCCATCATCCAATAGTCCATTCTCCCATGTGATATGGCTTCTGTTGCTTCATCTTTATTTTCACCTGCCTGATAATTATGTGAATAACACACTTCCTGTCCTAGGGTGACAACGCTCACTCACTGCACTGTATCTGTGTAGAGCGGAGTTGTCACCCTAGGCTGCTCTCCTGAATTGGACTACAAACAGATCTTCATCTCCATTACATGGGGGAGGGGAATGCATAGTAGAATTTTGGAAGAGAGAGGACACTGAATATCTGGCAGGATCAAAAACTATTATCTGTCCTGGCTGATGTTCTTAGACTGAAAAAAAGACAAATGCAGCCACCACATTTAAGGACTGATATTTCTTTAAAACCATCCCCCACACACTCACCAACCTTTATCTGTACCGGATGTCACTGCACAGACCTCATCCACACACTAATTCTGCATCCACATGGTGTCCCCCCCATGTATCCCCTTCATTCCCATCCCATGATGACCAAAATAAAAGCCCTGAGCTGGTTATAGCAGACATTGACTTAAGCATGAATATAAAACCAGAATACAAATAAAGAGTAATGGAAGAAGTGGAGTATTTACTTTCCTGGAACAATTTCCGCTTTGGGTTTCCTCCAGTGCTGCTTACACAGTTATAAGTATTTTTGGTTCAGTTTGGCTAATCTCCTCCTTCAGTAAAGATCATGTGACCAGCACCTAAAACTTTGTCTGCAAGAGGAACATTAATCAACCCGAGCTCTGAACTCCCCTTCAGAAGAAATCACATGACCAAAAAGTCATATACTGTAGGGAGCAGTGCCCCCCCCAGCTAGCCAACAGCCCCCCTGATTGATCGCTGCATCGCTCGCCCATAACCCACCAGGCCCCCTGCCAGCCCTGCACTTACCCCATCCAGTTCACGGCCACCCCCACATCTCCTCCTGAGTACCGATGGTCGCTTCTCCTCCCAACCAATCGGGTCTCAGGACTCATGGCCAATTGGGTCTCAGGACCCGCGTTCTGATTGGCTTGAAGGAAAAACACAGGAAGTGAATATTAATTTGCTAAAGTCACACAACTGCACTAGAGCCCACCCTTTTTTGAAGCCAATTAGAGCCTCAGGCTCTCATCACATGCTTCTGTATGTAGATTAGAGTCTGGGCACATGGATTAGGGGGGCGGCGCCCTGCATGAGTGGCTGCCACTGGTAGGGAGTCTAATGCTCGGTTCACATATGAGAAGCTGAATTCAGACCTGAAACAGACCAAAAGATGCACAACGTTTTTCTGCAAAATGCTCCGGACCTGCTGCAGAGATATGTGAACCGGCTCCATAGAGAGCCAGTCAAAATCTCCTGCTATTGCGAATTGGATATGGGGATCCCCCATCCACTTGACAATGGTGTGAACCCGGCCTAAAGCAGCATTTTCTCCAGGAGCAGCAAGTATTTCAGACCTTACATTGCTCTTCATGCATTCCAGAAACAGCTAACATAACTTCAGTATAGATCCATGTTAAATCAATAGTTTCTATAGAGGCGGCTGCTGATCTAGAGGAATAATCCGATCACAGAAAGGAAAGATGTAATCATTACTCACCAGAGACACCAAAATCACAATAATCACAATAATCACACCGAGCACTTTAGGAACAATGAGAAACATTAGTGGTCTTCTAAGATCTGTCAGAAAATAAATACAATGTTTAGGACACATCTCTGTGTAGAGATTACATGTGTGATCAATATACAATGTATCCGTTCTACAGTCTGCTTTGTTATATTACAATATTTATACACCAAACTTCAGCTTTATTATAAAAACATAGAAAAGTGACGGCAGAAAAAGACCGGAGTATTCCATCGAGTCCGTCCATTTTTATTTATTTTCTGTTACCTTAATTGTCTGACTATTATATATAACCTGCACACTGACCTCATACTGTATATTTTATACACACAGTGCCTTACAAAAGTATTCACCCCCCTTGGTTTTTTACCTATTTGGTTACATTACAGCCTTTAGTTCAATGTTTTTTTTAATCTGAATTATATGTGATGGATCAGAACACAATAGTCCAAGTTGGTGAAGTAAAATTAGAAAAATATATACATAGAACTATTTTTGAGAAATAAAAAACTGATAATTGTCATGTGCGTATGTATTCACCCCCTTTGTTATGAAGCCCATAAAAAAGTTCCGGTACAACCAATTACCTTCAGAAGTCACATAATTAGTGAAATGATGTCCACCTGTGTGCAATCTAAGTGTCACATGATCTGTCATTACATATACACAACCTTTTTGAAAGGCCCCAGAGGCTGCAACGCCTAAGCAAGAGGCACCACTAACCAAACACTGCCATGAAGACCAAGGAACTCTCCAAACAATTAAGGGACAATGTTGTTGAGAAGTACAAGTCAGGGTTAGGTTTAAAAAAAAAATATCCAAATCCTTGATGATCCCTAGGAGCACCATCAAATCTATCATAACCAAATGGAAAGAACATGGCACAACAGCAAACCTGCCAAGAGACGGCCGCACATCAAAACTCATGGACTGGGCAAGGAGGGCATTAATCAGAGAGGCAGCACAGAGGACTAAGGTAATCCTGGAGGAGCTGCAGAGTTCCACAGCAGAGACTGGAATATCTGTACATAGGACGACAATAAGCTGTACGCTCCATAGAGTTGGGCTTTATGGCAGAGTGGCCAGAAGAAAGCCATTACTTTCAACAAAAAACAAAATGGCACATTTTGAGTTTGTGAAAAGGCATGTGGGAGACTCCCAAAATGTATGGAGGAAGGTGCTCTGGTCTGATGAGACTAAAATTGAACTTTTTGGCCATCAAAGGAAACGCTATGTCTGGCGCAAACCCATCACATCACGCAAAGAACACCATCCCCACTGTGAAACATGGTGGTGGCAGCATCATGCTATGGGGATGTTTTTTCAGCAGTCGGGACTGGGAAACTGGTCAGAGTTGAGGGAAAGATGGATGGTGCTAAATACAGGGATATTCTTGAGCAAAACCTGTAGCACTCTGTGTGTGATTTGAGGCTAGGATGGAGGTTCACTTTCCAGCAGGACAATGACCCCAAACACACTGCTAAACCAACACTTTAGTGGTTTAAGGGGAAATGTGTAAATGTGTTGGAATGGCCTAGTCAAAGCCCAGAACTCAATCCAATAGAAAATCTGTTCAGTTTTGCAAGGAGGAATGGGCAAAAATCCCAGTGGTAAGATGTGGCAAGACTCAGAGACTTATCCAAAGTGACTTGGAGCTGTGATAGCCGCAAAAGGTGGCTCTACAAAGTATTGACTTTAGGGGGGTGAATAGTTATGCACATTGACTTTTTCTGTTATTTTGTCCTATTTGTTGTTTGCTTCACAATAAAAAAAATCTTCAAAGTTGTGGGCATGTTCTGTAAATTAAATGATGCAAATCCTCAAACAATTCATGTTACTTCCAGGTTGTGAAGCAACAAAACACGAAAAATGTCAAGGGGGGTGAATACTTTTGCAAGACACTGTATATACAGTATATAGTCATAGGCGTGCACACGGGGTGTGCCGCGTGTGCCTGGGCACACCCTAATCGCCATGCTGTCTCCCGAGATTCACTGTGAAATGTTCCATCCAAGCAGTGTGTGGCCCGCACTGCCTGTGAATCACTTTCACATACAGCAGATCCGATCGTGATCTGCTCACTGTGTGTAAAACTGCTTGCAAGGAGAGAGATAGGAGCTGTCAAAACTCCAGTGTGATGTCGAAGTGGGCGGGTTCGAACAGCCATCAAACACCAGCCAATGGGATGTGGTCTTGGTGGGTCGCTACATGTATGTGGCCCCGCCCCCTTTCTTAGGCAGCCCGATCATTGGCTGTTTGATAGCTGCTCGGTCCCGCCCCTCCCCCGACTTCACCCCTGAGTTGTGACAGCTGGTCTTTTCACTGCATGCATTTCACGATACATTACATCATGACAGGTTCACACACCGAGCAGCTCTTGCCACGATCTACTGCATGTAAAACTCCTCTCTGTCAGTGTCCATGAGTGCTGCTGCACATTAGTTGCAATTACTGCTGCCTATTAGTGCCAATCAGTACTGCCCATCAGTGACAATCAATGCTATCAATGCTGCCAATCAGTGCCCATCAGTGCTGCCCATCAGTGCCAATCAATGCTGCCAATCAGTGCCCATCACTGCAGCCCATCAGTGCCAATCAGTGCTGCCTATCAGTGTCAATCAGTGCTGCCTATCAGTGCTGCTATCAGTGCCAATCAGTGCTGTCTATCAGTGCTGCCTATCAGTGCCAATCAGTGCTGTCTATCAGTGCCAATCAGTGCTGTCTATCAGTGCCACTGTCAGTGCTGCCTATCAGTGCCACTGTCAGTGCTGTCTATCAGTGCCAATCAGTGTTGTCTATCAGTGCCAATCAGTGTTGTCTATCAGTGCCGCTATCAGTGCCAATGAGCGCTGCCTATCAGTGCCGCTATCAGTGTCAACAATGCTGCCAATCAGTGCCCATGAGTGCTGCCTATCAGTGCCAATCAATGCTGCCAATCAGTGCCCATCAGTGCTGCCTATCAATGCCGCTATCAGTGCCAATCAATGCTGCCAATCAGTGCCCATGAGTGCTGCCTAACAGTGCCCATCAGTGCTGCCTATCTGTGCTGCTATCAATGCTGCCTATCAGTGCCTATCAATGCTGACATTACCCATTAATGCTGCCAATCAGTGCTCATAAGTACTGCCTATCAGTGCCAATCAGTGCCCATGAGTGCTGCAAATCAGTGCCGCTTAGTGCTGCCTATCAGTGTGTGATATGTAACGTCACATATAATACACATCAAACTGAAAAAAGACATAAAAAATGAAACTTAGCAGGGATGGTGAAAACCTCTCCTATAGACATTTGCCATACAGATTAACTTCAACTGCAATAATTCCAGTGATTTGTGATTTCACATGTAATACACATCAAAATGAGAATAAGACATACATTTTTTTTTTAACTTAGCGAGGATGGTGGAAACCCCTCTAGGGATAATTGCAATACAAATTAAGTTCAAGTGCAACAACTTTTTAGTTGGGAGGTTCTCACCATTATAGCACTTTGGAATTTTTATTTTTTAGATTATTACACTTTTTTATGTTTAGTTACTATTATAATGTGAATTATTGCACTTGAAGTTAATTTTCCTTCACCCCAAACTCGCTCATCCATGTCTTTATGGACCTTGCTTTGTGTATTGGTGTGTAGTCATGTTGGAACAGGAAGGGGCCATCCCCAAACTGTTCCTACAAAGTTGGGAGCATGAAATTGTCAAAATGTCTTGGTATGCTGATGCCTTAAGTGTTCCCTTCACTGGAACTAAAGGGCTAAGGCCAACCCCTGAAAAAATGACCCCACACCATAATCCCCCCCCACACACCCTAATCCCCCTCCACCAAATTATTTGGACCAGTGCACAAAGCAAGGTCCATAAAGACATGGATGAGCAAGTTTGGGTGGAGGAACATGGCTGTCCTGCACAGAGTCCTGACCTCAACCCGATAGAACACCTTTGGGATGAATTAGAGTGAAGACTGTGAGCCAGGCCTTCTCATCCAACATCCCTGCCTGACCTCACAAATGCTCTTCTGGAAGAATGGTCAAACATTCCCATAGACACACTCCTAAACCTTGTGGACAGCCTTCCCAGAAGAGTTGAAGCTGTTATAGCTGCAAAGGGCGGAGCCAACTCAATATTGATCCCTACGGACTAAGACTGGGATGTCATTAAAGTTTGTGGGCGTGTAATTTTGACATTATAGTGTGTGTATATATATATATATATAAATGAACATCAGGTGGGTTACCCTCTTATCTTGATATCTTTGTTCAATCAAGGCACCGTCAAGGTGGACTCCCAAAACTCCACCATAAATGATAGAAAAAACACATTGAACGATGCTTGATGCCAAAAAGTGTCCTTTTACTGAAAAGTTAATCCATTGAATATTTCAAAATACAAGCAAGCCACTGTACAGTTCCGAGCACAAATCGCTCTTCGTCAGGCTTTTCAGGCTGTGTGTGAAAGGCCAAACCACACTATGTTCTTTTATCCACACCCAGTCTGATACACACCTGTGTCACTTAACCAATTATCCTATACAAAACACCTAAAACCATTCTAATATTTAGCCCTACTGAATAAACCTACTACCCTAAAACCATCCTAAATTCCCCAATAGGGGATAATTTACAAGACAGGTTCATCATATTATATCTCAAATGTCATCATCATATCACTTGTGAACCAATTATATTATCTCATTTCATTAGCTCGGTGTTTTGCAAATATTTCTCATGAATATACATATGTTACTATTCTTGTTCATGTCTCAAAATTCTTCATGGATTCCAGTTGATATTCTGCTATCTAGTATTTCCAACGGGAGCCTTTGTGATCAATCTAAAGAAAATATAACATATTCAGAAATAGTCATACCTTCTAATTAATCTCGCACTGTAAATTTCTAAACAAACAAAAATAAATCATAGTCCCTGTTCATACCATCAGGGTGCAGGGACTGTAATTTATTAATCCACCAAACTTCACGTCTTTTTAGTTTCAAAATCCTATCACCCCCTCTTTTGTCATGGGGAATCTCTTCTAAAACCATAAAACGTAGATCGGTGTCTTTATGGCCCATTTCTGAGAAGTGACGCGATACAGGTAAACTTGATTGGGGATGTCTAATTGTACTCCGGTGTTGTGCGATGCGGTCTTTAATTTTTTGAGTTGTTTCCCCCACGTAAAGGAGATTGCAAGGGCATGTGAGAATGTAAATCACATATGATGACTGACAGGTATAAAAACCGTTAATTATTATTTTCTTATTAGTCCTAGGATGAGAAAAATTATTCCCTTTGATAACTAAATTGCATTGAATGCAATTGAGGCAAGGGTAACAGCCTTTTCTTTTGCTGCCAAGAAAAGTCATCTTTTTCTCATCCTGCCTCTCTGGTTTAAATTCGGATCGCACTAAGAGATCGCGCAAAGTTTTATTGCGCCGGTATGCCTTCATCGGAGTTAACTGAAACTCCTCTATGTGAGGATAGGATCATTTCAATATCGTCCAATGTTTTCTCAATACATTAAAGATCCTATCGCTATAACTGTTAAACTGGAAGACAAATGGAATTCTAGGTTTATCAGCTGAGTATCTCTTCCTATTGGGAATTTCAATAGGGTTCAAAATTTTATTTAGTTCGTGTCGGATTATATCTTCTGGATAGCCCCGCTCCTTAAACTTGCAGCACATTTCATCTAATCTTTTATCTTTAACTGTAGTATCACTCACTATTCGCGTCACTCTGAGAAGCTGGCTTCTAATGATAGAGCTAAAGACATGAGGGGGATGATAGCTGTCATATCTCAATAACTGATTCCTATCTGTGGGTTTCGTGTATATGTCAGTTTCAATCCGTCCCTGTTTTATGTATGCCCGTATATCTAAAAAGGGGACCGAATCTCCGCCAATATGAATTTTGAACTGAATATTTGATGAAATACTATTAATCATCTCATCAAACGTTTTGAGTGATTCAATGTTGCCCCGCCATATGACAAAAATGTCATCTATATAGCGCCACCAGGTGGCGCAATGTTCCCGAAAAAGGTCATTCACAAAAATATGTTTTTGTTCAAAATCATGCATAAATGAACAAGCATATGGCGGGGCAACATTAGAACCCATGGCTACCCCCGTCAATTGCACATAGTACCGATCCTTAAAGAGAAAATAGTTATTGTACAAAATCAATCTAAACAGTTTCTCAAAAAAAATAATCTGAGCTTCCGAATACTCCTGACAATTCCTAATTAGGCTTAGCGCTGCCTCAATGCCAGCCACATGAGGAATCGATGTATATAAACTTGTTACATCCCAAGTGACCAGGATATATTCATTTTGAATTTGTGGTAGGTCCCTAATTTTGGTTAGAAAGTCACCGGAGTCCTTGATGTAGGATGGGGTGGCCTTTATCAAGGGTGATAGTACTTTATCCAGTAGTTTGGCCGTGGGTACAAAGATCGAATCCCTCCCCGATACAATCGGGCGTCCCAGTGGGGAATGTTTGTCCTTATGGATCTTGGGGAGTATATACAGGACCGGAATACGGGTATGTGTTGGTAACAAAAATTTGCATAAATCATGTGAGATTAGTCCTTCTTTTAATGCCGGTTTTACAATACTCTCCAAGATCTTTCTGATACTCCATGTGGGATCTGATTGTAGAGGTTTGTATACTGTATCATCATCCAATTGTCATCTGATCTCATTCTCATAAGCCTGGGGGTCCATAATGACTACCGAACCCCCTTTATCAGCAGGTTTACAAATAATATCATTCCGTTTGGTTAGTTCCCGCAATGTCACTCTTTCATGAGGGGACAAATTGTTAGGTACATGATCTTTGAAGTCCACTTGTTTTAACAGACGTTTCACATCTCGGGTAACCTCCTGTACAAACATCTCAACAGGTACATAAGTAGTAGGGGGGACGGATTTGGATTTCATTACCAGTCCTAGACTTTTACTACTTAGTCTCCCTTCAGGTATGTCATTATGAACAAATGGTTTGTGAAGAAAATGGACCTTCCATCTAATATTGCGAAATAGGCGATACAGATCTTGATCTAACTGAAATGGATCTAGGTGACTTTTAGGACAGTAAGATAAACCACGGTTAAAAAGTCCTACCTCATCCGATGATAGGACCCGCCTGGAGATGTTGTGAACTAGGTCTCCCTTGGTCGGCCACGGTTGCCTCGTGTGTTGCGATATCTGTCGTGGCTTCCTTCTCTGTTGTAGCGGGACCTGGTTTGCATCCGAGTAGTAGACCGTTCTCTGCGATCTGTTTGTAAAAAATTGGATGAGGAATCGGTATCTGTATTGGCTGAAGAGTTGTCAGATATCTCTCTCCTATGGCTTCCATAGTCGCTGCGACCTCGTCGGTTGTGTGGACGTGGCCATCGGTATACCTGGTTCCTCTCATAGTCCTCAATATCCCGATCAAATTTGTTACGTTTTCTGGTCTCCAATTCACAACGATATTTGTTAATACTTTCATCGGCCATCTCCTTACATTTGTTAAACTCTTCCAGAGACATCGCGGTACGCAATTCTGATTCAATCTTGGTGAGTTGTTCCGACAATGAAGCCAATTCCTTGTGTATGAATGAAATGGTCAAAGTCATTAAATCAAATGAACATTTGTTGAGAATCTGCAAAACACCGAGCTAATGAAATGAGATAATATAATTGGTTCACAAGTGATATGATGATGACATTTGAGATATAATATGATGAACCTGTCTTGTAAATTATCCCCTATTGGGGAATTTAGGATGGTTTTAGGGTAGTAGGTTTATTCAGTAGGGCTAAATATTAGAATGGTTTTAGGTGTTTTGTATAGGATAATTGGTTAAGTGACACAGGTGTGTATCAGACTGGGTGTGGATAAAAGAACATAGTGTGGTTTGGCCTTTCACACACAGCCTGAAAAGCCTGACGAAGAGCGGGAACTAACCAAACGGAATGATATTATTTGTAAACCTGCTGATAAAGGGGGTTCGGTAGTCATTATGGACCCCCAGGCTTATGAGAATGAGATCAGATGACAATTGGATGATGATACAGTATACAAACCTCTACAATCAGATCCCACATGGAGTATCAGAAAGATCTTGGAGAGTATTGTAAAACCGGCATTAAAAGAAGGACTAATCTCACATGATTTATGCAAATTTTTGTTACCAACACATACCCGTATTCCGGTCCTGTATATACTCCCCAAGATCCATAAGGACAAACATTCCCCACTGGGACGCCCGATTGTATCGGGGAGGGATTCGATCTTTGTACCCACGGCCAAACTACTGGATAAAGTACTATCACCCTTGATAAAGGCCACCCCATCCTACATCAAGGACTCCGGTGACTTTCTAACCAAAATTAGGGACCTACCACAAATTCAAAATGAATATATCCTGGTCACTTGGGATGTAACAAGTTTATATACATAGATTCCTCATGTGGCTGGCATTGAGGCAGCGCTAAGCCTAATTAGGAATTGTCAGGAGTATTCGGAAGCTCAGATTATTTTTTTTGAGAAACTGTTTAGATTGATTTTGTACAATAACTATTTTCTCTTTAAGGATCGGTACTATGTGCAATTGACGGGGGTAGCCATGGGTTCTAATGTTGCCCCGCCATATGCTTGTTCATTTATGCATGATTTTGAACAAAAACATATTTTTGTGAATGACCTTTTTCGGGAACATTGCGCCACCTGGTGGCGCTATATAGATGACATTTTTGTCATATGGCGGGGCAACATTGAATCACTCAAAACGTTTGATGAGATGATTAATAGTATTTCATCAAATATTCAGTTCAAAATTCATATTGGCGGAGATTCGGTCCCCTTTTTAGATATACGGGCATACATAAAACAGGGACGGATTGAAACTGACATATACACGAAACCCACAGATAGGAATCAGTTATTGAGATATGACAGCTATCATCCCCCTCATGTCTTTAGCTCTATCATTAGAAGCCAGCTTCTCAGAGTGACGCGAATAGTGAGTGATACTACAGTTAAAGATAAAAGATTAGATGAAATGTGCTGCAAGTTTAAGGAGCGGGGCTATCCAGAAGATATAATCCGACACGAACTAAATAAAATTTTGAACCCTATTGAAATTCCCAATAGGAAGAGATACTCAGCTGATAAACCTAGAATTCCATTTGTCTTCCAGTTTAACAGTTATAGCGATAGGATCTTTAATGTATTGAGAAAACATTGGACGATATTGAAATGATCCTATCCTCACATAGAGGAGTTTCAGTTAACTCCGATGAAGGCATACCGGCGCAATAAAACTTTGCGCGATCTCTTAGTGCGATCCGAATTTAAACCAGAGAGGCAGGATGAGAAAAAGATGACTTTTCTTGGCAGCAAAAGAAAAGGCTGTTACCCTTGCCTCAATTGCATTCAATGCAATTTAGTTATCAAAGGGAATAATTTTTCTCATCCTAGGACTAATAAGAAAATAATAATTAACGGTTTTTATACCTGTCAGTCATCATATGTGATTTACATTCTCACATGCCCTTGCAATCTCCTTTACGTGGGGGAAACAACTCAAAAAATTAAAGACCGCATCGCACAACACCGGAGTACAATTAGACATCCCCAATCAAGTTTACCTGTATCGCGTCACTTCTCAGAAATGGGCCATAAAGACACCGATCTACGTTTTATGGTTTTAGAAGAGATTCCCCATGACAAAAGAGGGGGTGATAGGATTTTGAAACTAAAAAGACGTGAAGTTTGGTGGATTAATAAATTACAGTCCCTGCACCCTGATGGTATGAACAGGGACTATGATTTATTTTTGTTTGTTTAGAAATTTACAGTGCGAGATTAATTAGAAGGTATGACTATTTCTGAATATGTTATATTTTCTTTAGATTGATCACAAAGGCTCCCGTTGGAAATACTAGATAGCAGAATATCAACTGGAATCCATGAAGAATTTTGAGACATGAACAAGAATAGTAACATATGTATATTCATGAGAAATATTTGCAAAACACCGAGCTAATGAAATGAGATAATATAATTGGTTCACAAGTGATATGATGATGACATTTGAGATATAATATGATGAACCTGTCTTGTAAATTATCCCCTATTGGGGAATTTAGGATGGTTTTAGGGTAGTAGGTTTATTCAGTAGGGCTAAATATTAGAATGGTTTTAGGTGTTTTGTATAGGATAATTGGTTAAGTGACACAGGTGTGTATCAGACTGGGTGTGGATAAAAGAACATAGTGTGGTTTGGCCTTTCACACACAGCCTGAAAAGCCTGACGAAGAGCGATTTGTGCTCGGAACTGTACAGTGGCTTGCTTGTATTTTGAAATATTCAATGGATTAACTTTTCAGTAAAAGGACACTTTTTGGCATCAAGCATCGTTCAATGTGTTTTTTCTATATATATATATATATATATATATATATATATATATATATACACACACACACACACACACGCGCATGTGTGTTTTACCTCTGGGGTGCACGCCTATGTATATATTGCAAGTCCCAGGGAAGAATGACAACCCCCTCTATTCCCCCAGTAATTGCTCCTCTCACCTCTGATCTCCAGCCGGTATTCCCGGATCTCCTCACTGACCGGGTTTGTGATCCTGACCCGGAATCTCCTCTCGGCATCGTCTCTCTGCACACTGGGGATAATCAGTGTTCTATTGTCATCTATCAGCCGGTATCTTTCAGGGAGAGGCTCCCCGTCCACCTCCCAGGTCACAGCGCTCTCTTCTCCAGAGAACTGGACACTCACAGCCATCTCCTCACCCAACCAGCCCCCGGTACTGGTTATACTGGAGATGAGAACCGGATCTGGAGAGTTGAAGAGGAGGACAGTCACCATCACAGAGCCCAGATACATAGAATAGAGTGCCAACTCTTTTTGTATACTTTTTTACACTGCTTAATGCTCATGTTAATTTATTTACTTGGATTGGATTTTCCTTCAGGGATATTTACAGTGGGGATGGAAAGTATTCAGACCCCCTTACATTTTTCACTCTGTTATATTGCAGCCATTTGCTAAAGTCATTTAAGTTCATTTTTTTCCTCATTAACCACTTAAGCCCTGGACCATTTGGCTGCCCAAAGACCAGAGCACTTTTTGCGATTTGGCACTGCATTGCTTTAACTGACAATTGCGCGGTCGTGCAACGTGGCTCTCAAACAAAATTGAGGTCCTTTTTTTCCCACAAATAGAGCTTTCTTTTGGTGGTATTTGATCACCTCTGCGATTTTTATTTTTTGCGCTATAAACAAAATAAGAGTGACAATTTTGAAAAAAACACATTATTTTTTACTTTTTGCTATAATAAATATCTCCCAAAAATATATCAAAAAACATTTTTTTTCCTCAGTTTAGGCCAATACGTATTCTTCTACATATTTTTGGTAAAAAAAATCGCAATAAGCGTTTATTGATTGGTTTGCGCAAAAGTTATAGCGTTTACAAAATAGGGGATAGTTTTATGGCATTTTTATTAATAATTTTTTTTTACTAGTTTTGGCGGCGATCAGCGATTTTTATTGTGAATGCGACATTATGGCGGACACATCGGACATTTTTGACACATTTTTGGGACCATTGTCATTTATACAGCAATCAGTGCTATAAAAATGCATTGATTCCTGTCTAAATGACACTGGCAGTGAAGGGGTTAACCACTAGGGGGCAGGGAGGGGTTAAATCAGTACTAGGGAGTGTTTTCTAACTGTATGGGGGTTGGGCTGTGTGTGTCAGTACACTGATCTCTACGATGACAGGGAGCAGAGATCGAGTGACACTGTCACTAGGCAGAACGGGGAGATGCTGTTTACATCAGCATCTCCCCGTTCCTGCTCTCCGTGAGATGATCGCGGGTATCCCCGCGGCGATCGAGTCCACGGGACCCGTGACCCGACTCAGGAGCTCCCGGGCGGCGCGCACGCAATGGCACAGCGGGGAACTCAAAAGGACGTACAGGTACGCCCTTTTGCCCAGCCGTGCCATTCTGCCGACGTAAATAGTCGCGCGCACAGCACCCCATATTGACAGAAAAACACAGATTGTTGACATTTTTGCAGATTTATTAATGAAAAACTGAAATATCACATGGTCCTAAGTATTCAGACCCTTTGCTCAGTATTTAGTAGAAGCCCCTTTTGATCTAATACAGCCATGAGTCTTTTTGGGAAAGATGCAACAAGTTTTTCACACCTGGATTTGGGGATCCTCTGCCATTCCTCCTTGCAGATCCTCTCCAGTTCTGTCAGGTTGGAGGGTAAACGTTGGTGGACGGCCATTTTTAGGTCTCTCCAAGAGATGCTCAATTGGGTTTAAGTCAGGGCTCTGGCTGGGCCATTCAAGAACAGTCACGGAGTTGTTGTGAAGCCACTCCTTCGTTATTTTAGCTGTGTGCTTAGGTTCATTGTCTTGTTGGAAGGTAAACCTTCGGCCAAGTCTGAGGTCCTGAGCACTCTGGAGAAGGTTTTCATCCAGGATATCTCTGTACTTGGCTGCATTCATCTTTCCCTTGATTGCAACCAGTCGTCCTGTCCCTGCAGCTGAAAAACACATCCACAGCATGATGCTGCCACCACCATGGTTCACTGTTGGGACCGTATTGGACAGGTGATGAGCAGTGCCTGGTTTTCTCCCCACATACCACTTAGAATTAAGACCAAAAAGTTCTATCTTGGTCTCATCAGACCAGAGAATCTTATTTCTCACCATCTCGGAGTCCTTCAGGTGTTTTGTTAGCAAACTCCATGTGGGCTTTCACGTGTCTTGCACTGAGGAGAGGCTTCTGTCGGGCCACTCTGCCATAAAGCCCCGACTGGTGGAGGGCTGCAGTGATAGTTGACTTTCTACAACTTTCTCCCATCTCCCGACTGCATCTTTGGAGCTCAGCCACAGTGATCTTTGGGTTCTTCTTTACCTCTCTCACCAAGGCTCTTCTCCCCCGATAGCTCCGTTTGGCTGGACGGCCAGCACTAGGAAGGGTTCTGGTCATCCCAAACATCTTCCATTTAAGGATTATGGAGGCCACTGTGCTCTTAGGAACCTTAAGTGCAGTAGAAATTTTTTTGTAACCTTGGCCAGATCTGTGCCTTGCCACGATTCTGTCTCTGAGCTCTTCAGGCAGTTCCTTTGACCTCATGATTCTCATTTGCTCTGACATACACTGTGAGCTGTAAGGTCTTATATAGACAGGTGTGTGGCTTTCCTAATCAAGTCCAATCAGTATAATCAAACACAGCTGGACTCAAATGAAGATGTAGAACTATCTCAAGGATGATCAGAAGAAATGGACAGCACCTGAGTTAAATATATGAGTGTCACAGCAAAGGGTCTGAATACTTAGGACCATGTGATATTTCAGTTTTTCTTTTTTAATAAATCTGCAAAAAATGTCAACAATTCTGTGTTTTTCTGTCAATATGGGGTGCTGTGTGTACAATATGGGGTGCTGTGTGTACATTAACAAGGGAAAAAAATTAACTTAAATGATTTTAGCAAATGGCTGCAATATAACAAAAAATGAAAAATTTAAGGGGGTCTGAATACTTTCTGTCACTTCCCCATTTGGATTTGAAACATATCTGCCTTTGTTACCCTCCATTACATAGGGGATGATAGGTGTAGTAGTGTACAGAAGGAAGATAAAAGGTGTTTATATGTTCAGTTCAGTTGATAGGAAGTAACAAGGAAGGGGCATTTCTGGCAGGAGCAACAGATATTTTCTGTATTTGCTAAAAATATTAGTCTATAAAAATAAAAATGAATGCAGACAAAATATTTTAAGTGGAAGTCCATGCAAAATTTAAAATCCCTGCATCCATGGACATCAGGGATCTAACACTAACCTCTTTATCCCTGTAAAGAAAAGTATTTATATAAGTATACATACCTTTTTGGAAGCCGATCTGACCTGATCCGATAAGATCCCCAGCGGGGGGAAGCTCTGCAGAAGACACGGAGGACAATGGCTGTGAAATTAATGGGAATTGATGTCACTCATAGAGTTGCTACGGGGTTCCATTGTCGTCTGTCTCCTCTGCACCCACCCCCACAGCTGACAGCTCAGCGTGGGATCCGGTCGGAGTGGGTCAGATCAGCTTCCAAAAAGTTATGTATACTCATTTTTTCTTTACAGCGATAGAGAGGTTAGTGTTAGATCCATGCAGTGGCGGAATTACTAGGGTAGCAACAGTCGCATTTGCGACAGGGCCCTGGCATTCCGTCACTGTGGGGGGGCCCCAGTGGGGTTGCTATTCACAGGGCTCTGAGCGGAAAGCCTGTCTCTCATGGAACAACAGCACACCGGCATTGACAGTTCTATTTCCCTCTCCGTCTGTCCTCTCTCGCACGGGATGACAGAGGACACAGCTGATCTGCTCCCCCTTCTCCCCCCTCCTCTCTCCTGTGTGCTCCCCAGGCAGTCAAGTGTGAAGCTAATGAGCTCACATTTCCCACGGAGCACACAGAGAGGAGGGGGAAGGGGGAGCAGATCAGCTGTGTCCTCTGTCATCCCGTGTGAGAGAGGGCAGATGGAGAGGGAAATAGAACTGTCAATGCCGGTGTCTCTGTGCGCTGTTCCATGAGAGACACGCTCTCCTCTCAGAGCCATGCTGTCCTGAGAAGGCAGACAGCATTAATGGGCACTGATAGAAGGCACTAATAGGCACTGATAGACAGCACTGATAGGAGGCACTGATGAGCACTGATAGAAGGCATTGATGAGCACTGATAGGAGGCACCGATGGGCACTGATAGGAGGCACCGATAGAAGGCACTAATAGGAGGCACTAATAAGAGGCCCTAATGGGCACAGATAGGCCGCATTGATGAGCACTGATAGGCAGCACTGATAGGAGGCACTAATGTGCACTGATAGGGTGGCATTGATGGGCACTGAGGAACACTGATAGGCAGAACTTATTGATGGGCACTTATGGGCAGCATTGAAGAGTACTGATAGGTGGCACTGATGGACACTGTTAGGTGGCATTAATGAGCACTGATAGGCAGAATTGATGGGCACTAATAGGCCGCATTAATGAGCACTGATAGGTAACACTTGTAGGCGGAATTGATGGGCACTGATAGGTGGCACTGATGATTGGGGCACTGATTATCAGTGTAAACAATTTACTGACATTCTTGACAGTTAATGGCAGTCCTTTCCTAACACAGACACAGCGTGGGAGGAAAGGGCTGCAGATAACCGGCAAGTCTGTTTACATGTGATCAGCTGATCACATTGTAAAGGGCCACTGTGATTGCGCTGGATGCATGTTCCAGGGTGCATGCGGGAAGCACAGTTTTAGGAGGATGTCCATGGTCACCCTCCCAAAATTGGAAGCCTGGGGCTCGGATGGAAGAGAGGCCCATCATGGTTTCTTGCAGTGGGGCCCTGAAGGTTCTAGTTACACCTCTGGATCCGTGGTGTCTACAGATGCAGCGATTTTCGATTTTGCATGGACTTCCACTTTAAGGACTGTAAGCTGCAATTTATTACATTTTTATTTTGGGGTTTAGTTATCCTTTAATAGAAAAATAAATGTCAGGAAGGTTCAGTCTGGCAATCACATACTGTGTCACCTCCTCTTATGGAGCTTAATGTCCCACCACTGACACCCCAATCCCACCACTGATCCCCCCCGATCCCACCACTGACCCCCCAATCCCACCACTGCTCTCTCACACAAGGCAGCAATGGTGGCAAACATGCAGGGCAATGCAAAAAGGACAATGCATTAGCCCCCCCTGGGGAGAAGAGCTTTTATATGGTATATGGACTCTTACCCAGTACACGGATCTCTGTAGAGGATATTAGCTGTTCCCGATCACAATAACACCAGATCTTATACACACAGGAATCATCCTTCCTGACATGTGTCAGCTTCCAGCATCCGCTCCCTGTGTGCAGTCGGAGTCTGGAGTCATGAAATTTAGTGTGATTGTAATAACAGTGATTTTCCAGCAATGTTCTATCCTCCCCTCTGCATTGTCTGTACAGCTCCAGGGTAACATCATCCTCAGGACATTTCATATTACAGTCAGTGATGTCTGATCCGCTCTGTACATACACCGTTCCTGATGACACCGATATGATCATCATACACAGGAGACCTGGGAGGAGAAGACAGATCAGAAATGTGATCAAAGTTTATATCAATGCCAGCTGAGGATTACTGATCACTGATAGGAGAGATGAATACTCAGGGGCTGGAGGGAAAAAAAAACAATTAGAGCCAATTTACATAAGCGTTGTCCTCTGAAGGTGAATCGCTGTTTAGAGGACGTTTGACAGGCGGTGAGGAAGTGTTATGTCACCTCCTCACTGCCTGTGTTAACCCCTAAAAATCTGCACCACCATTCCACAACCACATGGCGGCAGCGTGTCCCCATTCAGGTAAATGAGTTGCATTTGGTGGGCGGCGGGTGCCACTACCTGCCCAATGTGACAGAGGGATTATTTTGTGCCATAACTGTGAAGCCAAACATCATGGTTGTGCTGTGTATATCCCAGTCCACTGCCTTTGCAAAGGATGTTTACATAACCTGTGACAGCAATAAAAGGTGATTTAAAAAAAAATTAAAGCAAAAGCTTAAAAATAAAATAAATAATTTAAATGTTTTTTTTTAAGTAACAGTGTAAAAATAAACAATAAAATAAATTAATAATTAAATAAAAACAAACAAAATTAAAGCGCCCCTTTCCCCCTGTGCTAGCGAGTAAGGTAAATGCGCGTCGGTCGCACACACACACAAAAAGTGATGGTCCCACAAATGTGAGGTAATCGTCTAAACATCAGATAATGAGCAGTAATTCTATCACTAAACCTCCTCTGTAAATGTAAAGTGGTAACCTGTAAAGGCTTTTAAAGAGTCATCTATGGATAGTAAAATTTACGTTGTTTACCGCTGTTGCGTGGGCGTGCACAATTTTAAAGCATGATATTTTTGATATTCATTTACTCTGCGTAACATCTTTAATATTTTACAAAAAAAAAATTGGGTTATGTATTTTTTTTTGCATTAAAATTTAAAAAGGTGTATTTTTTCCCAAAAATTGCATTTGAAAAATCGCTGCACAAATATTGTGTGACATAAAAAAAATTGTAAAACCCACCAATTTATTCTCTAGGGTCTCTGCTCTAAAAATGTAGATAATGTTTGCAGTTTTATGTAATTTTCTAGCAAAAAAACAAACAGATTTTTACATGTAAACAAAATGTTCCAAAAAAAAAGCCTGGTCTTCAAGTGGTTAAATCAAGGCAAAAAGGTTGGTGACTGGCCTGGAATTGGGTTATTTCTGTAGCTCCCATGTAAGTTCAGATCTATAACAGCCACCTAGGAAGTCCCCAGAAGTGCTCAGAGACCCTCCAGGACTTTTCCAAATGTACTCCATATGTCTCCATCTGTACAGCCCAATAACCACCATTATACATGGAGAAGAGAGAGGAAAGAGGAGAAGAACCAGAAGAACTCAATACGAAGCTAGGAAGACAGAAGAGATGATGTGGAGATGGAAGGATTAACAGAAGAGGGATGGACACCCAGGAGATGGTGACCGGGAAGGAATGGAAGAGCGGTGAGGTACAGGCAGCTAATAAAACAGGAGGACTAACCGAGGTAAAAACTCATAAACAGAGTCCAGTGTAAGGAAAACTTGAGGTAATGGAACATTGAAGGGCCTCCCTATAGAGTGAAAAATAACCAAATTGGAAAAGATTGATGGTCACTGGCAAGGCTGCATTGATGGGCACTGGCGAGGCTGCGCTAATGGGCACTGGTGACTGGCAAGACTATACTGATGGGCACTGCCAAGGCTGCATTGATGGGCATTGGCGACTGGCAAGGCTGCACTGATGGGCACTGCCGAGGCTGCGTTAATGGGGACTGGTGACTGGCAAGGCTGCGCTGATGGGCACTGGCAAGGCTGCACTAATGGGCACTGGCGACTGACAAGGCTGCACGGATGGGCACTGCGGAGGCTGCGTTGATGGGCACTGGTGACTGGCAAGGCTGCGCTATGGGCACTGGCAAGGCTGTGCTGATGGGCACTGATCAGGCTGCATTGATGGGCACTGGACAGGCTGCATTGATGGGCACACGTAAGGCTGCATTGATGGGCACATGTAAGGCTGCATTGATGGGCACTGATCTGGCTGCATTTATGGGCAAGGTGGCGCTTACGGGCACTGGTGACTGGCAAGGCTGCATTGATGGGCACTTGCGAGGCTGCATTAATGGGCACTGGCAATGTTGCTCTGATGGACAAAGGTAAGGCTGAGCTAATGGGCACTGATCGGGTTCTATCGATGGACACAGGTAAAGCTGCACTGATCAGGCTGCATTGATGGGCACTGGTGAGGCTGCATTGATGGGTACAGGTAAGGCTGCATTGATGGGCATAGGTAAGGCTGCACTGCTGAAGCTGCATTGACAGGCACTGATGAGGCTGCATTGATGGGCAATGGTGAGGCTGAGCTAATGAGCATGGATCAGGCTGCATTGATGGGCACTGGTAAGGCTGCAGTGATGGGCATTGGTGAGGCTGAGCTGATGGGCACAGGTAAGGCTGAATTGATGGGCACAGGTAAGGCTGAGCTGATGGGCACTGCTGAGGCTGAGCTGATGGGCATTGGTGAGGCTGAGCTGATGGTCACAGGTAAGGCTGCATTGATGGTCACTGGTGAGGTTGCATTGATGGGCACTGGTGAGGTTGCATTGATGGGCACTGGTGAGGTTGCATTGATGGGCACTGGCGTGTATGTGTGTGTGTATCTGTCATTGCAGCATGCACACATACAATGATATTGCAAACGAACAAAAACCAACACAAACACATACATGCAAACAGATACATGCTGATGATGCAAGGAGTTGAGGTGAGAGTTCTGTGAGCTCGTTTTCTGGATTTTGTATATATCTCTTACCTATAAGGATTTGCGGATAACCTAACCTATCTATGAGAGCATTTTGAAAAAAACATTAACTAGAAGGATGCCTGACTAGGAGAGAATTTTTAACACTACATGGACTTCTCTATTATTATTAATATACATAGACTTTATTCCCAGTGTCCCAAGATTATCATTTATTATTTTTATTTACTTTTATGGATAACATTTATTTATTCATCACATTTGTTTGGTTTTTACAATATTTTATTGCTGTAGCACGGGATCATTATTGATTTTATTTACTTTTTATGTGTGATGTGAACACTATTAGATCTTGCTGCAGACAGTTTGCACCTTGATTGCACTTATATTGCACCTTGATTGTTTACCACAATTTTGCGGTGGTTATATTTGAATATATTTTTACTTTTATTCTATATTTATATATTATCAATTATCTTTGAACACATCACAGTAGCGCGAAGGCTTTTTATTCAATGATTTTTAAATATCGCAGTTTGTTACCATTCCACGAGTGTGTGAAATTTAGGGCTGAAACGATTAATCGATATTATCGATATTATCGATAATAATCGATAATGAAAATCGTTGTCAATGATTTTGATTATCGATTAGTTGGTCCGCACCTTCCTCCCTGCCAGTCCGTTAGAATCCTCCTGTGTACAAGGCCGCGGCGCCACCGTATTCTCATTTGAATATGGCAGCGTTCATGTGACCAGGCACGTCCACGCCGCACGTCTGCACCTCTCCTCCTCGCTGACGTCAGCTCCCCCCTGATATTCTCAGCCCCGCCTGCTGCTGCCTCGAGGGAATAGACAGAAAGAGGCGAGAAGCACCTGTGTGAAGTGATAAGGTAGCGGCTAATGGCTATACAGAATACTCGATCAGTACAATACATTAATTTCTGTGATGACAAGTGCCCCATGATCCTAAGTATTTCTGGGGGTGGGGGGGAGTGCCCCATCATTGGTGTTCCGGGGGTGGGTGGAATAATAGTGCCCCATCATTGGTTTTCCTAGGGGGGAATAGTGCTCCATTGGTGTTCCTGGGAGGGGGGGATAGTGCCCCATTGGTGTCCTGGGAGGGGGAGGGGGGAATAGTGCCCCATCATTGGTGTTCCCGGGAGGAATAGTGCTGCCCCATCATTGGTGTTCCCAGGAGGAACAGTGCCCCATCATTTTCATCATTACTTTAAATAAATGAAAAAATTGCATATTACGTTTTGTTTATGATTTTATCCGATTAATCAAAACAATAATCGGCCAACTAATCGATTGTTAGCTCTAGTGCAATTTTAAAGCGTGACATGTTAGGTATCTATTTTGTTGGCGTAAAATCATCTTTCATATTTTACAAAAATTTGCAAATACCATGTGACATTAAACAACTGCAAGGTTCGCGGACGACCTATTATTCTTCGTAACTAAACCCCTGGTGTCTGTCCCTAATTTGCTATGATAATTGAAGACATACGGGGCACTATCCTTTTTCAAAATCTCCAGAAATCGAAGGCACTGAATGTGTCCATGCCAGCCACATTGGCCACTCTACTTCACTCAGACTTCCCGTTCAAATGGGCAACATCACACATTAAATATCTGGGCATCTATTTGCCTAGTAAGACGAAGATAGTAACCTCCCCCCCTGCTGTCGGCCATTTAAAGAGACCTTCGGTCATGGCAGCACGGACTATTTTCTTGGTTTGGACGCTGTGGGATTGTTAAAATGAATATTATGCCCCGGATATTGAACCACCTGCAGGCCCTTCCCATCCGGATTCCGGAGTCCTTTCTCAGAGAAGTAAACCACACTATAACATCCTTCCTTTGGGGCCAGAAAGCCCCGAGATTGGCTCTGTCTGTTTTGCGACTACCAAAAGGGATGGGTGGCATGGCTCTATCGGATGCCAACCTTTATCTTATGGCGTGCCACTTGACACGAATCCTGGACTGGTGTCTCCATGGCCCCCTGAAACAGTGGGTACAGTTAGAGGTACTCCTTGTTGGAACCCAGTTGGACGCCTTGCCCTGGTGCCAGGCGCGTTTGCCTCGCTGGATACGAGAGCACCCTACTGTGGGAGAAACGTGGCGGATAGCCCAGAAAGCCTTTTGAGACTTCTCTGTAGTGCCCACCCCTTCACCAATTACCCCCATCGTGGGGAACTTTGCCTTCAGTCCGGGACTGAACGACCCTAGATTTCAGGAACTAAAAGAGGCCGACTGTTCCCAGGTTCGACACTTCCTTATAAACGGACAGTGGATGTCTAGACAGCAAATCATGGTTGACCCGTCACTGATGGGCCTATCCTTCTGGCAAAAAATACAGCTAGCTCACTTCAATGGCTCCCTACCCTCCCCGAAACCTTTTGGGAGGAGCCTTACTGGTTTTGAACGCTTGTGTTTGGAACAGTCCCCTGCACGCCATTTGGTCTCCCAGACATATCAGTTATTGCTAACACCAACCCCGAACTTCAGACCTCCGTACATACTTAGGTGGGAACAAGACCTGGGAATCCAGTTCACAGAGAGACAGGTGGAGAGAATTTTCCTTTTTACCAGCAAGATATCTGTGTGTGCTAAACACCAGGAAGCTGGTTACAAGGTACTGACGAGGTGATACTACACGCCAGAGAGGATTCACAGGATGTTTCCTCAAAGTTCAGAGCTGTGCTGGAGATGTAAGGAGGAGCCGGGATCTCTCCTACACATTTTCTGGTCCTGTCACCTCCTGTGTACTTTTTGGACCGAGGTTTACCGTATAGTGCAGAAATTCACAGACCGCGAGCTGCCATGGACCCCCCGCGTTCTTCCTCCTGCATCACCATGAGATCCCAAGCAAGATATATAGGAAGTCCATTCTGCCTCTTCTGCTCACAGCGGGGAAGAGTTGCATTCCGCTGTACCGGAAGCAGGCGCCGAGCGAGGCAATTTGGCTAAAAAAGGTAACTGAAATCTATTCAATGGAGGACCTGATGGCTGGGGAAAGGGGCTTCCAGGAGAAGTTCCACACAAAATGGTATTTTTGGTGCGAGTTTGTCTACTCTGAGGAGCATGCCGAGCTGATGATCCAACTCTCCTAGGAGATGGGTCCTGAGGATGGGCTCCCCAGGACATGGTTTGCGGAACTGGCCAGTGGTGGTCCCCCCCCCCCTCCCCTCCCCCCCTCTTTTTTCTTTCCTCTCTGCTACTATACTCTTGACTCTGATCTTGATCTCTCTGTTCTCTTGGTATCATTATCAGGAAAAAGAGATCCAAAAAAGAAAAAGGAAAAACTGTGCGGGATACGGAGACTTCCTAGCCCTCCTAGTTCTCAAAGCTTCATTTGATGTGTTTTGGCCATTGATGCCAAGGGCTGTATGTACAATATCCAATGTGGATTTTTAAGTTGTTGTGGTTTCTGTATCACCGTATCTAAATAAAGAATTGGAAAAAAAAACTGCAAGGATTGCTATTTTATTCCTTAGGGTCTCTGCTAAAATATATATATATATATATAATGTTTGGGAGTTACAAGTCATTTTCTAGCAAAAAATGTAAACTTGTAAGCAAAAAGTGCTAGAAAAAGCCTGGTCTTCAATGGTTATGTATCACATCCATGTAGAACTATCCTCTATAAGGCTCTCGTGGATATGACTGAATAGAGATGGGCTCAGGTAAGTATTGGGGAGGCTGTTGCAAACAGAAGGTTATTTACCTTCATGCATAGAATATATGAAGGTAAGAAAAAACCTTGTGCCTTTACAACCACTTTGATAATAAACAAATACCGTATTTATCAGCGTATAACACGCACCCCAAGTTTAGGAGAGAATTTTAAGGAAAAACATTTTTAGGAGGGAAGTTTAAGAAAAAGAAACTTACATTAAAATGCCCATCAATGCAGCCTCATCAGTGTTCATCTGCAGCCTTGTTAGTGTCATTGCAGCCTTTTCAGTGTCAGTGCAGCATTGTCAGTGCAGCTTTGCCCCAGTGCAGCCTTGTCAGTGCAGCCTTGCCCCAGTGCAGCCTTGTCAGTGCAGCCTTGTCCCCAGTGCAGCCTTGTCAGTGCAGCCTTGTCCCCAGTGCAGCCTTGTCAGTGCAGCCTTGTCCCCAGTGCAGCCTTGTCAATGCAGCCTTGTCCCCAGTGCAGCCTTGTCAGTGCAGCCTTGTCCCCAGTGCAGCCTTGTCAGTGTAGCCTTGTCCCCAGTGCAGCCTTGTCAGTGCAGCCTTGTCCCCAGTGCAGCCTTGTCAGTGCAGCCTTGTCCCCAGTGCAGCCTTGTCAGTGTAGCCTTGTCCCCAGTGCAGCCTTGTCAGTGCAGCCTTGTCCCCAGTGCAGCCTTGTCAATGCAGCCTTGTCCCCAGTGCAGCCTTGTCAGTGCAGCCTTGTCCCCAGTGCAGCCTTGTCCCCAGTGCAGCCTTGTCAATGCAGCCTTGTCCCCAGTGCAGCCTTGTCAGTGCAGCCTTGTCCCCAGTGCAGCCTTGTCAGTGCAGCCTTGTCCCCAGTGCAGCCTTGTCCCCAGTGCAGCCTTGTCAGTGCAGCCTTGTCCCCAGTGCAGCCTTGTCAGTGCAGCCTTGTCCCCAGTGCAGCCTTGTCAGTGCAGCCTTGTCCCCAGTGCAGCCTTGTCAATGCAGCCTTGTCCCCAGTGCAGCCTTGTCAGTGCAGCCTTGTCCCCAGTGCAGCCTTGTCAGTGTAGCCTTGTCCCCAGTGCAGCCTTGTCAGTGCAGCCTTGTCCGCAGTGCAGCCTTGTCAGTGCAGCCTTGTCCCCAGTGCAGCCTTGTCAGTGTAGCCTTGTCCCCAGTGCAGCCTTGTCAGTGCAGCCTTGTCCCCAGTGCAGCCTTGTCAATGCAGCCTTGTCCCCAGTGCAGCCTTGTCAGTGCAGCCTTGTCCCCAGTGCAGCCTTGTCCCCAGTGCAGCCTTGTCAATGCAGCCTTGTCCCCAGTGCAGCCTTGTCAGTGCAGCCTTGTCCCCAGTGCAGCCTTGTCAATGCAGCCTTGTCCCCAGTGCAGCCTTGTCAGTGCAGCCTTGTCCCCAGTGCAGCCTTGTCAGTGCAGCCTTGTCCCCAGTGCAGCCTTGTCCCCAGTGCAGCCTTGTCAGTGCAGCCTTGTCCCCAGTGCAGCCTTGTCAGTGCAGCCTTGTCCCCAGTGCAGCCTTGTCCCCAGTGTCCATGCCTCCTGCCGCCGCCGCCGCCATACACATGGTAGTAGTTTTAAATATGGCGCCGCGGAGTTCGGAGGGACTCGGCGCCGGCGGAAGTGAACAAACGCCGCCGAGATACACATAGCCGAGGGTTCTTGGCTCTTTCCGGCGCCGCTCACAGTCCCGCCCTATGATGGACATAACACAGGTCCAATGGCGGGACTGGGCGTGACTGTGAGCGGCGCCGGAAAGAGCCGAATACACCCGACTATGTGTATCTCGGCTCTGTGATTTCGGCGGCGCTCGTTCAGCACCGCCGAGTCCCTCCGAACTCTGCGGCGCCATATTTGAAACTACTCGCTATGTGAATGTCGGCGGCGATCGCTGACATTCACATAGCGATAGCGGGGATCTGCGTATAACACGCACCCACAACTTTCCCCTGATTTTAGGGGAAAAAAGTGCGTGTTATACGCCGATAAATATGGTATATATATATGTATGTGTGTATGTGTGTATATGTGTGTGTGTGTGTGTATGTAAGTATGTGTCATTTCAAAGTTTTGATAATGGTGACACGGGGCACATGTAGCGTGAAGGCCTACACAATCACAGCGTAGGTGAGGTCTAAATAGTCGCTGATCACTCACTGTGTTCATTCAGAAAAAGAAGGGGCTGATAAACAACCTATTTACTGGCCCCTTCCCCTGCTCTCCATTCTGACACATCCCCCGCAGCCAGGGACATTTTTAGGCCTCATGCACACTGGACTTTTTTTGACGTTTTTACAGCAGCTGTTTTTGGCTGTAGATGTTTTTTTCTACAGTCATTAAACTATCATGATATCCTAGGTGTCCGTGCACACATAGGCTGTTATCAGCAGTTTTGGGCAGTGGCGTTTTTGAGCAGTAAAAAAAACCCCAAAACTAGTGGGTTCTGAGAGACGTTTTTCAGCTGTAAAAATGCTCTAATGCGGATAAACGTTGATAAATGCTCAAAAACGTCGCTCACCAGTGTTTTTTAACGCTATTGCAAAAACGTTGAAAAAAGTTGAAAGAGGTTGAAAACCTCACTGCAAAGCTACCGGCATTTTTATAACATTATTCTAACATCCAGTGTGCATGAGACCTTAATATTGATTGGACTCTGGGCAAACATTTTCTTGGGCCCCCCAAGACATGTCAAGTTTCACAGGCGGCCCATCAAATGTTCCCATTGAAGTTACAGTCACCACAAGCCAAATGCAGTATCTTCTCCTGAATGCTTGCAAACTGCCTCTGAAAAGCAATCCACTGATCACTTTATAGAGGTGCAGAAGGAACTGCAGCACATGTGATAAAGGCCTGTGTGGTGAAAGGTCAACTTTATGCCACAAAGGGCTTCACCCGACTCTCCTGTATACTCCATTTATTTTGTGGACATACTGAACACTATAGCTTGTTCTGAGACTGAATCCCAGTCAACTGCAGCCCCTGACATGCCAAAGGGTTGTGCAAATTATATAGTGCTACACATACTACAGGAGATAATCAGAGACTGCGGATGTACTACAGGAGATAATCAGAGACTGCGGATGTACTATAGGAGATAATCAGAGACTGCGGATGTACTATAGGAGATAATCAGAGACTGCGGATGTACTATAGGAGATAATCAGAGACTGCGGATGTACTATAGGAGATAATCAGAGACTGCGGATGTACTATAGGAAATAATCAGAGACTGCGGATGTACTATAGGAGATAATCAGAGACTGCGGATGTACTATAGGAGATAATCACAGACTGCGGATGTACTACAGAAGATAATCAGAGACTGCGGATGTACTATAGGAGATAATTAGAGACTGCAGATGTACTATAGGAGACAATCAGAGACTGCGGATGTACTATAGGAGATAATCAGAGACTGCGGATGTACTACAGAAGATAATCAGAGACTGCGGATGTACTATAGGAGATAATCAGAGACTGCAGATGTACTATAGGAGACAATCAGAGACTGCGGATGTACTATAGGAGATAATCAGAGACTGCGGATGTACTACAGAAGATAATCAGAGACTGCGGATGTACTACAGGAGATAATCAGAGACTGCGGATGTACTATAGGAGATAATCAGAGACTGCGGATGTACTATAGGAGATAATCAGAGACTGCGGATGTACTATAGGAGACAATCAGAGACTGCGGATGTACTATAGGAGACAATCAGAGACTGCGGATGTACTATAGGAGATAATCAGAGACTGCGGATGTACTATAGGAGATAATCAGAGACTGCGGATGTACCATAGGAGATAATCAGAGACTGGGGATGTACTATAGGAGATAATCAGAGACTGCGGATGTACTATAGGAGATAATCAGAGACTGCGGATGTACTATAGGAGACAATCAGAGACTGCGGATGTACTATAGGAGATAATCAGAGACTGCGGATGTACTATAGGAGATAATCAGAGACTGCTGATGTACTATAGGAGACAATCAGAGACTGCGGATGTACTATAGGAGATAATCAGAGACTGCGGATGTACTATAGGAGATAATCAGAGACTGCGGATGTACTATAGGAGACAATCAGAGACTGCGGATGTACTATAGGAGATAATCAGAGACTGCGGATGTACTATAGGAGATAATCAGAGACTGCGGATGTACTATAGGAGATAATCAGAGACTGCGGATGTACTATAGGAGATAATCAGAGACACTATGGGAGACGATTGAATATATATTGTCAGTAATCTGAAGACACCTTCATACCCATAAGGTAAATCTGTCCTTTCAGCAAAGCATCTAAAAAGTAAACACAAACATTCTTCAGCTACTTATAAGCTGCTAAACAATAAAGCACAGAGTACAGTCCCAACCCCCACCTCTTGTGTTCCAGATCCACTCCAGTAGCCTCTTCTAATAAGTCATATGTGGGGGGCAGGGAAGGGGGTGGGTTACAGTAAAGTGCTGAATGCTGAGTAGCTGAAAGACGGTGGAGGGCGGAGTCAGTCCACACTGTAAGGCTTAGTATGTCAGGCAGGACAGGGCGGTGTCGGCAAAGCAAAGCCAAGTGCGATGTACAATGGAGAGAGGAGTTCTAGTGTACAGAGAGGAGCCGGGGATCTGTACAGAGATGTGGGGTGAGAAGAGTGGGGAGTGTCCGGAGATTTCATGTCACACCGGAGAGAAAATTCACTGGAGGAACCGACTGACATTCCCTGGAATTGTATATTTGCTGCCACCCCATGGAGGAAGAGAGAACTGCAGTCCCTGGAGCTGTGTGTGCTGCCACCCCATGGAGGAAGAGGGAACTGCAATATGCTTTGACTGACAGTCCTCGGAACTGTGTGCTTACTTTGCGCCACCCCATGGAGGAAGAGGGAACTGCAGTACTGGGTCTGTATACAGAGCCCCGATCACTAGGATCGTACAGACGGTGATCGGTCAGACTTCTCTCCTCTGTTGTCGGATCAGTGAAGGTATTCCAGGATTTATCTGATGTTTCTGGTTTACGATCTTCTCCAAGAAATCTTATTGGGGGAGGAATTCCTATCACTGAAACAGTTTGTTGTATTGCTGAGCCAATCAATGTATGTCTTCCCTTCATCCAATCACTTGTGATCTTCTGCCCTCTTCAGGACAGACAGTGAACTGCCGCTCTCTGTGCTCCAGATTCTTCCCCGTTATATTTCTCAGAAATTACCAACTACAAAACTCTTCATTCTCTGGGATCCGGTGTGTGAGAATGGCCGCTGCTACCACTAGGCAAACTAGGCGGCCGTCTAGGGTACAATGTTGCTTCAGGGCACCCGGCCACTGATTTCTCTACTCCCCGTCTCCACGCTATGTATTTTGGTGCTGTATTATAAATACTTCTGTAATAAATGTTATAACCTCTAGTGGACACTGCTGGGATAAAGTGAGCACATCTAGGGGGGTGCAGGGGATGCCTCTGCTGGATGTTACTCTGACAGCCGCTCTGTAGAGTCATTATAGAGGAGCAGCACTGGAGGACGTGTCCTGATGGAACGGAGGAAAACCTCCCCTGTGTGTCTCTATGATCAGAGATCTCTACTGCAGCCACATGCTTTATCTAGTGCCGGTGTTCTGTGGAGAAGTGCCCCCCATCGGATAGTGCCCGGGCTGAAGAGCGCATGCGCATTACGTAACAGCACAAGAGCTGATTTTAACATCCGCTGTTGTCACGGCGAGACGGCGCACAATAGCCAACAGAATTTGTATTTTCTGTCAGATTGTGCCTCGGGCTCCCGTGGTGAGTTCATGTCCATGTTAAAATCTGTTGTTAAGTAGTGTGCATGCGCTCTTCAGCCCGGGCATTACCCGATGGGGGGCACTTCTCCACAGAACACCGGCTCCCGTCACACCAATGCTTGGGCAAAGGGGGGGCAGCAAAATGAGGTTTTGCCTGGGGTGTGAAAAATCCTTGCACCAGCCCAAGTAAGAAAACTCCTTTCCTCTAATACAAACCCAGATCTCACTGTACAGAAAGTTCCAGCCGGATAAAACCTCTACAAGGTAATAAGTTCTTCTCACATCACCTTATTTATCACCCTTCACAGTCAGATTTCATTACTTTGTTCTCAATTGAAACATCACCGCTATATAGACGATCTTCACATCCACCAATCATTTCTTCTCATGCCGCGTACAAACGAGCGGACTTTACGGCAGACTTTGCCCGGTGGACTTTTCGATGGACTTTACGACGGACTTTCTGAATGAACGGACTTGCCTATACACAATCCACAAAAGTCCGTCGAATTCGTACGTGATGACGTACACCGGACTAAAACAAGGAAGTTCATAGCCAGTAGCCAATAGCTGCCCTAACGTGGCTTTTTGTCCGTCGAACTAGCATACAGACGAGCGGACTTTTTGACCGGACTCGATTTAGACGGATTGATTTAAAACATGTTTCAAATCTAAGTCCATCCAACTTTTGAGAAAACAAAGTCTGCTGGAGCCCACACACGATCGAATTGTCCGATGAAATCCCGTCCGCCGGGCAAAGTCTGCCGTAAAGTCCGCTTGTGTGTACGCGGCATCAGTGTAATGGACCAATGTTTGTTCTCTATTATTCACATCATCTATTTGTTTTCTTGTGATTTGATCTTGTTATTGTCATACACTTATAATGTACCTACACTTATACCAATAAAAGTTATTTGGAAGAAGAAAACTCAGCTTATCCGCCGCTATATTACTAGAACTTCCAATTCTACCCCCCATATACACCGAGCATTCTACCCCCCCATATACACCGAGCATTCTACCCCCCCATATACACCGGGCATTCTACCCCCCCCCATATACACCGAGCATTCTACCCCCCCATATACACCGAGCATTCTACCCCCCATATACACAGAGCATTCTACCCCCCCATATACACCGAGCATTCTACCCCCCCATATACACAGAGCATTCTACCCCCCCATATACACTGAACATTCTCCCCCCCCATATACACCAAGCATTCTACCCCCCATATACACCGAGCATTCTACCCCCCATATACACCGAGCATTCTACCCCCCCTCCAGATACACAGAGCATTCTACCCCCATATACACTGAGCATTCTACCCCCCCATATACACCGAGCATTCTACCCCCCATATACACCGAGCATTCTACCCCCCCATATACACCGAGCATTCTACCCCCCATATACACCGAGCATTCTACCGCCCATATACACCGAGCATTCTACCCCCATATACACCGAGTATTCTACCCCCCCCACATACACCGAGCATTCTACCCCCCCATATACACCGAGCTTTCTAACCCTCCATATACACCGAGCATTCTACCCCCCCATATACACCAAGCTTTCTACCCCTCCATATACACAGAGCATTCTACCCCCCCATATACACCAAGCTTTCTACCCCCCCATATACACCGAGCATTCTACCCCCCCATATACACCAAGCATTCTAACCCCCCCCATATACACCGAGCATTCTACCCCCCCATATACACCAAGCATTCTACCCCCCCCATATACACCGAGCATTCTACCCCCCTCCATATACACCGAGCATTCTACCCCCCTCCATATACACCGAGCATTCTACCCCCCTCCATATACACGGAGCATTCTACCCCCCATATACACCGAGCATTCTTCCCTCCATATACACAGAGCATTCTACCCCCCCCATATACACCAAGCATTCTACCCCCCATATACACCGAGCATTCTACCCCCCCATATACACCGAGCATTCTACCCCCTCCATATACCCCGCTGTCATCGCTCTGCCCCCCGGGATGTGCACTCACCTCCATACACAGGAGAAATGGATGGACAGATCATGTCTCGGTGGGTCGGTGATGTACTCGGTGTCCGGGCTGTACACTGATCTCTGCACTCACTGCTCAACTATTCCTGACTGATCTCAGATTATTATCATGTGTATTATATATACAGTACAGAGAGGGATCCTTCTCATAGTCTCCTCCACCTTCTTCTTCACCGCACAGATTGTGCTTCTTCTTTTCTGCTCTATCAGACAATAACCAGTGTAGGAGAGGCACCAACTTTCATACGTCATCATTGGGAGTTCTGGGTCTGTCTCCTTTAATTGTAAAGTCACATCAGACCTGATTCCTCTCTCTGCTCTTCAGTGTGCAACATTTCTCCAGAGTTAGGGCACTTCTACACTCAGGTTATTTACTGCTAACTCATCAGTGTGGAAAGCTTAAAGAGGAAGTGAACCTGATGGTTGGTTCATGAGACCACACTAAGGCAACATTCTTTACACAAAGGTGTCCGTTTATGAAGCAGTGATCAGCGGTGATCCCAAGGATCGCCGCTGATCACAGTCCATAAACAGTTTATGAAATAGTGATAATCAGGGGGAGAAGTGTTTGAACTTGTTCTCCCGCTGATTATCTCTACACATGGAGAATCCTCATTGAATGACACAGTAACGGCCAGTTTATGAAGCGGTGATAACAGCGGTGATAACAGCGCTTCACTGGCGATCTGAGTCAGAATTCACACTCCCAGGTTCACCAGCTCAGAGATGGTGAATTGGGGAGTGAAGAGGAAATCTGGGGGGATCTGAGGGGGAAGGAGGAAGATTTTTAACTTCCTTATGCCTCGTTCAGACCCCCCAACACTGTAAGCATGTCCCCCTGTCATATTTATGTGTGTATATATATATATATATATATATATATATATATATATATATATATATATATATAGTGTGTATAATGGCTGCCTAGGGAGATCGAGAGGCAGACATGCTGCAGACGCTATAGAGAAGGAGGTCCATGCCGGCTGTTACACAAGCCTAACTTCTAGACTGCATGCCAGAAACTACCTCTAATAAGAGATTGAGCCACCTAAAAGAAGTGCCGCCACAACCGGAGCGGTGTTGTGAAGTGGCTTGAATAGTTCCAGGAGATTAAGGAAAGAGCGGTACCTGCCGGGTGCTGGTGAGAGATCAAGGACGGAGCCAGGAGTCTGCGCAGAACTGTGCGGGAGTCTCTGCCTGTCTGCATACACAGGCGGCGGAGGCAGCTCGCTGGGAGGACGCACACTCCGGTGGAGGAGCGCAGGACACAGACAGCAGAGCTCAGGAAAATCAAGCGACCTCAATCCACACAGTCTACATCTCCTACATAGAGGAAACCTTAGAAACAGGAGCATTACGGTATTTCAAACAAAGAAAGGAAAACAAAGAATTCTACACCAGGTATGAAGACATATAAAGGAAAAATGGAATGTATAAGGACTATATAAGGACTGTATATGAGTGCATAGGACTGCATACATAGCTATAGTCTTTTAAACCTTCCTTAAAGAGTGATATGGAGAAGATTTAAGGGTTTTTTTATAGGCATTGTTGGGGCAATAGAGCCTATTAAACCCTAATCACACAATACAGGTGTAGAGACAACACACACTATGCCAATAGTTTCTATGGGCTTCCCCAGTATTAATTAAGGATCTGATTATATAAATATAAATTAAAGGGTTTGGCAATACCCTGACAATTACTGTGCTCATTTAAAAAGAAGGGAGGGAAGGGGAAGAAAGGAAGATATCAAGCAAGAGCCAAGACGGATAGGTAATTATAAATAACGCATAAAATATCCGCTTTATACGGTGAGGACTAAGAAACAGAAGCTTTAATTAAAATATGGCACCCAAGATCGGAGAAGAGCACTAAAACCCCTGGTGGAACAACTTAAAGGGAACAATCTGCAGTATAGATGGAAATTTCCATTTCAGTTACAGGCCCAAAAAGAGGAAGCAATTGCAACATTCAATTATTTAGAAGACCTACCACAGTTTTTGGCAACTCTTAAACTATCAGAAGTTGAACTGCCGGACTGGCCCATTTTTTATAAGAAATTGCTGAGAAGATTTTGAAGAGCGGTGTATGGGGGGGGGGGGGAGGGTGATATATAATCATTAATTTACTAGTTATACAAATAGAAGCTACACAAAAAAGTAATTAATTTAGGGGGAGAGGGAAAAGGGGAGTATGTAGTTTGGGGGTTTCCCCCACTTTTTTTTTTTTTCTCCCAAACAACATGAAGAATATCTTTTGTAGATTTTTTTTGTAGATTTGTACACTATTTTTGGTAAGATGCTAGCACAATATAACTTATAATAAAGTATCAAAATAGCATAGCTTGGTGGGTTTTTTTTTTTTACTTAATGGGTAATTAAGGTAGTGGGCATGATGGTACGGGGGGAGGGGGGGAGGGGTGGGAGGGGATTTTTTGTTTGGGGTGTTTTTTTTCCATAAATATGTAGGATATTTTGTAGATTTGAACACTGTTTTTTGGTGAGATGTTTGCACCTAACAACTTATTATGTAACAAAACAGCATAGATTGATAGATATGATGGTTATTGATGGATATGACACTAAGAGGGTCTGGGGTAATTATGGTAGTGGGAGTGATGATATGGGGGGGAGGGGTAGTTAGGGGGGAGGTTTTTTTTTTTGTTTATTTATTTTCTTATAATTATGAAGGATATTTTTGTAGATGTAAGCAATGTTTTTGGTGAGATGTTTGCACAACACAATTTATTACTATGTAACAAAACAGTATACACTGATGGATTTGACACTAGAGGGCTTTGGGTAATTATGGTAGTCGGAGTGATGGCATGGGTTTTTTAATTTTTTTCCCCTCTTCATCTCCCTTCTTGCTGTGTCTCTGTACCCCCTCCCCGCAGTGACGGACAGAGACGTCCTTCATAGTGGGATGGGATGAAGAGGGGAATATAGATAGACACACATAAGATGTAGGTTTTAAGATGAGAGCCCCCCCCATGCCCCACCCCCATCTGTGCTCTCCTGTCTTCCCTCTCTGCTAGCTTAGGGTGAGGATAGGATAAATGAATAAGGGGAGGGGAGATGGGAGTAGGTGAAATAAAATAATAGTAAATTAAAGCTTAAATACAGCATGCTCCACAGATAGAGCGGCTAATCTTGGACGTCGGTGTCCAGTGACCCCCCTATAGGGAACTTACTTTAGTCAGTAAGACAGACTTTATATAAGTCAATAGTTTTAGGGTAGTGTGGGTGGTGAGTGTGAGTGTGTGTTTTTCCCTCTCCCCAAATGTTTTTTTTTTCTCTCTCTCTCTGGTACCCTCTTGGACTTTGAAATATGAAAATATGCTCTTATAATGTTAGAGGCCTTAACTCGGCAACAAAAAGGTTTCTCCATAAACAAAAAGCCGGCGTAATATTCTTCCAGGAGACGCATTTCCGCACAGACCATATCCCTAAACTACAAAGTAGATTCTATACTGCATGGTATCATGATTCCTTTGGGTATTCAAAATTAAAAGGTGTCTCTATCGCAATACATAAGACAATACCACACCAAGTGTTGGAGGAATGGCATAATAGAGATGGAAGAGCGATACTACTCAAAGTTTTGATACTTGGTAAGAAATATACTTTCATCAACATATATTTACCTAATCAGGGTCAGCATAAAGTAGGAACACAAATGTTAAAAATGCTTATGGAAAAGGCGGAAGGGATAATAATAATTGGGGGGGACTTCAACTTTGTCTTAGATAGGGAGAAGGACACTAAAGCACCATCACTAATACAGGTGGGTAGGGAGAAAAAAAGTTTTTTAGATATGATGGTAAAATATCAGTTGTTTGATATTTGGAGGGTATTACACCCAACCGAAAGACTTCACGTTCCGCTCAAAAGTCCATGGGACATACCATAGATTAGATTTTTTTCTTGATAAATCAGATGGGGATAGAAGTAACCTTATCCACTGAGATAGGTAGCTCGTTATGGTCAGATCACGCGCCAGCATTCTTGGTACTGGACATATTTAAGAGTAAAAATAATAGGGGAAACTGGAAACTTAATGACAATTTGTTGTATGATGAAAAATGTGTGACAGAGATTAGAAAGGTGATAACAGATTTCATATATGATCATATAAAAGATACTACATCTTTGCCGAATCAGTGGGAAGCATTAAAATGTGTAATTCGGGGTTTTTTTATAAAACATGGGGCCAGATTGAAGAAAATAAAAGGGAATAGAATGACTCAACTATTAAAAGAAATACCCAAAATAGAAACCCAACATAAACAAAATCCAACACGTGAAAAATTAATTGAACTAACGGATATGAAAACAGAATTAAAAACACTGATAAACGAGCAAACTTTACGAATAAGAGATAGTAATCGCTCTTTATATTACCAGCAGGGTAATAAACCAGGTAAACTTCTTGCTAGGGCTCTGCGCCATCTGGGCAATGCAATGCCCATTGTTAAAATCAAGTCAGAAAAAGGAGATATGAGATATGATACAAAAGAAATATTAAAAGAGTTTCAGATGTTTTTATACGAAATTATATAATATATCTAAAGATAGCATAAACAGCGATCCGGAGGGATTCCAACAAAGTGTGTATCAATACGTTAAAGAAACTGCACTCCCCATACTAGCACCAATCGAAACGTCACAACTAGATCAGGATTTTTCGGACAGAGATACAAAAAGCAATTGATGCATTAGTACCTGGGAAAAGCCCAGGCCCGGACGGTTTTACCCCAAGATTCTATAAAACATTTAAAGAAGAACTTATCCCTATTATGAAACGGACTTTTAATGCAGTATCTACCTCAGTGCCTTTTGTCCCACAAAGTATGCAGGCGTATATATCACTCATACCCAAACCAAAGAAGGATCATACATTATGCTGAAATTATAGACCAATCTCATTAACAAACATTGATTTAAGATTGTACTCTAAAATAATCGCCAATAGACTGGCCCCTATAATGCCTGTATACATACATCTAGATCAAGTAGGTTTTGTAAGGGGTAGAGAGGCAAGAGATAACACTCTAAAAACACTCACATTAGTAGAACACGCACAGAGAGGTTCCATCCCATCCTGTCTATTGGCAATTGATGCTGAGAAAGCTTTTGACAGGGTGGGATGGAACTTCCTTAGAGAGACATTAGTACAATGGGGATTGGGCCCTATACTTATAGATAAAATAATGGCATTATATTGGAACCCAACAGCTAGGATAAGGGCAAATGGTGATCTTTCGGAGGTAGTCCCTATAATGAACGGCACCCGACAGGGTTGTCCGCTATCCCCATTGTTATACATACTAGTGATGGAGCACTTATTAAAAGCAGTTCGAGAAAATAAAGACATACAAGGAATCAAAGTGGGAGACATAGAGTACAAGATGTCAGTATATGCAGATGACATTCTGTTATATATCTCAAATCCCTTGATATCATTACCAAATATAATATCTGAATTTAAACGATTTGGGGTACTAAGCAATTTTAAGGTAAACTATAATAAATCTGAAGCCCTAAATATTAATCTGCCAAACAGTATGGTGGAACTCCTTAAAAATAATTTTCCCTTTTAAATGGCAGGTAAATGCAATCAAATATTTAGGTATCTATATCTCTACCGACCTCGGTAAATTGCAGGAATATAATTATGTCCCGATGGTGCAGAAAACTATGAGAACATTACAACAGTATGAAAAAGGAATGTTCTCCTGAATGGGTAGAATAAGTATAGTAAAAATTGACATATTACCCAAAATTCTCTATATTTTACAAGCGATACCCATTTTTCCCTCAACAATTGTTGTAAAAAAAACTACATAGTTTAATAGGAAGGTTTATCTGGGGAGGCAGGACCCCCAGAATTAATAGAACAGTGTTAAATAAAAATAAAAGAGATGGGGGCCTTTCCCTTCCAGATATAGATTTATACCTTAGAGCAACATTGGTAACCAGAATAGTGGATTGGTTCCACAACAGAGATAATAAACAGTGGGTGAGGCTTGAAGATGAGATTACGGCCCTAAAATTAAAATCATTACCTTGGATTAGAAGAGAGCAAAGACCGCCGGATGGAGAAATGCCCTCTCTAGTGGTATCAACACTAAAAGTATGATAAAGAGAGGGATATGATCTACCAGTAGAGGCCCTATGATCCCACTATTTAGTAACCCAGAATTCCCCTTGGCACTTGAAGCCAAAACACTTAAATGGAAGAGATGTGAAGATACCAGGATAGTGGAGACGATGGCAGGGAATAGACTCCTTCCATTGGATAGGTTGGGCGTAGAACATAAAACAAAATGGATGCAGTATGGATTGCTCCAACCATGTATTACATCTTTAATAAAAGAGTCAGCAATAGATAGGCCTCTGACAGATCTAGAAAAAATGTTCCTGCAAGAACATAGACCCACCCATGTTCTATCTAAGATATATAAATATTTGAATTCAGAGAATAAAGAACTGGAACTACCCTACAATAAGAAGTGGGAATTAGAGATAGGGATGGAAATCCCTAGGGAAAGGTGGAAAAAAAGCAATCATAGCAACCCACAAACTCTCAATATCCGCTAAACATCAAGAAAGGAACTATAAAATCTTAGCCAGATGGTATAGATGTCCCGTGGACCTACATAAAATGAACCCTGATAATGAGGATACCTGTTGGAGGTGTCATGCAGCTCAGGGTACAATGTCACATATTTGGTACTATTGCTCAGAAATTCAACCATTCTGGCAGAGAATATTTGAGATATACAGAGATATGACCGGGACTGATTTATACCCTGGAATACAGATAGCAGTATTATCTATGATCCCAGGATCGGTGAAAAAAATAAAAAAAGGGAATTTTGAAATATTTTTTGACAGCGGCTCGAACCATTATAGCAAGAAAATGGAAGAGCACATATATGCCTTCAGTAGTGGAGTGGGAATGTGTAATGGCGGAGATGCGTGTCCTGGAGGAAAGAATGACGATAGAAGAAGGGCGTAGGGAACAATTATTAAATATATGGATTAAATAGGAAGAGTACAGAGTCTCTTCAAAGCTTCTGAGGAAGGCATAGAATTTCTAATTTATCATGGGGGGAAGTGAGGTCCCCAAGAAAAAAGAGAGAAAACTCTAAAATGTTTTTTTTTTTCCCCTTTGTTATTGTTGTCGTATGGTTTGTTGGTATGAATGGGTTTGATTGATTTGTTAGAGAGGATGGGGGATGGGTTTAAATTATGGAATGTACATCCTTGAATAAATTATGTAGTTTTAAGGAAATAGAGAATGTAATAATGGTCATGATAAAGAATTATAGAATTGTTTCATGTTATGGATGTGTATATGTATTATAAAGTATTGTTAAAAACGTTTTGATAAATAAAGATTATAAAAAAAAATAATGTGTATATGTATGTATGTATGTATGTATGTGTGTGTGTGTGTGTATGTATGTATGTATGTATGTGTGTATGTATGTGTGTATGTATGTATGTATGTATGTATGTGTGTGTGTGTGTGTGTGTGTATATATATATATATATATATTGTGTATATACATGTGTATATATAATGTGTGTGTGTGTATACATATGTATATAATGTAGGGGGACTCATTATTTTATTAACATTAATCCAAGCCGTCTGTCAGTATACTGAGCGGTGATAATTTATCACTGCTTAATAAACTGACATCTCTGTGTTTCGGTGAATTTCTGGTGCTGTAATCTGGTAAAGTCTCAGATTCCAGTATCAGGGGCCGTTCTCCACTGTTGGAAGCATTTGTAGATCTCTTCACTCCTCCAAAGGTGAAGCGATCTACACCGCTTCATAAACTGGCACACAGAGGAGAAAAATCTTCACTGTGAATGCCGGAGAATGAAGCAGTGAATAGATTTCACTGCTTCATAAACGGACACCGAAGAAACAAGTTCTGCTTTATTTATTTTTCCTCACATCCCTGGTCAGTTAGTTTCTGGTAACTTCAGATAGTTCCTCAATGCACAATTATTTATTTTTTTTTTTTTGCTTAGCAATCAAAATTTGTGAACAGACCTCGAAAGTTCTACATCTTATGACATTAAGGTGTTACTAAACCCACAACAGTAAAATCAGTGTGTATACTGTATGCAGTAAAGAATGCTTGTTATACTCGCTGTGAAACCTAAGGGGGTTAATCCTCTGCATTGTGTAAAAAGGCTGTTTGGTCCTGTCTTCTGTGATCCTCCCCTTCTTCCACAGTCCCCAATCCATCCCCTCATAGAACAGAGCCTTGGAGCCACTCTGCACATGTTCAGTTTGGTGTGTATTACTAGAATTGTTTTTTTCTTGAGTGCATGCAATCAGCACAGAGCCAATCAGCACTGTCCCGACAGAGGGTCAGGGGTCCTGCAGCCTCATAGGACAATCGGGAGAATTAAAACTCCTCCTACAAGCTTTAACCAGACACTGATAGAAGTCACTGATATATATTGATGAGAAAAGGTATTCAGCAGTTTATATTTACTAAAATAATTACATTTCCATGCTCTGTGGGAGACCAGATATATAGTGACTGGAGGCTCCGGGGTTCAGTAACACTTTAACTAAAAAATGGTAACCAATCCGGACACCACTGCTGTATACATCTCCACTTGTTGGGGCTACAATGGAAATTCCTTTAACTTTTTTAATAAAAAAATAAATAAATCTGACTCGTGTAACCAACATTTTATTACAATTTATTTTTACCGCTTGCAGACCAACCACCATCATACTGTGGCAGGTCGGCTCATTCCTGCGAATCGCTGTAGCTGTATGTCGGCTCCTTTTAAGAGTTGTAGCAGACGCACGCCCGCTGCACGGTGGGAGAGGCCATGTGCATGGCCGCGATGTCCGCCGGCCACCCGTGATCGCTCTACAGAGAGCCAGAACTGTCAATGTAAACAAACAGATCCCCGTTCTGTCAGGGGAGTACAGAGTGATCGTCTGTTCCTTGTCCTCCAGTCAGTCCCCTCCCCCCACAGTTAGAAACATGTCCCAGGGAACACATTTAACCCCTTGATCACCCCCTAGTGTTAACCCCTTCCCTGCCAGTGTCGTTTATACAGTAATTGGTGCGTTGTTATAGCACTGATCGCTGTATAAATGTCAATGGTCCCAAAAGTGTCCGCTCTGTCCGCCGCAATGTCGCAGCCCCACTAAAAATCACTGATCACCATCATTACCAGTAAAAACATAAATAATAAATGCAATAAATCTATTCCATAGTTTGTAGACGCTGTAACTTTTGTGCAAACCAATCAATATACGCTTATTGCGATTTTAACCACAAATATGTGAAAATGTCCCTCGCACTACTTGGAGTAACTGATAAAATGTGCCGATCTACAGAAATAAAGTGATAATAATAATAAATAGAACCGCAGCAAAACCTAGTAGTGTTCACAATACACAAATAAAACAAGTGCAAATATAAAGGGATCTCGCGCAGTAATAAAAATCACTCTTATGCTCTGTACACACGATCGTATTTTCCGACGGAGAAAGTGCGATCGGATTGTGTTGTTGGAAAGTCCGATCGTTTGTGGGCTCCATCAGACTTTTTCCATCGGAATTTCCGACACACAAAGTTTGAGAACAGGATATAATAAAATTTTCCGACAACAAAATCCGATCGGTTAAATTCCGATCGTCTGTACACAAATCCGACGCACAAAGTGCCACACATGTTTAGAATAAATTAGGAGACGAAAGCTATTGGCTAATGCCCCGTTTACAGTCTACAGTCCCGACCTACGTGTTTTACATCACCGCATTCAGAACGATCGGATTTTCCGACAACTTTGTGCGACCGTGTGTATGGAAGACAAGTTTGAGCCAACATCCATGGATTTTGTTGTTGGAACATCCGATCAATGTCCGATCGTGTGTACGGGGCATTAGTGTTTTTAACAGTGTTCATATACCGTGACTAACACTGTCCTTAAATGACTGTCACATTGCCTTTATGGCCACAGTTCGTATTTTTTAATCAGTTCTAATTGATACCTGATTGTCCCTCCCCTCCCCCCATTCTAGATATATTGTGTATCCATAGAGCGCCGGATTATCCTTCTCTGTTCATGTGTTTGACAGTCGGATGTCACCCGCATACAGCAGAGACTTCCCCTCTGTGTCATGTTGAGTCAGTCCTGGTGGTTGGCTCACATGAAGAAACAAGTTCTGCTTTTCTTTCACAATTATTATTATTTTTTTTTGCTTGCTCACACTCTGCGCATGTTCAGTTTGGTGTGTATTGCTAGAATTGTTTTTTTCTTGAGTGCATGCAATCAGCACAGGGCCAATCAGCACTGTCCCGACAGAGGGTCGGGGGTCCTGCAGCCTCATAGGACAATCGGGAGAATTAAAACTCCTCCTACAAGCTTTAACCAGACACTGATAGAAGTCACTGCTATATATTGATGAGAAAAGGTATTTAGCAGTTTATATTTACTAAAACAATTACTTTTCCATGTTCTGTGGGAGATCAGATATATAGTGACTGGAGGCTCCGGGGTTTAGTAACACTTTAACCAAAAAATGGTAACCAATCCGGACACCACTGCTGTATACATCTCCACTTGTTGGGGCTACAATGGAAATTCCTTTTAACATTTTTAATTAAAAAAAAAATCTGACTCGTGTAGCCAACATTTATTACAATCTTTTTAACCGCTTGCAGACCAACTACCACCATACTGTGGCAGGTCGGCTCGTTCCCACGAATCGCTGTAGCTGTATGTCGGCTTCTTTTAAGAGTTGTAGCAGATGCACGTCCGCTGCACGGCAGGAGAGGCCATGTGCATGGCCACGATGTCCACCGGCCACCTGCGATCGCTCTACAGAGAGCCAGAACTGTCAATGTAAACAAACAGATCCCCGTTCTGTCAGGGGAGTACAGAGTGATCGTCTGTTCCTTGTGATTAGGAACTGCAATCTCTCCTCCAGTCAGTCCCCTCCCCCCACAGTTAGAAACGTGTCCCAGGAAAGCTATTGGCTACTGCCCCATTTCTAGTCCCGCCGTACGTGTTTTACGGCAGAATGATCGGATTTTCCGACAACTTTGTGCGACCGTGTGTATGCAAGACAAGTTTGAGCCAACATCCATCTGAAAAAATCCAAAGGATTTTGTTGTCGGAATGTGCGACCATGTGTACAGGGCATAAGACATTAGAAAAGATCCACTAAGGGATAAATAAAGTGCAAAAATATTAAAGTGCAGAATTATGGTGCATTTTCTTGTGGTTCAGTCGACACAACGTATAACCAATCAAAAGGCCGTGTCTGTGTAAATCAATCTCATATATTCCAACAAAGTAACTAAAGATTATTAATAAATAGAAAGTTGAACCAATCGCTCTATCAATATAAATACAGAATGGGCATATGTTTGGTGTGGAAAATAGATGAAAAGTCTGTAGACTTTTTGGATTTGAATATTAGCCTAGAGGGAGATGGGGCTGTAACCATAATGTTTTTCAAGAATGTGAACACCAATAGCTATCTGTCAACTGATAACTGTCACTTTAAACCCTGGCTATACAATATCCCTATAGGGGCAACTAACAAGAATAAAAAGGAACTGTACGAGATAAGACTACAGGATCCAAGCCAAACACATTGGAGAAAGATTTAAAGCAAAAGGATATGATGACTCATAGATAGAGAACAAGATACAACATGTGAATGAAATGGACAGGACAGACATTGCTACAAAACAAGCCAAAAAAGTTATTCCACCAGGACTGACTCTACATGACACTAAAGGGGAAGTTCCTGCTCTATGCGGTTGACGTCCTACTTCTGTCACCAACAGAATTATGTTTTTCTTCATGAACAAAATTTTGAAAAACACAATATTTTGTACTTTTTGCTATAATAAATATCCCATTTTTTTTAAAAAAAAGCTAATTTTTTCTTAGTTTAGGCCGATATGTATTCTTCTACATATTTTTGGTAAAAAATAAATAAAATAAAAATCGCAATAAGCGTATATTGATTGATTTGTGCAAAAGTTATAGCGTCTACAAAATAGGGGATAGATTAATAGCATTTTTATTATTATTATTATTATTATTTTTTTTTTTTACTTGTAATGGCGACGATCTGCGATTTTTATCGGGACTGCGACATTATGCGGGACACATCGGACACTTTTTACACAGATAAAAAGTCCATAAAATCAAGGCAGGTAAGAAAGGTTTGTTTGAACTAGCCGCGGTATATACCAATCAGCTGTTCAGCATGATGACGTCACAGGATCATGCTCCACCCAACGCGTTTCCCCTTAAAAGGCATCCACTGGGAACGGAGATCATGCGTGGATGTCAGCACACCATGCTTAAATACTATTCAGGCAGGAGAGACACTGGAAGTGAGCATTTAGGCTAATACAATCCGTGTCACCAATTTAATCATTTAAAATTGATCAAATTGTATATAAAATTATATAAGAATATTGGAAACTATTCATAGGACCAATAATATGTACTGAAACCATAAACACAGGCATGATCTCCATTCCCAGTGGATGTCTTTTAAGGGGAAACGCGTTGGGTGGAGCGTGAGACTGTGACGTCATCACGCTGAACAGCTGCTAGGCATACACCGTGGCTAGTTCAAACAAACCTTTCTTACCTGCCTTGATTTTATGGACTTTTTATCTGTATGACCTGTTTGAAAATAAAGACCTTTGCTGGAATTTACTGCACCTTGAAATTCTCTTCTGTTCCTCCTTACATGAGAATCTCCAGATCCTTGCTTCTATAAGAGTGTCCCGGGAGTGAAGCTTGTCTTTGCTGGTTCCTTGATAACGGGTGGATATTTCCCTGCCTTTTAACCATCGCAAGTTCACCTGCTGGCAGGCTAATGCACAGGTGCTTTTGATCTCTATTATCTGAGATCCAACTTATCTGGTAAGCAGTGAGCAAACGAGAAAATCCAGACAGCCGCACACCAGGAGAATATAATCCAAAGAAGTTTCTTTATTGTAAAATCAGGAACATATCATATACAGGACACCATGGACAGAATGTACAGGCAATCAGCTAACGCGTTTCGCACTTATGCCAAGTGCTTACTCATAGCTAACAGTAATAAGAAATAAGACCACATATATATACTATCTATCATGAATCGTGTGACCATGTGATGAATCTTAAGTGCAGAACAGCTGAGATCCGGCTGTGAGGAGTGTGAACACTTATCAGTGATTAATGAACACCGGGATTGAAAGTCCCTGTGAATACAAAGTATATATTTGTAAGCAATGGAAAATTATATGGGAAAAGAACCAATTATGTGGGATACTTGATGTGAATTTTAAATGTGTGAGACTGTGAAATTTATGTAGAAAAAAGTGAAGAGAGGTTAAATTGGGGCTGAAATGAAAAATAAATTATAATAAAAAGGGATAAAGTCTTGATAAATAGTGAGTGCTGGTATAAATATGTATTATACCCAGGTGCAAAAAAGAATCAATGTGTATTAAATATTTTAGTGGAGTAGAACGGAAAAGAGATATGAAGTTGCCATATGGGCAAAAGATGTCACAGTGATGTGACACCTATGCTGTATGTAATAATTTTAAAACCAAAAAAGGGGGTAAAAATGAAACATGGCAATAATTACTTAGTAATTAGAAAGTATTATTGTAATGTGGGGAAAGAGAAACACGTAAAAAAAAAAAAAAAAAAAAAAAAAAATATATATATATATATATATATATATATATATATATATATATATATATATATATATATATATATATATATATATATATATATATGTTTAATATGTCAAGGGACTGAAAATATATGCATATTTGATGTATATAAATAAGTAAACTCTGTAACCAAGGAGCCTGTGGGTGTGCGTAAAACAAGCACGTGTGCTTTAATTTTATGTGTAAAAAAGTGCTTGGTCACATAGAGAAGAGGAGAGGAGAGCATATAGGTACAGGCCTCCTCTACTCCCAATAAAAACTATATAATTGTGTCAAAGGTGTATACATTTGTGTTTACATATAAATCGTTTTCATACGTCAATTTTCTATGATTTGTGAAAATAAAGCACCTCTCCTAAGAGAAGAGAACTAACAAAAAACAAATACATTAATAAGAAAAATTGACCAAAGAAAAAAAAAAAGGACCTTCATCAATTAGCATATGTAGACATGTTTCCGTACCCCAAGTAAAACCTTGAGTACTGTAATAAAAGAAAATTTTTAATAATAAACATAAAAACCATACTTATAAGAAAAACAACTCCATATTTAACAGTATGTGCATAAAAATCCATAAACAGAGTATTTAAATACACAAAACAGTGTTTATGTGTATGTGTGTGTGTGTGTGTGTGTGTGTGTGTGTTTGTAGGTAAAGTCACTTTCACCGAGACAAAGCGTCTTCCGTGTCAATTAACTCGCGCACACACATTCATGTAGGAATCGTGCTTATTAGGACTATAATTTTCTATAAATGGTGATGGAAACATTATTATAAAAGATATATACATGCTAGTTAAGATAAAAAAAACATACAGAAAATTATGTATCTGTCCTAAGCCTGAACCAACAAACCAGGGGAATACCTTAAAGTGTGTACTTATTGATTATATTAATCAAATTTAATAGTGGGTTCCCAGGAAGAAGGATGAAAAGAAGAACTCTCACAAAATAAATTGTTGTATTGTATAGGGTGAGATAGTTAATCTGTTTACATAAGGACCTTAAGAAATATTTATCAAAGTCGTTACCGGTTATATTAAACCGTGACAAGTATTAAAGTTGTTTTAAATGTTCAAATATATTGAATATGAACTCAACCGCCCCAACAGACAACTCAGATGGAGCCATATTTGTACCCCTGAGAAGGAATGTGAAAGCCTCGCTGTGGACATAGCGATATATGAATGGTGTCATAGACAGAGCCAGAACAGAGGCTGTTGGAGAGGACTGTATGCAAGCCTGTTGCCTTTTGATTATGGGCCCTGGATTTTCAATGGAACAATACTCTTTGTGAGGTGAATGAGAAATCCAGTCTGAACTGTATTAATCGGACTCAGTCATGTATATATTGTATGGGGACTCCTTACTGTATATTTGTGTCCCTGAAGAGGGAGGGGGGATTCCTCTAGCAGCCCCCTGCTGATAAGACTGATTCATTCTGCTGGGACACATCCTGTGAGGAGATGCTGGTGTTATCAACATGTGTTTATGTTAATTGAGAGAGCTGATCACATTAGCCACCAGCACTGGCTAATAGACGAATGGTCTAGGCTGAGGAGGGGGGAGATTGTTGTTTGTATTGTTAATTGTATTAATGTGTGAAGCTCGGTGCCCACAAGACTGTCATCTGGTCTGGGTACATTTTGTAGTAAATTAGCTCATGTTAATTAGGTTAGCTTTGAGTCATCCCTGCTGTATAAAGGTCTGTGAGATCTCAAAATAAAAGTAGTTCTGATGTACTCCAAGACTGGTGTTGTCTAGTTCTTGGGGTTCCTATAGCCAGATCCATTGGACACGTGTTCCAGAACTTAGGAAGCGGTATATGACGGAAGCACTCAAGCGGAGTGTGGGGCGTTCCGTGACATTGGTGGCAAGCAGCGGGAAAGCTTCCTGAAGTCTGAAGTCTGGGACATCCAAACCTCCAACTGGATCCAAGATCAGCATAGCAGACTTCAGTCACCCCAGCGGAGATATGGACCTGGCATCAGAATTCCCAGGGCTGCTGCGGATCATCCTTTCAACGTACACCAGGACTGTGTCTGAGGATGAATACCTGGAGCTCAGGCAGCTGATTCGGGTGGAGCTCTGGAATGCAGCCCTCCGTCTCGCTGGTATAAAACAGGGCAAGTGCTTTCCAACCCAAGAGCAACGGGCCAGTGACCAACGGGCATTGCGGATGGCATTCCTGGGAGAGCAGCCCCAGGAGCAATGGGTGACTGAGTTGGACAGGTTGGTCCAGCAGGAGATAGAGCTGGACAATCGTTATCGGGCTCTGCAATGGCACGCAGAGGAGGGATATTTAGGGGAGACAACAGAATGCTCTCCGGAGGGATATGACTTTGGCGGCCCTGGATTGCTGTGGGAGAACCTTACAGATCTTTTTATGTTTGGCGATGAGGGGGAACCTGACCTTGAGGACATGAGAGACTATAGAGAGTCTATGCTCGGTCTTGCAGGGGTCTCAGAGCTCAAACCTGATCTGGACCATTTGCTAAGGAAGGAACAGCATCTGGAAAGGGCATACAGGAAACTGCTAGAACAAGTTCAGCAGCATGCCAGAGAATCGGCAGTGGAAAATCCAGAGATTGCCGTCCCCAAACCTGAAGTGCTGACAACAGGGCAGAGCTCTGCTAACCTCTGTCCAGAAATGATAACATCTTCTGGGTTCCATGGACAGGAGATGGTGAACCTCTATTCCCAGACATCAGTTGCAGAGACATGGGATTTGATAGACTTTTCTGCTGAGGAAGAACAACCTGATGAGCCTCCAGCAGAAGAGCTGCTATCAGGGCCAAAGTTCACTGTGTTCTGCCCAGCACCAACAGTGGCTTCAGCCTTCCTGAGAGAAGAGGTAGTTGGCCTTTCTCCCACAACACTGACAGGGACATGTGATTTTCTGCCAGCAGCATCTATGGAGTTAAAACAAACTTCTCCAGCTGAAGATCTGGTAACTGAACAGAGGGTCCAAGACCTCTGTCCCACACTTTTACCACTTCCAGAGACTGGGGTTTTAATAGACATTTCTGTAGAGGAGGAACCACCTAGCAAACCCCCAGCAGAAGTGCTGGCAACCGGACAGAGGGTCCAACACCTCTGCCCCACACCTGCAGCAATTGTGGAGGCTCAGGGTGAGAAGATGGCAATCACTTCCCAGCAGCAGATACAGGGGGAGAAGGGAGAGGAGGTGTGTGTTGTCCCTCCCCAACAGTTGGCCAGGGTGGAGGAAGTGGGCTTTCCTCCCCAGCAAAGATCCGTGTACCTGGGAGACAGTACCATCGACATGTCGTCCCAGCAGCCAGATGAGGGAATGGAAAAGGAAGCAGCCGGCTCACCTCCCCAATGGCAGCTACACAGTTTGGGAGTGGAGGAAGCCAGCTGCCTGCCCCAACAGTTAGCCGGAGCAGAGGATGCGGAGTCCCCAGCAGAAGTGCTGGCAACAGGGCAGAGTGCTACCAACCTCTGTCCAGCACCGGCAACAACTACAGAGTTCCAGGGAGGCGGGGCAGTCGGCCTCCCTCTCCAACAGTTAGCCGGAACAGATGGTGTGGGGTTTCCAGCAGAAGGGCTGGCAACAGGGCCGAGGACTGCTGGACTCTGCCCTCAACTAACAGAGGATGGATTTCCTGTGAAGGTGGATGGGACTTCAGTCTCCACCTGTATACTCCAGGGATGCTGGGCAGTCGGCCCAGATCCCCAACAGCATGACAGAGTGAGCCCAGACACCCTGTCTTCTCTCCAGCGGCAGAAAGGATTCCAGGGAGAAGAGGCAGTCCAGGCCTCTCCCCAGCGGCAGATATGTTCTCTGAGAGAGGCAGAGGTTGGCTGGGTGAGTGATACACTGTTTGGAATAATTTGTTTGGGGTACTGTGTGGGTACAGGCAGTAGAGGACTGGAACTATGGACTAACTTCGGAGTCAACCCGTCTGGGGTCTCCTCCTGTGTTAGTCTCCTGCCGAAAGGGGAGAAATGTCATAGACAGAGCCAGAACAGAGGCTGTTGGAGAGGACTGTATGCAAGCCTGTTGCCTTTTGATTATGGGCCCTGGATTTTCAATGGAACAATACTCTTTGTGAGGTGAATGAGAAATCCAGTCTGAACTGTATTAATCGGACTCAGTCATGTATATATTGTATGGGGACTCCTTACTGTATATTTGTGTCCCTGAAGAGGGAGGGGGGATTCCTCTAGCAGCCCCCTGCTGATAAGACTGATTCATTCTGCTGGGACACATCCTGTGAGGAGATGCTGGTGTTATCAACATGTGTTTATGTTAATTGAGAGAGCTGATCACATTAGCCACCAGCACTGGCTAATAGACGAATGGTCTAGGCTGAGGAGGGGGGAGATTGTTGTTTGTATTGTTAATTGTATTAATGTGTGAAGCTCGGTGCCCACAAGACTGTCATCTGGTCTGGGTACATTTTGTAGTAAATTAGGTCATGTTAATTAGGTTAGCTTTGAGTCATCCCTGCTGTATAAAGGTCTGTGAGATCTCAAAATAAAAGTAGTTCTGATGTACTCCAAGACTGGTGTTGTCTAGTTCTTGGGGTTCCTATAGCCAGATCCATTGGACTCGTGTTCCAGAACTTAGGAAGCGGTATATGACGGAAGCACTCAAGCGGAGTGTGGGACGTCCCGTGACAAATGGGTTTAGGGAAGATGTAAAGTCTCCACGAAACTAAGGATAAACATCGCTGTGTCAATGGTCTCACAGTGATCTGTGAATGTATTTCATTGATTCCAGTGTGAGACTAGCCATTGATCACTGCATAGGAGACTGCTATAAAGCTCTAAGGTTGTTTCAAACTTCCTATCACCAGGTTAAATGGTAACAGAATGTTTGAATAACACCTACCGGTCATTGATCGAAATAACACGGCAAGCAAAGGCATATAAAAACCTATAACTATGGTGACTCAGTAAAGATATAGCTGTGTCCGTCGGTACAGCGATCGGTGGTTATACTGAGAAATGAAACACTTCATAGGATCAATCAAAAAACCGCATCATATACGTCTCAACCTCTATGAAGATAAAAATTGGACAAAGATATCACTGTGTCTATGGGCACCACCATTTATAAAGGCTGTGAGGTACTAGAAAGGGGCTGAGATTTAGATGTAACCGTACATATACGGATTGGTCTATGAAAGTGGAGGCAAAGTAAACACAGATCGCAGTATCGCCACGTCTACAGACACAGCAGTCTGTGAGGGTAAATGAAAACAAGGCATTTGCTGAGCATTTGGTAGATGCATTGCTCTGTTGACTATATCTTTAGGCTTAGTAGTCTGTGTGTTTTTATTGTTGTTTCAGGAATTAAAAATTCAGTAAACCTTGTATAGAGGCCTGCTTATGAAACCCTAACGTAAATGGTGTTTTATTATAATTATGTTTATATTAGGTTGTGTCACGCCTCGGAGCTGTCTTTAGATGTATGAATGTAAATATAGCCACACCTATAGACATATTAACGATGACAGGTAGGTGATCAAAAACCGATAAAGATGTATATCATCGCATCCATTGAAGATTTTAAAGAAGTGAATTGGGCTAAATAATGAATAGTAGAGCTGAATAATCACAAATCAAAACGGGTAAACTATACATTAATCACAATGGTAAGAGATATCCCATTCAAAGTTTAAGCCAAAGGGAATTCTAGTGTTTAAAGAAAAAATCCAAAAAACTTTGCGTTTACATAAAAGATGGAATTTATCTCCTCCTCTGATGGGCATAACTATTTTTTCTACTCCTTGGATAAACAAACTGGAAACATCTTTTTGGTGTACGAAAATCCAGTGCTTGGCCACATTTGTTAGCTTGTCTTTTGCTATGTCATATAAATGGTCGTGTAATCGGTCTTTTGGGCGCCGTGTTGTGCGGCCAACGTACTGGATTTGACATTTTGTCACAGGTAATAATGTACACCAAAAACTGTGTATTACAGTTGATGAAGGAGGGGACTTTGAAAATTCTGCCTTTGGGCATGAATATATGTTTTTATCTATTTTAATGTGGCGGCAGTAATTACAGCCCCTCTTCCCACATCTGTAGTTTCCTGTTGAACTCAACCAATTAATTTTTTCCTGTTTTCTTGGGAATAAACTCGGTGATAGGGAGTTTCCCAAGGTGGGTGCTCTACGTGAAACCACTTTAATACCTTTGGAAAGGACCTTACTGTAAACTGGGTTGTTAAGTTATCTGGTAAGCAGTTTGTATTTGTACATCGTGCACCGCATCTCAGAAGGTTGAAGTGAGGAATATGTGTCCTGCTTTCTGGAGATTTATTGGACTTTTTATTTTCTAATTTTGGAGATTCATTTTAGGACTTTGGTTTATCTATTTATTTTTCACATATTACATGGACTTTTTCTTTATATGTTTTGATACACATATTTATTTTTCATGTTATAATTTATCATATATTTTATTGAGATTTGGTTTATATCAATATTTATCACTATTTGCAGTGGTTATTTTGCGCATTTTTTCTTCTTTTTGATTTGTTTTAGGTTTTAGTATTTAACCTATAGAGATGCAGCATTTAATTACGTTATTTGTATACAGGGGTCCCCTAGTTACAAACATCCAACTTACAAATGACTCCTACCTACAAACGGAGGGAGACAACAGGAAGTGAGAGAAAATCTACCCCTAGGAAGGGAAATTCTCTCCTGTAAGAGCTATTATGGGGAAAAGGTGTCTCCACTGCACTGATGCTTTATCATCAAGGCTTGTTTCCACAACAACCCAAAATTTTCAAAATCTAATTGTCATTGGGACAGAAAGTGAGGTGAAATCTTCTGAACAGGGGCACACACAGCACAACAAATGTTACAGGGGTGTTAACCTCTCCCTATGCTATCCAAAAAGTTTAAAAATATTTTTTTGGGCTGGAGCTATACTTAAAAAATTTACCTGTTCCGACTTACAAACAGATTCAACTTAAGAACAAACCTACAGTCCCTAACTTGTTTGTAACCCGGGGACCCCCTGTACACAGTCACATCACCTGTGCACTCATATATATATATATTTTTTTTTGCACCCTGGATAATATTTTCATGGTTAGCGCAAATATCCCCCCTTTTTGTCTTTTTATAATGACTCCAAAGAAAAACATGTCGGAGAATGGAGAAATGAGCTAACAAACTCCAAAAAAACTGTGTATCAGTCATTGCAGAGAGACTACGAACTGGCCCCGTACCTGGAGGTGCTACAAGACCCCAAAGGCAGACAGACCCTGAGCCTGTACAGACTGAGCGCCCACAGCCTGGAAATCCAATTAGGACGGCACAGACAGACCTACAAGCCCAGAGAGAGTAGACTGTGCCAGCAATGTGACCAGGGGGTCCTGGAGGATGAGGACCACTTCCTGCTACATTGCCCAAAGTACTCATAAGTGAGGGACACTCAATTCTATAGAAGAGAAGAGGAAACTCCAATTTCTACTGGGAGAAGAGGAGCCAACGGTAAAAATAGCTGCCCAATATGTGACAGCGTGTCACCGACTGAGAGGGACATGAAAAACTGAGGACTTAAAGATCCTTTACACAGACTTATGCCCATTCCCCTCTATATTACCCATTACCCTCCACCTCCTCTATATTACCCATTACCCTCCACCCCCTCTATATTACCCATTACAATCCACCCCCTCTATATTACCCATTACCCCCCCAACCCCTTTATATTACCTATTACCCCCCTCCTTTTTTTTATAGAAAATAAACTGCTTTGGCAATGCTAACATGTATTTGGTCCTGCCAATAAAGGTTATTTGAATTGAATTGGTGAACAAACATGTTTTTTTCAAAACACAAAACCTCTGGATATTTATTTGTCCCACCAGGCTGAGCCCTTTATCTGGCTGAGAAGTTGCATTTGTAGAAGAGATGAGCGATTCACATTACATATACTTCTCACCCCAATGGAATCATTTAGGATCTGATCGACCTTTTCGGGTCACAGGATTCACTTACCTCATAGCTACTAGTTTTTTTAAGGTTTAACCCGTTAAGCCCCGGACCATTTGGCTGGCCAAAGACCAGAGCACATTTTGTGATTCGGCACTGCGTCGTTTTAACTGACAATTGCGCGGTTGTGCGACGTTGCACCCAAACAAAATTGACATCCTTTTTTTTCCCACAAATAGAACTTTCTTTTGGTGGTATTTGATCATCTCTGTGGTTTTTATTTTTTGCACTATTAACAAAATAAGAGCGAGAATTTTGAAAAAAACGCATTATTTTTTACATTTTGCTATAATAAATATCCCAAAAAAAATAAAAAAACATTTTTTTTCCTCAGTTTAGGCCGATACGTATTCTTCTACATATTTTTGGAAAAAAAAAATTGCAATAAGCGTTTATTGATTGGTTTGCGCAAAAGTTATAGCGTCTACAAAATAGGGGTTAGTTTTATGGCATTTTTATTAATATTTTTTTTTAACTAGAAATGGTGGCGATCTGCGATTTTTATTGTGACTGCGACATTATGGCGGACACATCGGACAATTTTGACACAATTTTAAGACCATTGTCATTTTTACAGCGATCGGAGCTATAAAATTGCACTGATTACTGTAAAAATGACACTGGCAGTGAAGGGGTTAACCACTAGCTGGCTAGGAAGGGGTTAAGTGTGTCCTAGGGAGTGACTCTAACTGTTAGGGGGCGTGGCTACGATTGACACGTCACTGATCACCGCTCCCGATCACAGGAAGCTATGATCAGTGACAGTGCCACTAGGCAGAATGGGGAGATGCTTGTTTACATTAGAATCCCCCTGTTCTTCCTCTCCGTGAGACGATCGCGGGTATCCCCGCGGACATTGCGTCCGCGGGACCCGCGATCCTACTCTAGGAGCTCGAGGTAGGGTCGCGCGTGCGCCAGCATGCACGCGACCACACAGCGGCAAATTTAAAGGGACGTACAGGTACGCCAATTTGCGCAGCCATGCCATTCTGCCGACGTATATGTACATGCGGTGGTCGGCAAGTGGTTAGTTGTTTTAAACATGTTTATGTTTGTGAAAGGGTGACACAATTATTAGGTTTCTATTTATAGAGGATTTTTCTATTATAAAAAGTATAAGCTTCTTCAAGTTGTAAATAAAAGCTCAAATGCCTGTAGAGCAGGTTTTTTTGCTCTGCGGTGTAGAAGAGCTCCTACAGGCTTTTGAGCTTTTTTGAGCTCTTTTTTTCTGTCTGAAAACTCCCCTCCATGTTAGCCAATGTGTCCATGCACACCATGGTTGTTTCCAGGCATATGCTTCTACAGACAGAAACCCGGACCGGTACCCCTACACTGTGATCTGCTGGGATTCCTCAATAAGTCAAAGCCACCTCCCAAATCCAGGATGGCGACCCACAATGGTAAGAAGAAATGGCTGCATCAAGACAGTACTGGGCTCCAGGGATTGGTAAATAATTATTTTGCAATATTTGTAGCTGCAGAGTTTTACATTTTTAAATAAAATGGATGAAGTTCCTCTTTAAGCTGAAGCTGAGCTTTCATTTCTAAGGCCTCATTCACACGAGGCGGATCCGTTTCAGCTGAGTCCTTCAGCTCAGCAGGGGAATCGCTCCATTGATAGCCGCTGAGTCGGCGAGTGACAGGTCCGTCTCTGCTCACTGAGTGGGGAGGAGCTTGTCAGAGCGCCGCTGATTCCTATAGAGAGATCTGATGACAACAGACAGCATGCCTGTTTTCATCAGACAGTGTTGCCAACCTACCAGATTGAAATTTACTGACACAACACCCAAAATTTACTGGCACGGCCAAGTTTTTACTGGCATTTCCAAAAGTTACAAAATTACAGTTTTAAGTGCAAATGACAGTATTTAGGCTACAAACAAATACAAAATGCAATTAGCAATATGATTTAAAGTAAAGTAGATAAGGAAAAAAACATATTTCTTATTTTATTTTCGATATAGTAAGTAAGTAGCTCAGGGACAGGACTCAGGAGCGCATGAAATTAGAATGGGCGGCCACACACACATAAAATTGACTCTCACAGTGACACTGACAGCCGTGTGCAGCAGCACAAATGATGATGAGACCTCACTGACACAACACGTCCCCTCCTGAGTCACAGTGACAGTCTCTCTCCAAGCCAGGTGGTCCCTCCAGTCCACTCCAGTCTAAATAGCACTGACAGTCTCGGTCCCAGCTTGCCTTGCTCCAATACCACAGACCCGAACACAAGGCTCTAGCCGCTCTGCTTGGCTCCATTGCACCATGACATCACACGACATGCTCAGGCACCGCCTCCGCCAGAGTCGCCCGATCACACTGTAGCAGGCACTGGGATGGTCTCAGCTGGCTCCGGACCAAGCTGAGCGTCAGAGCCATATTTTTTACTGGCAACCTTTTACTTTTACTGGCATTTCCTGGCAGGAGAAAATTGCCTGTTTTTTACTGGCTGCCAGTAACTGACGGTTGGCAACACTGTCATCAGATCTCATCCGATCCGAACGTAACGCCATACGTCTGTCTTGAGCGGATCGGATGGCAGGCAGGTTTCAGCGGACAAATCTCCGCTGACACCCGCCTGCCCATAGGAGTCAATGGTTGGCCCGCTCAGATCCGCCTGAAAAACGGACAGGTGAATCTGAGCGGGCTTGCCGTGTGAAAGGCCTCTAAGATGAGAAATAAGAGGGAATTTATACATTACAGAGGCTCGTCCACTTTAACCTCTTGATTTGCCCCCTTCATGATCAGGCCATTTTTTGCTTTTTTTGGCACTGTGTTACTTTACCTGACAGACGATTGCAACACTGTACCCCAATAAAATTTGCCCTTTTGTCCCACAAATAGAGCCTTTTTGGTGGTATTTGTGTCTTTGTCCTCCTCACCTGGTTGCCGCCACACACGCTTGGCACCATCTGAACCAAATAAGTTTATCTTGGTCTCATCAGACCACAGGCAGGGCCGTCTTTAACCACTTCAAAACCAGCCACTGTGCTTCTCCGGGCTCTCCCGTGCCATCGGGTGCCCGGAGAATGAATCGGCCGGCGCCGGATGAGAACGATAGAGATGACTCTCTATGACCATCAGAGGCCAAGGCGCGATGTTATGATGTCACGCCCGGGATCCCGGAAATTACCAAAGCCGCGATCGCGGCTGTCAGCATGAGATCAGTGAATTTTTTTTCCCCGATCTCATGCTTTCCAGCCTGGAGGAGAGATGTGGGGTCTTACTGACCCCACATATCTCCATAAAGAGGACCTGTCACATAGATTCCTATTACAAGGGATGTTTACATTCCTTGTAATAGGAATAAAAGTGATCCAAAAAAAATGTAAAAACAAGTGTAAAAATAAAAAAATTAAGTAAATTAAAAAAATAAAATAATGAAGAAAAAATTTAAAATGCCCCTGTCCCCGTTAGCTCGCGATCAGAAGCGAACGCACACGTAAGCCCCGCCCACATATGTAAACACTGCTCAAACCATACATGTGAGGTATCGCCGCGTGCGGTATAGCGTGTGCAAAAATTCTAGCACTAGACCTCCTCTGTAACGCTAAACTGGTAACCTGTAAAAAATTTTAAAGCGTTGCCTATGGAGATTTTTAAGTTATGAAGTTTGCGCCATTCCATGATTGTGTGCAATTTTAAAGCGTGACATGTTAGGTATCTATTTACACGGCTTAACATTATCTTTCACATTATACAAAAAAATTGGGATAACTTTACTGTTTTGTTATTTTTTAATTCATGAAGCCGTTTTTTTTCCAAAAAAAAGGCGTTTGAAAAATTATTGCGCAAATACTGTGCAAAATAAAACATTGCAATGAGCGCCCTTTTATTCCCTAGGGTGTCTGCTAAAAAAACATATATAATGTTTGGAGGTTCTGAGTAATTTTCTAGCAAAAAAAATGATGATTTTTACATATAGGAGAGAAGTGCCAGAATAGTCCCGGTATTGAGGTGGTTAAGGCAGGGCAAAAGAGGCAGCTGCCCCAGGCCCTGTCATTGTTGTGTGGCCCAACCAGTGTCCTCATACTTGCCAACTATCCCAGGTTAAATTCCCTCGTCCCTTGAGGTTTTAGTCCCATGCTGTGTCCTGATATCGCAGTGTGAAGTTCTGTTACTAATGCTGCCCAGCTCTGCCCTATTGTTGTGTACAGATGACTCACCTGCAGACCCGGTGTTTACATGTAAATACTGGCATTGATATGTAAATAGTGGCAGCATTCATATGTAAATAGAGGCAGTATTCATATGTATATCATGTCCCCCTGAGGTCATATCCACCATCACCTATACTGAATGCTGCCCACTGGGGAGATAAAGGGGCATACTTAAAAGTCCTGCCTACAACTGTGGTCATTAAGCCTACCATCAGCTTGTTCTGCAAAGGTAAGCAAATTAGTGGGGGGAGGGTAGTGTAGGGTGTGCAGAGGTAGGCAGAGAAGGAATTGCTGTTTGGGGTGCTCAGGTGAGCAAGGAGGGGATGTATAGAGGTAAGGAAGGTGGGTGCAAAGATGAGCAGAGGAGGCAGGTAGAGTTAAAGGGGGGGGGATTGGAGTGGAGAGGATGGGGGAGGTTTGGGGTGCAGAGGTTAGCAGGGGTTTTAGGGTGCAAAGATGTACTGACAGGGTGGATAAAGATGGAGGTCACGTGTAGGGCAGCCCATTCATTTCAATGGGCTGCTCTATGCGCTACACATGCGGAAGAAAGTCCCAAACCATTTTTCAAAATTACACGGTGCCAAGGCACATGTCAGCAGATGTGTTAGGATGTCATTAACAATTAATGGCACTGCTGTATATCTGCTAAAGGGCAACATGTTTCTGTGGTGTCAGGAAAGCGATTTTGCATGCGTTCCCGACACACACAAATGTGAACGCAGGCTAAATGTCTCAGTTACATTGGTGGTCAGTGTAAATATTCTCATTACATTGGTGCTTCTGTAGAATCCTTTCATTCACACTAGCTGCCAGTGTGAATCTCCCCCTTACATTGGTGGTCAGTGTAAATCCCTCCTTACATTGGTGGTTACTGTGAATGCTTCTATTACATTAGTGGTCAGTGTAAACCCCTATTACATTGGTGGCCGTTTATTGCTAAAAATAAGTGTGAAATGCAAGACTTCGGTGGGTGTAACAAGATGTCCACTTGCCACCTTCTCACTGTATCCTTACTGTGGACGAGTGCGGGGTGTACCAAGATGGTGATGACGGAACGTCACTTCCATTACAAAATCTGACGGGTCACCAAATCTGACGAAACATTGGGTACTGCACTGTAGGGGGAGGCAGAGAGCACAGCACATACTGTGCAAGACACCTCTCCCTTGCTTTCACTTTCAGTTTAAACACCGTGGGATCGAGCTCCTGCACAGTTGTTTTACCCATCAGCTGAGGATCGGGGAGCTCTGTCCCATATGCAGCCACCGCTCTAACAATTCAGACGGGGGGCACACGGGCTCCCTGCAGCATGGGGCCCAGTCGCAATGGTGACTTCTGCCACCTCTATATGTCCCTGGATGGAGGGGGTCTGCACGGAGGGGGGTCTGCATTGTTGGGGGGTCTATACTGATGGAGGGGGTCTGCACTGAGGGAGTGTCTATACTAATGGAGGGGGGTCTGCACTGAGGTGGTGTCTATACTGATGAAGGGGGCCTGCACTAAGGGGGTTTATACTGATGGAGGGGGGTCTGCCCTAAGGGGGTGTCTATACTGAAGGAGGGGGGTCTGCACTGAGGGGGGTGTCTATACTGAAGGAGGGGGTCTGCACTTAGTGGGGGTCTATACTGAGGAAGGGGGGTCTGTACTGAGGAAGGGGGTCTGTACATAGTGGGGGGGTCTATACTGAGAGAGGTGGAGGTCTGTACTGAGGGGGTGTCTGTACTGAGGAAGGGGGTCTATACTGTGGGAGGGGGTCCGTACTGAGGAAGGGGGATCTATAATGTGGGAGAGGTCTGTACATAGTGGGGGGGGTCTATACTGAGAGAGGGGGTCTGTAGTTAGTGGAGGGGAGCCTGTAGTTAGTGGAGGCGGGTCTGTACTGAGGAATGGGGGTCCGTACTGAGGAAGGGGGATCTATAATGTGGGAGTGGTCTGTACTTAGTGGGGGTTCTATACTGAGAGAAGGGGGTCTGTAGTTAGTGGATTGGGGGTGACACCAATTCTTCACGCACAGGGGGACACCACTGCCTTTATAGGTCCTACTCTAATCAATGTGTATGACAGCGATTGACTCCCAGCCTTACCCTCAAGCTAAATGACAAGATCGATAATGTGATCTGCTTCTCCTATTATAATCCAGTCACCCAGACACAGCCATCTGTAATTGTATTTTTGATGTATTGTTAGAATGATGTTAGCACTCCCATACAGATCCACACATTGTGATTTTGGCAGTTCATCATGTAAATTGCGTTCCATCTCGTATGCTAAAATCCTGTATAACAATAAATGCTCCCCCCTATCCGTTCTCCACACTCTACTTATCTACATTATGGGTGACAGAGTTGTCATACTTTGTCCCGCGCAGGCGCACTGCGGCGGTTGGAGTATTTGACGGATCTGACGGGGGTTGATTATCTGTCTGGTGTGTGCGCGCATGGGCAGTGCAGCCAAAGCGTCAATAACTCCTGCTGGAAATGACGTGGTTGGAGTTTTTGATGAGTTGGATAATTTGACAGAACACTGGTCTGGTCTCATCACTAGCGACAGAGCCGAGCTTATATAGAAGAGGGGGCGGGGTTATGTACAGAGGAGAGGCGTAGCTATGTAATACAGTGAAGGGACTTTTACACCGATGGGCTGTATTAGACCGTCTACTCCGGGGAGCGTTCCCTGTCACCTGGCACCGGATCAATTGGCTCAGTGTCAGCTGTCATGCAATTTTTCTTTGCAGGGTGGAGCGATGGGCGGCAAATAGTAATGTCTGGTTCACACAGTACATGTATCTGCCCAGTGTCCTGCCTTAAAGCGGACCTTCAGTCATTTTTTCATCTTTCCATCTATTAAATCTCCTGCTCTTGTTTTAACTTTGGATAGTAAAACATTTTTCTTCTGCCAGTAAATACCTTATACAGCCCACTTCCGGTTTCTTGTCTGGCCATTAGCCTAGGATTATGACATCATGCACAGCTTTCTCTCTCACTCTCCTGAGAGTTTGCCAGGAAGGGAGGAGGATGAGTCATAAGAGGGCCAATGAGAGCTGCAGGGCTGCAGAGTTGGAGGTGTGCCTCTGTGTGTCTGTATAAATCCAGGAAGTGAACAGGCAGCAGCTTCAGCTGCCCACAGTTAAAATGGTTGCAGTCAAACTCAGTGGAGGGAGATTTCTGCAGCATATTTGGCAAGTACAGAATCACAATATACATAAAATAATATGCAAAGTGGTTGGAGGGAAGCTTCAGAATACATGTACTGTGTGTATCAGACATTACCATACTTACCAACTGTCCCGAATTTCCCAGGACATTCCCGGGATTTAGACCCTTTTCCCAGATTTTGCGATTCCCGGGAAATGTCCTGGGTAATACTTGTATTCCTAAATTTTCACCACCGCTATAGGTCCGTGGCCGGTGGAGACAATGCCTCCACCGGCTGCCATTTTCCTGAAGACTAGAACAAGAGGCCGGGTGGCTGCCAATAGAGATTGAGCTGCGGCACCACCCACCTCCCGCCACGCTGCCGGTCTGTCTGTGACCACCTGATGTGGGAAGGGCCTATTTTGTTCCACTGACTGCCTGTGCGATCTGTTTTTCTGTAATGGTGGCGGAGAGGGTCTCCGCTGCTGGAGGACACCTAACAACAGGTATCCCAAACAGGAGGAGACAGAGAAAGATAGGGGCTAACCGAATGGCAGGGAACACTAATGATCAAGTATCAAAATGTAATGATTTATTGGTATATTTAAAACATAGAGGTAAATAGACCAATGACAAACTAGCCCTGGATCGGGATGGTGACGAGCCACAGTGGGCTGAATAAAAACAACCACAGATAGGGGGGACAAGACAACATGTAACAGAAATTGAACAGAAACGTCCGGACGCCAGGTAGATTGGTGTCAGTCTAACCCCCCGCAATGGGATAGAGTATCCAGCAAATGCTGAATTAAGGGTAGACTATCACCAACCCCCCTGGGGGCTCGAGCCAGCAGAGGAAAAAGGGAACTGGGATGGAAGGATGGGGGTCAGACAAAGTCCTGTAAAGGCTTTGTGTGGGTATGGCCCCTTAAAGCAAGTTGATTACTGAAACTGCTGAAAAGTCCACAGGGGAGACAAAGTCCATCAGTACATGCAAAGTCCTATACATGGGTATAAATATACATCCTGCGTACGATGAAACTTTCTGGATGAATCCCCAATGAAAAGTAGTGATACTGCGGTAAGCATACACAGTTGCGGTACTGGCACAGTATCAGAGTGTTAGCAGAGGTAATACATTACCGCTCCCAATGACGAGTGATACCGTCAGTCTATGAGATATACTTCTCTTGGGCGGTGCACCTTCATCCATTTATTCATCTCCCGGGAAATCAATGAACCATCGGGGGGATATTGCATAAAGAAGTACTGTATTGCGGAGCTAGAAGGCTATTGCGGGGGGCGTGTCCGGATGCGAGCGGCGACGGACGTCTTGGTGGAGAGCTCCAGAGCCCTGCTGGCTAATCCACCGGCATCCGCGTATTTAAACCCCAAAAAACGCGACAAAAAGCCGCCAGGCTAGTCACCGAGACCCCCTGCTACATTATCCGGGGAAATTTTAGAGAAATCTGGCCTACAAGAGGCCTCCGGACTCCCGCGGCCGCCGCCATCTTGCCGGCCTAGGGCCTTCCAGAGGGATCGCAATCCGGACGGATCCGGAGGTAAGGGGACCCTCATCCACACGCACAGACTATCCTCCTGTGCATTAGGCACAGTCCGGTGGCTCTGCTGGGCTTCTGGGACGCTCGTGGCGGCCGCGGCCTGGTCCGGCCTAGTGCGGCCTAGTGAGGCCTGTGGATCCCCGCTCTTTCCTGAGGCCGCATCCCCACCGGAGGTCATCGGGACCGGTCAGGCCCACAGCTATTTGCAGGCCCCCTTTCCCCACCTGCCTGGGCAAACACCCTGGTCCCTGCCAGGGCCTGAGACACTACCAGAGTCTGCCTAACTGACCCAAGGTATTGGATGGCTTAGTGTGCCCCACTGGCTGCTGCATTTGCCACACTGCTCAGGGCCTTCTGCACACTGGCACCCCTGATATACCACCCATCATACCTGGCCTCTGCCTGCCTGTTACTGTGAGGGGGGAGACTACAAGTGTTTATTGACTGTCCTATGATACCCGGCTGGCCACCCCCTCACGGAGCATCAGGATCCACTTGCCCTAACAATCACCCCCCCACAAATACTATACAAGTCCACAGGGCTACTGATCAATGACCCCATCATGTTTATAAAAGACCCTTCGGGGGCGTGGTCTGGACATGGCCATGTGAAGACATGCTGAGCGGCTCCCGGTCCGCCCCGGCCTTTCCTGCCCTTAAACCAGCCATACCAGCATTTAATCAGCGGCATGTACTCTGCTGGAAGACGCAGAGGAAAGAGCAACCGACAACATAAAAGACCACCGCCAAAAACACAGCAAAACGGAGCCATCAGACAATATCTTTCGGACCCCAGTGACCCATCTCCCGCTTCAAAGATGGCGGCCGCCATGCAGAAGAACGAACATGGGAGTACCCCACAGCACTGCTCACTGACACAGCCCATGGCCCCCGGTGCATCTGATAGAGACATTACTACACCCCTGTTGCTCCGGACAACAGAGCTTATGAGTACCTCACAGCACTGCTCACTAACACCGTCCATGGCACCCTGTACATCAGATGGAGACATCTCTACCCCTCTGCTGCTCAGAGATGTCATCCAAGACACACAGGTCTCACATAATTCACCCCTGACCCTGCACGCAGATGAGGAGCTGAGAGCACTGTTGAGAGCAATACCTACCAGAGCAGACTTTGAATCCCTAGCCAGCAGGCTGGAAGCCTCACACCGCAGAGACATAGCAGCAGTGCGCATCGACATCACAGCACTGTCAGATCGCATGGGTGCAGGTGAAGCCACAGTAACGGAACTTACACAGCGCCTAAAGCAAGTGGAAGATATTCAAGCAAATCAAACACAATCACTATTGAACCAGCAACTTCACCTAGAAGAAATTGAAGATCGCAGCAGGAGGAACAACCTGCGTATAAGGGGCCTACCCGAAGCCACGGGTACAGAGGATCTCACAGCTACTGCTATAGCCATCTTCAGAGACATAGTAAGAGCGGACTTTCCTGCGATGATGTCCTTTGACCGGATTCACAGGGCGCTGGGGCCGAAATCAACGGATCCGAACCGCCCAAGAGATGTGATCTGCAGAGTACACCAGTACACCCATAAAGAGATCATCTTGCGGAAAGCATGGGAGATGAGAGATGTGGAATTTGACGGTGCATCTATCCGGATCATGCCTGATCTTTCCAGAGCCACCCTGCAGCGCAGAGCGATGTTGAAGCCAGTGCTTGAGTTGGCCCAACGCGCGGGCATCACGTATCGCTGGGGATACCCCATATCGGTGACTTTCAAGAAGAGATCCCAATTTTTCACCTTACGATCCTATGCGGAACTTTCTTCACTGTTTGACTTTCTAGAAACCGATCCAGTAATGGTTCCAGACTGGCTTCAACTGATCCCAAGATTTGCTAACCGCCCAGGGGGTCCAAATCTGAGAAGGCCAGGCTCACCAAGACCACAACGCACTCAACGCAGATCAAGGATCACGTCTCCAGCAGAAGACAGAGAAACCTAGAGTCGTCTGTTGTGGTGAGAATATGTATGTTCCCCCAGATGCTTTGACTTTTGCCTTTTTTATCCACGTTTGTTTGGATTTCTTATTTTTCATATTTTACTGTTTACCGCTTAAGGCCCCATTCTTAAGGCTGTGTAGTCTGAACTCCCCTAACAACATACCAAAAGAACCGACTGTCCTCCCCTCAGAGTTGCAGATATGAGCCATCCCCCCCCCCCACTAATCTGACTACTTGGGACAGGATATGGTTACTGTTGTGACCAGGGGGGTTGGAGAAGGAGTTCTGGAATTGAGTCAGGTTAACACTGCACCCCCTAATGGTAGTCCCTGGAATAAGAAACTTTCTATTGATGAAGGGGTTTTGACGGTGACTCTGCCTGTGCCATACGGACGGCAGGAGTTAATTCCTCCCAACCCTGTCTCCACGATACGCAATGGACAATCAGTATTGGGAATATTGTGCATCAATATGTCACTGCTCCCTATGTCGGAAATGTTCTATCCTGGTTCCACACAAGTGTGTTTTCTCTCTTGGAACTATTTTGCACTAAGTTACGCACACTTTAAATATGTCTGTGTATTATCGCAGGGAACTTTTTCTCAGGAATTTGAAAACTTAGGGTTCACTGTAAGCCACGATTGCATATCAGTATTGCGGGAGGAGGGTCAACTGGGGAGGGGGGAGAGGGAAAACAGAACATTTATGTTTTGAGTAAGAGGGGTCGGTATGGAGGGAGGAGGGAAACACTAATTAGATTGTGGTAAGAAAGGCCAGTTGGAATTTGCTCAGTTATATGGCAATAGCAATGAAGGATAAGATTGGGGGCAGACAATACAAGGGATGCAGATAGATAAGAAGTTACCAATAATAAGACTATGGTTGATGTTTTACTTTATTTGTTCATTTAATAATGTTTATGATGGTTACAATGCTTACATGCCTATCTTATATGTAAGGGTAGGGGAGAGGGCGGGCCGGGATTAGCTCCCCCGGTCGTAGTCTAACCTCATCCCCATTAGGCCGAAACACCTTCCCGGTGATAACTGGAGTGTGTTTCCTTGCAAGGAATTGCACCTAGTTGCCTAACGACAACTAGTACGTGTAGGACGATCTCTTGGTTTGATCGTCCACCCCTTTTCATTGTTTTTGTTTTGTTTCTAGAGCTCACTGGGCTCTTATTCTTTTTACCTTTTCCTTTTCCTCCTCCTGCTCCTTCAAGTCTTCTATTCCCTATTTCATTACTAGCCCCCCCCCTCCTTTTTTTTTTTTTTTTTTTTGTTGGCGTGAGCGCGATGGATCAAATTACTATCTATACCCTAAACACCAAAGGGCTGAATGTGCCGGAAAAGCGTTGCATGCTCCTGAATGATCTTAAAAGATCTAAAGCAGATGTGGCGTTTATTCAGGAGACTCACTTTAAGACGGGTGCGCTGATGTGTTTGAAAAACCGATATTTCCCAACTACATACCACGCTACCAATCCCTCAGCCAAATCAAAGGGAGTGTCTATACTGATCTCGGGGAATGTGCCCTGGACCTGTAGAGACACCAGAATTGACACAGAGGGGAGATATATGTTTCTCAAAGGACTGATTGGTGATGTAATGGTGACTCTAGCGACTGTATACGCCCCAAATGACAGACAGGATATTTTCATATCCAAAACATTGAACGAACTGCTACCTTTTGCAGAGGGACAACTAATACTAGGCGGCGATTTTAATGTTCCTCTGTGCCCATCGGTAGACACATCAAATGGAACGTCCTCTCTCCGGAGGGGGGTACACAAACGAATCACCAAGACACTACATGAGACCAGACTGATTGACGTGTGGAGACTTTTACACGCCGGAGAGAGAGATTATACATTCTTCTCATCACCACACAAATCATATTCCCGCATCGATCTTTTTCTTTTGCCTCATAACCAACTGGAGGCAGTGGACGGAGTCGACATAGGTACAATCACCTGGTCTGACCATGCTCCTATTACCCTGAAATATTCCCTCTCACGAACAGCGACGACAAAATCAAGATTTTGGCGACTAAACGAAAGTTTACTTCAGGACCCCACAGTGTTAGCTGATGTCACAAAAGAACTTAAATTTTATTTTCAGACGAATGATATTGACAATTGTGACCCTGGGATACTCTGGGAAGCCCATAAGTCTGTGATCAGAGGAATCCTGATCAAACATGGTGCACATATCAAAAGGGAACGGGAGAAACAGTTATTAATTCTATTACAGAAAACCCACGATTTAGAAAAAACACATAAACAAAATCCGACCACATCCATAGAAACAGAACTCCTTACATTACGCAGACAGACGGTAGATATATTACATTACCAAGCGAAAGCAGCTTTACAAGCGTGTAGAAAACTCACCTATGAATCGGGGAATAAATGTGGGAAAATTCTTGCAAGGGCAGTTAGACAACAGAGGTTACGCGCATATATACCACAAATCATATCCCCATCAGGGCAAAAAAGGGCGACACCCACGCAAATAGCAGATGAATTTAAAAATTTTTACTCCTCCTTATATAACCTCCCGAAGTCAGAAGTCACTGACACCGCAATGAGGGAATATCTCTCTCTAGCTAATACCCCCAAACTTTCAGCAGAAGATGCAGCTGCCCTAGAAGAACCCATCACAATGGTAGAACTACAAGGCGCAATTAAAAATATGAAACCGGGTAAAGCTCCGGGTCCGGACGGCTTGACTCTGCAGTACTACCAGACTCTGCTGCCGATTCTAGGCCCACATATGTTGAAACTATTTAACAAGCTTACGGAAGGGGGCCACTTGCAGAGAGACACATTAAGCGCGCACATATCCCTTATACCTAAGGAAGGGAAAGATCCAGCGGCCTGTGGTAGCTACAGGCCCATATCTCTTCTAAATATAGATCTTAAACTCCTCACCAAAATCTTGGCAAATAGATTATCCCAACATATGCCTAAGATGATACATTTAGACCAGGTGGGTTTTGACCCTACGCGTGAAGCTAGGGACAACACCACAAAAGTCCTTAATTTGATCCATAGAGCTAATGTATCTAAAGCGCCTTGTACCTTTCTCAGCACAGATGCTGAGAAAGCATTTGATCGGGTGAGCTGGGAATTTATGACAGCAGTTCTGAAGCACATCGGATTAGGTAACCACATGTTGCAATGGATCTCTAATGTCTACTCGTTACCTACGGCTAGGGTCAAGGCTAATGGAATCCTGTCTGCTCCTTTTAATATCTCTAATGGTACCAGACAAGGATGCCCGCTGTCACCCCTTCTTTTTGCCCTGGTACTCGAACCCTTTCTAAACACGATACGCAGGAACCCAGATATCTCTGGGATTTCCATAGGGCACAGACAATACAAGATTTCCGCATACGCGGATGATCTTCTATTTTCCTTAACCAATCCGATTATCTCCCTCCCAAATTTAATTAAAGAATTTCAGAGATACGGGAACATGTCCAACCTAAAGATTAATTTTGACAAATCAGCAGCAATGGGAATCAATATGCCGATGGAACAACTTTCCTCTATGAAGTCCAAATTCAATTTCAAGTGGTCAGACAGTCACTTCAAGTACCTGGGCACTAACATACCCAGGGATCTGAAACGCACATTTGAACTGAACTTCCCTCCAATCCTGAGCACAGTTAAAGAGTTACTCGCAGAGTGGGGCAAAGGTCTTCACTCATGGTTTGGGAGATGCAATCTAATCAAGATGTGCATTCTCCCAAAATTTCTATACCTATTTCAAGCCTTACCTATAAGAATCCCCGGTAACTATTTTAAACAAATACATTCCCTATTTATAAAATTTGTGTGGTCACACTCTAAGCCTAGACTAAAAAGATGCTATTTGACTCTACCGAAACACTATGGAGGTCTCGCCCTCCCGGACGCAAAACACTATTATCAAGCTGTGCACCTAGGGAGGATCATCGACTGGAACAGACACGACAAAACCAAACTATGGATCCAAGTAGAGAACCATCAGGTTAATATACCCTTGAAGGGGGCTATCTGGTGCTATGATAAACTACCTAGGGATATGACTTCACACCCGACCATTGGTGCCACGCTGTCAGTAGGGTTAAATATACTTAAAAACACTTCATTGACCTCCAAACAATCCCCCTTATTCCCTATTCTGGGGAATCCAGCATTCGAACCAGGGCTAGACTATTCAAACTATGAGACGCTCTGGGAGGCAGGTAAAGACTGTGCATCACATTATGTGGAAGACGACCACTGGACCTCAATTCAGTCTCTGACGAATGATAACGGGGGTTTTCAATTGTCATTTTGGAAAGCGATTCGGCTACACCATTTCCTTTACTCAATACCAGAACCGATGCGATATAAGCGCGATATGACAACGCTAGAAGAATACTGTAGAGGGGAGGGCACTCTGCCTCAGGTGCTCTCCAAGACATACTCACTACTCAACACACCGACTGTACAACCAGACTTGGTATTTTTACGAAAATGGGAACAGGATCTAAAATGTAATTTTACAGCAGCACAAACACAAAACATACTTCAACTTACACTGAAATCATCCATCTGTACAAAAATTCAGGAGACAAATTACAAAATTCTGACTAGATGGTATTACACACCCCAATTATTACACAAATTCTTCCCTGGCACTTCTGATAGATGCTGGAGGTGCGGTTCTGAGGAGGGGACGCTCCTACACATTTTTTGGACCTGTTCACTAGTACAGCAGTTTTGGGTAGCAGTAGAGACAATTGTTAAAAAATTCACGAATCACATAACGCAGAGAGATCCAGCCGTTTTTCTGTTGCATGCCACCTCAGCCCCAATTAAATCATATAAAAAGTCAGTGGTCAGACATCTGCTCAATGCAGCGAAGTCCTGTATTCCAGCATTGTGGAAACAGAGTACACCCCCTACGGTAGGAATGTGGCTACGTAGAGTTGAAGAAATCAAAAAGATGGAAGACCTAATACTGACTGCCCAACACAAACAAGACAAACATTCAAGAAACTGGTTATCCTGGAACATATATATTTTCTCAGATGAAGGACAAACCTTACTAAATTCTTGAGAACCCCTTGATTAGATAGCGGCTACGGGATAGAACCTTGGCCGGATCCATCGCGCTCGCGTCTATATATAACCCCCCCCCCCTCCCTTTCTCACCCCTTCCACTCTGCCTTTACTTCTTATATATATATGTGTATATATATATATATATATATATATATATGTATATATATATTTTTTTTTTTTCTCTCTTTTCTTTTTTCTGTGCAATAAGTGGTCTATTATTTCAGTAACAGACAACTTTCCATTCACACCAACTATGATGGAATTATGCAAGAATAAGCAAATATTGGGAAGATGTCATTCCGGTTATATTGTAATACTGTATGGTGGTTAATATACCTATGGACTACAAAGACGGATTCACGAATCTAAAGAGAATAAATGATGTCATAGGCCAGTTTCCATGCAGATAGAATGGAACACTTTAATGGAAAGGATATATGATGACGGTATTTGTCAGAATGCTAATAGAAAGACCACGGATGTATTATATCGATTATGATATGCTTTTTCTTTTTTCGTATTTGTTTTTGTTTTCTCTTTTCCTTGTCAAAAATTCAATAAAAATTATATTTGAAAAAAAAAAAAAAAAAGAAGGCTATTGCTTTCACACTAGTCCCACAGACATCTAGTAAGGTCCACAGGAGGACACAACGGATTGCCTCCTTCCATTCGCCGTGAACCAGCGATCGTAGCCCTTCCCTCAGTGCGCAGGCTGACAAGCACCATGGGGGATGTTGCTGTAGCGTGGCGTCCGGGCGGAAGTGATGTCAACACGTTTCACAATAAACAATGTGTAGCTTCATCTGGACATCAGCTAATGAGAGGGGGCTTTACTGGGGGGACACCTGATGAGAGGGGGGCTCCACTGGGGGGACACCTGATGAGAGGGGGGCTCCACTGGGGGATGCCTGATGTATGGAGGGACTCCGCTGGGAATACCTGGTGTAAGGTGGGACTCCGCTGGGAATACCTGGTGTAAGGTGGGACTCCGCTGGGAATGCCTGGTGTAAGGAGGGACTCCGCTGGAAATGCCTGGTGTAAGAAGGGACTCAGCTGGGAATGCCTGGTGTAAGGAGGGACTGCACTGGGATTGCCTGGTGTAAGGAGGGACTCCACTGGGAATGCCTGGTGTAAGGAGGGACTGCGCTGGGATTACCTGGTATAAAGAGGGACTGCGCTGGGAATGCCTGGTGTAAGAAGGGACTCCGCTTGGAATGCCTGGTGTAAGGAGGGACTCCGCTGGGAATGCCTGGTGTAAGGAGGAGCTCTGCTGGGAATGCCTGGTGTAAGGAGGGACTCTGCTGGGATTGCCTGGTGTAAGGAGGGACTCTGCTGGGAATGCCTGATGTAAGGAAGGACTCCGCTGGGAATGCCTGGTGTAAGGAGGAACTCTGCTGGGATTGCCTGGTGTAAGGAGGGACTGCGCTGGGATTGCCTGGTGTAAGAAGAGACTGCGCTGGGAATGCCTGGTGTAAGGAGGGACTCCGCTGGGATTGCTTGGTGTAAGGAGGGACTGCGCTGGGATTGCCTGGTGTAAGGAGGGACTGCGCTGGGATTGCCTGGTGTAAGGAGGGACTGCGCTGGGATTGCCTGGTGTAAGGAGGGACTGCGCTGGGATTGCCTGGTGTAAGGAGGGACTGCGCTGGGATTGCCTGGTGTAAGGACGGACTCTGCTGGGGACACCTGATGTAGGGACAGACTCTGCTGGGGGCACCTGATGTAAGGACGGACTCTGCTGGGGGCACCTGATGGCATCTGGTGGCAGGCAACGTGGCAGGTGACACGCTCAGGGGTCCCACTGATTCTGGATTATGTTGAGTTTAATTATTTCATTCTATATTAAAATGTAATAATAGTAATAATGCGCTTCAATTATCCTGACACCACAACAACCATGGTGCTGGGATGATTGAAGCGCTAACACCAGGTGTTTGGAGTATCTTTATCTGCTGATTTGTTAAACTCTGTAATACACATTTCTATTGTAGGATCTGGGCCTGCTGTTCCTCCATCCCTCTTTCCTTCCTCCTCTCTCCTTCCCTCCTTCTTTCTCTCTCCTTCCCTCTTTTCCCCTTTCTTTCTCCATCTCTCATTCATCTCAGACTCTAACCACACCCCATTAGAACCACGCCCACAAAAGCCACACCCACCATTTCACGTAAACCATGCCTGTTTTTGGGCGCGATGCACACGTTTTCTTTTTTGCTATGTCACGCCTACAAACGCATGCCAGGCCCCCTAATTATAAGACTCCGCCTACAGCCAAAAAAGTTTCCCTATAATTTTTTTTACAATGTTGGCAACTATGCATTATTTGTCGCTCCCCATCGCTCCACCCTGCAAAGAAAAATTGCATTAGAAATGCGGATTAGCCAGCTGACACTGAGCCAATTGATCCGGTGACAGGGAACGCCCCCCGGAGTAGACAGTCATCCCATCGGCCCATCGGTGTAAAAGTCCCTTCACTGTATTACATAGCTATGCCTCTCCTCTGTACATAACCTGCCCCCTCTTCTATATAAGCTTGGCTCTGTCACTACTGATGAGACCAGACCGGTGTTCTGTCAAATTATCCAACTCGTCAAAAACTCCAAACACGTCATTTCCGGCAGGAGTTATTGACGCTTTGGCTGCACTGCCCACGCGCGCGCACTAGACAGATAAGCAACCCCTGTCATATCCGTCAAATACTCCAACTGCCGCAGTGCGCCTGCACGGGATGAAGTATGGCAGCTCTGTCACCCATATTGTAAATGCGTAGCGTGTGGAGAAAGGATACCGGGGAGCATTTATCGTTATACGGGGTTTTAGCATACGAGATGGAACGCAATTTACATGATGAACTGCCCAAATCACAATGTGTGGATCTGTATGGAAGTGCTAACATCATTCTAACAATACATCAAAAATACAATTACAGATGGCTGTGTCTGGGTGACTGGATTATAATAGGACAAGCAGATCACATTACCGTTCTTGTCATTTTAGCTTGAGGGTAAGACTGTGAGTCAATCGCTGTCATACACATTGATTAGAGTAGGACCTATACAGGCAGTGGTGCCCCCCTGAGCGTGAAGAATTGGTGTCACCCCCAATCCACTAACTACAGACCCCCTTCTCTCAGTATAGAACCCCCACTAAGTACAGACCGCTCCCACATTATAGATCACCCTTCTTTAGTACAGGCCCCCCTCTACTAACTACAGACCCTCCTCTCTCAGTATAGACCCCCCACTATGTACAGACCTCTCCCACAGTATAGATCCCCCCACTAAGTACAGACCCCCCTTCCTCAGTACAGACCCCCCCACTGAGTACAGACCCCCCTCAGTACAGACCCCCTCTTTCTCAGTATAGACCCCCCACTAAGTACAGACCCCCTCCATCAGTATAGACACCCTCCTCAGTGCAGACCCCCCTCCTTCAGTATAGATACCCCCTCAGTGCAGACCCCCTCCATCAGTATAGACCCCCCTCAGTGCAGAGCCCCTCCATCAGTGCAGGCCCCCTCCATCAGTATAGACACCCCCCTCAGTTCAAACCCCCTCCATCAGCATAGGCCCCCTTAGTGCAGTCCCCCCTCCATCAGTATAGACCCCCTTTCAGTATAGACACCCCCTCAGTGCAGACCCCCCTCCATCATTATAGACCCCCCTTAGTGCAGACCCCCTCCATCAGTATAGACCCCCTCAGTGAAAACTCCCTCCATCAGCATAGACCCCCCCAACAGTGCAGATCCCCATCCGTGCAGACCCCTTCCATCCAGGGATGTATAGGGGTCGCAGAAGTCGCCATTGTGACTGGGCCCCATGCTGCAGGGAGCCCATGTGCCCCCCCCCGCCTGAATTGTTAGAGCGGTGGCTGCATATGGGACCGAGCTCCCGGTTCTCAGCCAATGGGTAAAACGACAGTACAGGAGCTCGATCCCATGGTGTTTAAACTGAAAATGAAAGCAAGGGAGAGGTGTCTTGTTGCACAGTGTGTGCTCTCTGCCTCCCCCTACATCGCAGTACCCGATGTTTCATCAGATTTTGTAATGGAAGTGACGTTCTGTCACCGCCATCTTGGTAAACCCCGCACTAGTCCACAGTAAGGATACAGTGAGAAGGCTACAAGTGGACATCTTGTTACACCCACTGGAGTCTTGCATTTCACACCTATTTTTACCAGCAAATGGCCACCAATGTAATGGGGGTTTACACTGACCACTAATGTAATAGAAGTATTCACAGTAACCACCAATGTAAGGAGGGATTTACACTGACCACCAATGTAAGGGGGACCTTCACACTGGCCACCAATGTAAGGGGGACATTCACACTGGCTGCTAGTGTGAATGAACTGATTCTACACCAAGCCCCAATGTACAGAGAATATTTACACTGACAGCCAATGTAACTAAGACATTTAGCCTGCGTTCACATTTGTGTGTGTCAGGAACGCATGCAAAATCACGTTCCTGACACCACAGAAACAGAAACATGTTGCCCTTTAGCAGATACACAGCAGTGCCATTAATTGTTAATGACACCCTAACACATCTGCTGACATGTGCCTTGGCACCGTGTGATTTTGAAAAATGGTTTGGGACTTTCTTCCGCATTTGTAGCGCATAGAGCAGCACATTGAAATGAATGGGCTGCCCTACACGTGACCTACATCTTTATCCACCCTGTCAGTACATCTTTGCATACTAAAACCCCTGCTAACCTCTGCACCCCAAACCTCCCCCATCCTCTCCACTCCAATCCCCCTCCCCTTTAACTCTACCTGCCTCCTCTGCTCATCTTTCCACCCACCTTCCTTACCTCTATACATCCCCTCCTTGCTCACCTGTGCACCCCAAACTGTAATTCCTTCTCTGCCTCCCTCTGCACACCCCACACTACCCCCCCCCCACTAATTTGCTTACCTTTGCAGAACAAGCTGATGTTAGGCTTAATGACCACAGTTGTAGGCAGGACTTTCAAGCATGCCCCTTTATCTCCCCAGTGGGCAGCATTCAGTATAGGTGATGGTGGATATGACCTCAGGGGGGCATGATATACATATGAATACTGCCTCTATTTACAGACCACAGGCAGCACAGTGGTGTAGTGGGTAGCACTTTCACCTATCAGCAATAGGGTCGCTGGTTCAAACCCCAACCATGACACCATCTGCCTGGAGTTTGCATGTTCTCCCTGTGCCTGCGTGGGTTTCCTCTGGGTACTTTGGTTTCCTCCCACACTCCAAAAGACATGCTGGTAGGTTAATTAGATACTGTCGAAAAAATTGACCAAATATGTGTATGTGTTTGCAAGCAAGCCCATGGGGAAAAGGACCGTGCTATACTGCAGATGGACACTGGTGGCAAAAAGCGCCCTAAAGCTATTCAGTTTGCATAGGTAGCTCTATACAAGTCACTCATTTATTCACATATCAATCATGCCGCTATTTACATATCAATGCCGGTATTTACATGTAAACACGGGGTCTGTAGGTGAGTCATCTGTACACAACAATAGGGCAGAGCTGGGCAGCAATAGTAACAGAACTAACTTCACACTGAGATATCAGGACACAGCATGGGACTAAAACCTCAAGGGAAGAGGGAATTTAACCTGGGATAGCTGGCAAGTATGAGGAAGCTGCTTTGGGGCCCAGGACAGCTGCCCCTTTTGCCCTGCCTTAAAGACAGCCCTGCCTGTGGTCTGATGAGACCAAGATAAACGTATTTGGTTCAGATGGTGCCAAGCGTGTAGCGGCAACCAGGTGAGGAGTACAAAGACAAGTGTGTCTTGTCTACAGTCAAGCATGGTGGTGGCAGTGTTATGGTCTGGGGCTGCATGAGTGCTGCCGGCACTGGGGAGCTACAGTTCATTGAGGGAACCATGAATGCCAACATGTACTGTGACATACTGAAGCAGAGCATGATCCCCCTCCCTTTCGAGGACTGGGACGCAGGGCAATATTCCAACATGATAATGACCCCAAACACACCTCCAAGACGACCACTGCCTTGCTGAAGAAGCTGAGGGTAAAGGTGATGGAGTGGCCAAGCATGTCTTCAGACCTAAACGGACGCTAAGCCTTCCTCTGTGTGTGTGTGTGGAGGACGGACGCTGAGCCTTCCTCTGTGTGTGTGGAGGACGGACGCTGAGCCTTCCTCTGTGTGTCTGTGAAGGACGGACGCTGAGCCTTCCTCTGTGTGTGTGGAGGACGGACGCTGAGCCTTCCTCTGTGTGTGTGTGTGAAGGACGGACGCTGAGCCTTCCTCTATGTGTGTGTGTGAAGGACGGACGCTGAGCCTTCCTCTGTGTGTGTGGAGGACAGACGCTGAGCTTTCCTCTGTGTGTGTGGAGGACGGATGCTGAGCCTTCCTCTGTGTGTGTGGAGGACGGACGCTGAGCCTTCCTCTGTGTGTGTGGAGGACAGACGCTGAGCTTTCCTCTGTGTGTGTGGAGGACGGACGCTGAGCCTTCCTCTGTGTGTGTGTGTGGAGGACGGACGCTGAGCCTTCCTCTGTGTGTGTGGAGGACGGACGCTGAGCCTTCCTCTGTGTGTGTGGAGGACGGACGCTGAGCCTTCCTCTGTGTGTGTGTGGAGGACGGACGCTGAGCCTTCCTCTGTGTGTGTGTGGAGGACGGACGCTGAGCCTTTCTCTCTGTGTGTGTGGAGGACGGACGCTGAGCCTTCCTCTGTGTGTGGAGGACGGACGCTGAGTCTTCCTCTGTGTGAGGAGGATGGACGCTGAGCCTTCCTCTGTGTGTGTGTGTGTGTGTGGAGGACGGACTCTGAGCCTTCCTCTGTGTGTGTGGAGGACAGACGCTGAGCCTTCCTCTGTGTGTGTGGAGGACGGACGCTGAGCCTTCCTCTGTGTGTGTGGAGGACAGACGCTGAGCCTTCCTCTATGTGTGTGAAGGACGGACGCTGAGCCTTCCTCTGTGTGTGTGTGGAGGACGGACGCTGAGCCTTTCTCTCTGTGTGTGTGGAGGACGGACGCTGAGCCTTCCTCTGTGTGTGTGTGGAGGACGGACGCTGAGCCTTCCTCTATGTGTGTGGAGGACGGACGCTGAGCCTTCCTCTGTGTGTGTGTGTGGAGGACGGACGCTGAGCCTTCCTCTGTGTGTGGAGGATGGACACTGAGCCTTCCTCTGTGTGTGTGGAGGACGGACGCTGAGCCTTCCTCTGTGTGTGTGGAGGACAGACGCTGAGCCTTCCTCTGTGTGTGTGGAGGACGGACGCTGAGCCTTCCTCTGTGTGTGTGGAGGACAGACGCTGAGCCTTCCTCTGTGTGTGTGGAGGACAGACGCTGAGCCTTCCTCTGTGTGTGTGTGGAGGATGGACGCTGAGCCTTCCTGTGTGTGTGTGTGTGTGTGTGTGTGTGTGTGTGTGGAGGACGGACGCTGAGCCTTCCTCTGTGTGTGTGGAGGACGGACGCTGAGCCTTCCTCTGTGTGTGTGGAGGACGGACGCTGAGCCTTTCTGTGTGTGTGTGTGGAGGACGGACGCTGAGCCTTCCTCTGTGTGTGTAGAGGACTGACGCTGAGCCTTTCTGTGTGTGTGTGTGGAGGACGGACGCTGAGCCTTCCTCTGTGTGTGTGGAGGACGGACGCTGAGCCTTCCTGTGTGTGTGTGTGTGTGTGTGTGTGTGTGTGTGTGTGTGTGGAGGACGGACACTGAGCCTTCCTCTGTGTGTGGAGGATGGACGCTGAGCCTTCCTCTGTGTGTGGAGGACGGACGCTGAGCCTTCCTCTGTGTGTGTGTGGAGGACGGACGCTGAGCCTTCCTCTGTGTGTGTGTGGAGGACGGAGGCTGAGCCTTCCTCTGTGTGTGTGGAGGACGGACGCCGAGCCTTCCTCTGTGTGTGGAGGACGGAAGCTGAGCCTTCCTCTGTGTGTGTGGAGGATGGACGCTGAGCCTTCCTCTGTGTGTGTGTGGAGGACGGACGCTGAGCCTTCCTCTGTGTGTGTGGAGGACGGACGCTGAGCCTTCCTCTGTGTGTGTGTGGAGGACGGACGCTGAGCCTTCCTCTGTGTGAGGAGGACGGACGCTGAGCCTTCCTCTGTGTGTGTGTGGAGGACGGACGCTGAGCCTTCCTCTGTGTGTGTGGAGGACGGACGCTGAGCCTTCCTCTATGTGTGTGTGGAGGACGGACGCTGAGCCTTCCTCTGTGTGTGTGTGGAGGACGGACGCTGAGCCTTCCTCTGTGTGTGGAGGATGGACACTGAGCCTTCCTCTGTGTGTGTGGAGGACGGACGCTGAGCCTTCCTCTGTGTGTGTGGAGGACAGACGCTGAGCCTTCCTCTGTGTGTGTGGAGGACAGACGCTGAGCCTTCCTCTGTGTGTGTGTGTGTGTGGAGGACGGATGCTGAGCCTTCCTCTGTGTGTGTGTGGAGGATGGACGCTGAGCCTTCCTGTGTGTGTGTGTGTGTGTGTGTGTGTGTGTGTGTGTGTGTGTGTGTGGAGGACGGACGCTGAGCCTTCCTCTGTGTGTGTGGAGGACGGACGCTGAGCCTTCCTCTGTGTGTGTGGAGGACGGACACTGAGCCTTCCTCTGTGTGTGTGGAGGACGGACACTGAGCCTTCCTGTGTGTGTGTGTGTGTGTGTGTGTGTGGAGGACGGACGCTGAGCCTTCCTCTGTGTGTGGAGGACGGACGCTGAGCCTTCCTCTGTGTGTGTGGAGGATGGACGCTGAGCCTTCCTCTGTGTGTGTGTGGAGGACGGACGCTGAGCCTTCCTCTGTGTGTGTGGAGGACGGACGCTGAGCCTTCCTCTGTGTGTGTGGAGGACGGACGCTGAGCCTTCCTCTGTGTGTGTGTGGAGGACGGATGCTGAGCCTTCCTCTGTGTGTATGGAGGACGGACGCTGAGCCTTCCTCTGTGTGTGTGGAGGATGGAGGCTGAGCCTTCGTCTGTGTGTGTGTGTGGAGGACGGAGGCTGAGCCTTCCTCTGTGTGTATGGAGGACGGACGCTGAGCCTTCCTCTGTGTGTGTGGAGGACGGAGGCTGAGCCTTCCTCTGTGTGTGTGGAGGACGGACGCCAAGCCTTCCTCTGTGTGTGGAGGATGGACGCTGAGCCTTCCTCTGTGTGTGGAGGACGGACGCTGAGCCTTCCTCTGTGTGTGTGTGGAGGACGGACGCTGAGCCTTCCTCTGTGTGTGTGTGGAGGACGGAGGCTGAGCCTTCCTCTGTGTGTGTGGAGGACGGACGCCAAGCCTTCCTCTGTGTGTGGAGGACGGACGCTGAGCCTTCCTCTGTGTGTGTGGAGGATGGACGCTGAGCCTTCCTCTGTGTGTGTGTGGAGGACGGACGCTGAGCCTTCCTCTGTGTGTGTGGAGGACGGACGCTGAGCCTTCCTCTGTGTGAGGAGGACGGACGCTGAGCCTTCCTCTGTGTGTGTGTGGAGGACGGACGCTGAGCCTTCCTCTGTGTGTGTGGAGGACGGACGCTGAGCCTTCCTCTGTGTGTGTGGAGGATGGAGGCTGAGCCTTCCTCTGTGTGAGGAGGATGGACGCTGAGCCTTCCTCTGTGTGTGTGTGTGTGTGGAGGACGGACTCTGAGCCTTCCTCTGTGTGTGTGGAGGACGGACGCTGAGCCTTCCTCTATGTGTGTGTGGAGGACAGACGCTGAGCTTTCCTCTGTGTGTGTGGAGGACGGACGCTGAGTCTTCCTCTGTGTGTGTGTGTGGAGGACGGACGCTGAGTCTTCCTCTGTGTGTGTGGAGGACGGACGCTGAGCCTTCCTCTGTGTGTGTGTGGAGGACGGACGCTGAGCCTTCCTCTGTGTGTGTGGAGGACGGACGCTGAGTCTTCCTCTGTGTGTGTGGAGGACGGACGCTGAGCCTTCCTCTGTGTGTGTGGAGGACGGATGCTGAGTCTTCCTCTGTGTGTGTGGAGGACGGACGCTGAGTCTTCCTCTGTGTGTGTGTGTGTGGAGGACGGACGCTGAGTCTTCCTCTGTGTGTGTGGAGGACGGACGCTGAGCCTTCCTCTGTGTGTGTGGAGGACGGATGCTGAGCCTTCCTCTGTGTGTGTGGAGGACGGACGCTGAGTCTTCCTCTGTGTGTGTGGAGGACGGACGCTGAGTCTTCCTCTGTGTGTGTGGAGGACGGACGCTGAGCCTTCCTCTGTGTGTGTGGAGGACGGACGCTGAGCCTTCCTCTGTGTGTGTGGAGGACGGACGCTGAGCCTTCCTCTGTGTGTGTGGAGGACGGACGCTGAGTCTTCCTCTGTGTGTGTGGAGGACGGATGCTGAGTCTTCCTCTGTGTGTGTGGAGGACGGACGCTGAGTCTTCCTCTGTGTGTGTGTGTGTGGAGGATGGACGCTGAGTCTTCCTCTGTGTGTGTGGAGGACGGACGCTGAGCCTTCCTCTGTGTGTGTGGAGGACGGATGCTGAGCCTTCCTCTGTGTGTGTGGAGGATGGACGCTGAGCCTTCCTCTGTGTGTGTGTGGAGGACGGATGCTGAGCCTTCCTCTGTGTGTGTGGAGGATGGACGCTGAGCCTTCCTCTGTGTGTGTGGAGGATGGACGCTGAGCCTTCCTCTGTGTGTGTGGAGGACGGACGCTGAGCCTTCCTCTGTGTGTGTGGAGGACGGACGCTGAGCCTTCCTCTGTGTGTGTGGAGGACGGACGCTGAGCCTTCCTCTGTGTGTGTGGAGGACGGACGCTGAGCCTTCCTCTGTGTGTGTGGAGGACGGACGCTGAGCCTTCCTCTGTGTGTGTGGAGGACGGACGCTGAGCCTTCCTCTGTGTGTGTGGAGGACGGACGCTGAGCCTTCCTCTGTGTGTGTGTGGAGGACGGACGCTGAGCCTTCCTCTGTGTGTGTGGAGGACGGACGCTGAGTCTTCCTCTGTGTGTGTGGAGGACGGACGCTGAGCCTTCCTCTGTGTGTGTGTGGAGGACGGACGCTGAGCCTTCCTCTGTGTGTGGAGGACGGAGGCTGAGCCTTCCTCTGTGTGTGTGGAGGACGGACGCTGAGCCTTCCTCTGTGTGTGTGGAGGACAGACGCTGAGCCTTCCTCTGTGTGTGTGGAGGACAGACGCTGAGCCTTCCTCTGTGTGTGTGTGTGTGTGGAGGACGGATGCTGAGCCTTCCTCTGTGTGTGTGTGGAGGATGGACGCTGAGCCTTCCTGTGTGTGTGTGTGTGTGTGTGTGTGTGTGTGTGTGTGTGTGTGTGTGGAGGACGGACGCTGAGCCTTCCTCTGTGTGTGTGGAGGACGGACGCTGAGCCTTCCTCTGTGTGTGTGGAGGACGGACACTGAGCCTTCCTCTGTGTGTGTGGAGGACGGACGCTGAGCCTTCCTGTGTGTGTGTGTGTGTGTGTGTGTGTGTGTGTGGAGGACGGACGCTGAGCCTTCCTCTGTGTGTGGAGGACGGACGCTGAGCCTTCCTCTGTGTGTGTGGAGGATGGACGCTGAGCCTTCCTCTGTGTGTGTGTGGAGGACGGACGCTGAGCCTTCCTCTGTGTGTGTGGAGGACGGACGCTGAGCCTTCCTCTGTGTGTGTGGAGGACGGACGCTGAGCCTTCCTCTGTGTGTGTGTGGAGGACGGATGCTGAGCCTTCCTCTGTGTGTATGGAGGACGGACGCTGAGCCTTCCTCTGTGTGTGTGGAGGATGGAGGCTGAGCCTTCGTCTGTGTGTGTGTGTGGAGGACGGAGGCTGAGCCTTCCTCTGTGTGTATGGAGGACGGACGCTGAGCCTTCCTCTGTGTGTGTGGAGGACGGAGGCTGAGCCTTCCTCTGTGTGTGTGGAGGACGGACGCCAAGCCTTCCTCTGTGTGTGGAGGATGGACGCTGAGCCTTCCTCTGTGTGTGGAGGACGGACGCTGAGCCTTCCTCTGTGTGTGTGTGGAGGACGGACGCTGAGCCTTCCTCTGTGTGTGTGTGGAGGACGGAGGCTGAGCCTTCCTCTGTGTGTGTGGAGGACGGACGCCAAGCCTTCCTCTGTGTGTGGAGGACGGACGCTGAGCCTTCCTCTGTGTGTGTGGAGGATGGACGCTGAGCCTTCCTCTGTGTGTGTGTGGAGGACGGACGCTGAGCCTTCCTCTGTGTGTGTGGAGGACGGACGCTGAGCCTTCCTCTGTGTGAGGAGGACGGACGCTGAGCCTTCCTCTGTGTGTGTGTGGAGGACGGACGCTGAGCCTTCCTCTGTGTGTGTGGAGGACGGACGCTGAGCCTTCCTCTGTGTGTGTGGAGGACGGAGGCTGAGCCTTCCTCTGTGTGAGGAGGATGGACGCTGAGCCTTCCTCTGTGTGTGTGTGTGTGTGGAGGACGGACTCTGAGCCTTCCTCTGTGTGTGTGGAGGACGGACGCTGAGCCTTCCTCTATGTGTGTGTGGAGGACAGACGCTGAGCTTTCCTCTGTGTGTGTGGAGGACGGACGCTGAGTCTTCCTCTGTGTGTGTGTGTGGAGGACGGACGCTGAGTCTTCCTCTGTGTGTGTGGAGGACGGACGCTGAGCCTTCCTCTGTGTGTGTGTGGAGGACGGACGCTGAGCCTTCCTCTGTGTGTGTGGAGGACGGACGCTGAGTCTTCCTCTGTGTGTGTGGAGGACGGACGCTGAGCCTTCCTCTGTGTGTGTGGAGGACGGATGCTGAGTCTTCCTCTGTGTGTGTGGAGGACGGACGCTGAGTCTTCCTCTGTGTGTGTGTGTGTGGAGGACGGACGCTGAGTCTTCCTCTGTGTGTGTGGAGGACGGACGCTGAGCCTTCCTCTGTGTGTGTGGAGGACGGACGCTGAGCCTTCCTCTGTGTGTGTGGAGGACGGACGCTGAGTCTTCCTCTGTGTGTGTGGAGGACGGACGCTGAGTCTTCCTCTGTGTGTGTGGAGGACGGACGCTGAGCCTTCCTCTGTGTGTGTGGAGGACGGACGCTGAGTCTTCCTCTGTGTGTGTGGAGGACGGACGCTGAGCCTTCCTCTGTGTGTGTGGAGGACGGACGCTGAGTCTTCCTCTGTGTGTGTGGAGGACGGATGCTGAGTCTTCCTCTGTGTGTGTGGAGGACGGACGCTGAGTCTTCCTCTGTGTGTGTGTGTGTGTGGAGGATGGACGCTGAGTCTTCCTCTGTGTGTGTGGAGGACGGACGCTGAGCCTTCCTCTGTGTGTGTGAAGGACGGACGCTGAGCCTTCCTCTGTGTGTGTGTGTGTGGAGGACAGACGCTGAGCTTTCCTCTGTGTGTGTGGAGGACGGATGCTGAGCCTTCCTCTGTGTGTGTGGAGGACGGACGCTGAGCCTTCCTCTGTGTGTGTGGAGGACAGACGCTGAGCTTTCCTCTGTGTGTGTGGAGGACGGACGCTGAGCCTTCCTCTGTGTGTGTGTGTGGAGGACGGACGCTGAGCCTTCCTCTGTGTGTGTGGAGGACGGACGCTGAGCCTTCCTCTGTGTGTGTGGAGGACGGACGCTGAGCCTTCCTCTGTGTGTGTGTGGAGGACGGACGCTGAGCCTTCCTCTGTGTGTGTGTGGAGGACGGACGCTGAGCCTTTCTCTCTGTGTGTGTGGAGGACGGACGCTGAGCCTTCCTCTGTGTGTGTGGAGGACGGACGCTGAGTCTTCCTCTGTGTGAGGAGGATGGACGCTGAGCCTTCCTCTGTGTGTGTGTGTGTGTGTGGAGGACGGACTCTGAGCCTTCCTCTGTGTGTGTGGAGGACAGACGCTGAGCCTTCCTCTGTGTATGTGGAGGACGGACGCTGAGCCTTCCTCTGTGTGTGTGGAGGACAGACGCTGAGCCTTCCTCTATGTGTGTGAAGGACGGACGCTGAGCCTTCCTCTGTGTGTGTGTGTGGAGGACGGACGCTGAGCCTTTCTCTCTGTGTGTGTGGAGGACGGACGCTGAGCCTTCCTCTGTGTGTGTGTGGAGGACGGACGCTGAGCCTTCCTCTATGTGTGTGGAGGACGGACGCTGAGCCTTCCTCTGTGTGTGTGTGTGGAGGACGGACGCTGAGCCTTCCTCTGTGTGTGGAGGATGGACACTGAGCCTTCCTCTGTGTGTGTGGAGGACGGACGCTGAGCCTTCCTCTGTGTGTGTGGAGGACAGACGCTGAGCCTTCCTCTGTGTGTGTGGAGGACGGACGCTGAGCCTTCCTCTGTGTGTGTGGAGGACAGACGCTGAGCCTTCCTCTGTGTGTGTGGAGGACAGACGCTGAGCCTTCCTCTGTGTGTGTGTGGAGGATGGACGCTGAGCCTTCCTGTGTGTGTGTGTGTGTGTGTGTGTGTGTGTGTGTGTGTGTGTGTGTGTGTGTGTGTGTGTGTGTGTGTGTGTGTGTGTGGAGGACGGACGCTGAGCCTTCCTCTGTGTGTGTGGAGGACGGACGCTGAGCCTTCCTCTGTGTGTGTGGAGGACGGACGCTGAGCCTTTCTGTGTGTGTGTGTGGAGGACGGACGCTGAGCCTTCCTCTGTGTGTGTAGAGGACTGACGCTGAGCCTTTCTGTGTGTGTGTGTGGAGGACGGACGCTGAGCCTTCCTCTGTGTGTGTGGAGGACGGACGCTGAGCCTTCCTCTGTGTGTGTGGAGGACGGACGCTGAGCCTTCCTGTGTGTGTGTGTGTGTGTGTGTGTGTGTGTGTGTGTGTGTGTGGAGGACGGACACTGAGCCTTCCTCTGTGTGTGGAGGATGGACGCTGAGCCTTCCTCTGTGTGTGGAGGATGGACGCTGAGCCTTCCTCTGTGTGTGGAGGACGGACGCTGAGCCTTCCTCTGTGTGTGTGTGGAGGACGGACGCTGAGCCTTCCTCTGTGTGTGTGTGGAGGACGGAGGCTGAGCCTTCCTCTGTGTGTGTGGAGGACGGACGCCGAGCCTTCCTCTGTGTGTGGAGGACGGAAGCTGAGCCTTCCTCTGTGTGTGTGGAGGATGGACGCTGAGCCTTCCTCTGTGTGTGTGTGGAGGACGGACGCTGAGCCTTCCTCTGTGTGTGTGGAGGACGGACGCTGAGCCTTCCTCTGTGTGTGTGTGGAGGACGGACGCTGAGCCTTCCTCTGTGTGAGGAGGACGGACGCTGAGCCTTCCTCTGTGTGTGTGTGGAGGACGGACGCTGAGCCTTCCTCTGTGTGTGTGGAGGACGGACGCTGAGCCTTCCTCTATGTGTGTGTGGAGGACGGACGCTGAGCCTTCCTCTGTGTGTGTGTGGAGGACGGACGCTGAGCCTTCCTCTGTGTGTGGAGGATGGACACTGAGCCTTCCTCTGTGTGTGTGGAGGACGGACGCTGAGCCTTCCTCTGTGTGTGTGGAGGACAGACGCTGAGCCTTCCTCTGTGTGTGTGGAGGACAGACGCTGAGCCTTCCTCTGTGTGTGTGTGTGTGTGGAGGACGGATGCTGAGCCTTCCTGTGTGTGTGTGTGTGTGTGTGTGTGTGTGTGTGTGTGTGTGTGTGTGTGTGTGTGTGGAGGACGGACGCTGAGCCTTCCTGTGTGTGTGTGTGTGTGTGTGTGTGTGTGTGTGTGTGTGTGTGTGTGTGGAGGACGGACGCTGAGCCTTCCTCTGTGTGTGTGGAGGACGGACGCTGAGCCTTCCTCTGTGTGTGTGGAGGACGGACGCTGAGCCTTCCTGTGTGTGTGTGTGTGTGTGTGTGTGTGTGTGTGTGTGTGTGTGTGTGTGTGTGTGGAGGACGGACGCTGAGCCTTCCTCTGTGTGTGGAGGACGGACGCTGAGCCTTCCTCTGTGTGTGTGGAGGATGGACGCTGAGCCTTCCTCTGTGTGTGTGTGGAGGACGGACGCTGAGCCTTCCTCTGTGTGTGTGGAGGACGGACGCTGAGCCTTCCTCTGTGTGTGTGGAGGACGGACGCTGAGCCTTCCTCTGTGTGTGTGTGGAGGACGGATGCTGAGCCTTCCTCTGTGTGTATGGAGGACGGACGCTGAGCCTTCCTCTGTGTGTGTGGAGGATGGAGGCTGAGCCTTCGTCTGTGTGTGTGTGTGGAGGACGGAGGCTGAGCCTTCCTCTGTGTGTATGGAGGACGGACGCTGAGCCTTCCTCTGTGTGTGTGGAGGACGGAGGCTGAGCCTTCCTCTGTGTGTGTGGAGGACGGACGCCAAGCCTTCCTCTGTGTGTGGAGGATGGACGCTGAGCCTTCCTCTGTGTGTGGAGGACGGACGCTGAGCCTTCCTCTGTGTGTGTGTGGAGGACGGACGCTGAGCCTTCCTCTGTGTGTGTGTGGAGGACGGAGGCTGAGCCTTCCTCTGTGTGTGTGGAGGACGGACGCCAAGCCTTCCTCTGTGTGTGGAGGACGGACGCTGAGCCTTCCTCTGTGTGTGTGGAGGATGGACGCTGAGCCTTCCTCTGTGTGTGTGTGGAGGACGGACGCTGAGCCTTCCTCTGTGTGTGTGGAGGACGGACGCTGAGCCTTCCTCTGTGTGAGGAGGACGGACGCTGAGCCTTCCTCTGTGTGTGTGTGGAGGACGGACGCTGAGCCTTCCTCTGTGTGTGTGGAGGACGGACGCTGAGCCTTCCTCTGTGTGTGTGGAGGACGGAGGCTGAGCCTTCCTCTGTGTGAGGAGGATGGACGCTGAGCCTTCCTCTGTGTGTGTGTGTGTGTGGAGGACGGACTCTGAGCCTTCCTCTGTGTGTGTGGAGGACGGACGCTGAGCCTTCCTCTATGTGTGTGTGGAGGACAGACGCTGAGCTTTCCTCTGTGTGTGTGGAGGACGGACGCTGAGTCTTCCTCTGTGTGTGTGTGTGGAGGACGGACGCTGAGTCTTCCTCTGTGTGTGTGGAGGACGGACGCTGAGCCTTCCTCTGTGTGTGTGTGGAGGACGGACGCTGAGCCTTCCTCTGTGTGTGTGGAGGACGGACGCTGAGCCTTCCTCTGTGTGTGTGGAGGACGGACGCTGAGCCTTCCTCTGTGTGTGTGGAGGACGGATGCTGAGTCTTCCTCTGTGTGTGTGGAGGACGGACGCTGAGTCTTCCTCTGTGTGTGTGTGTGTGGAGGACGGACGCTGAGTCTTCCTCTGTGTGTGTGGAGGACGGACGCTGAGCCTTCCTCTGTGTGTGTGGAGGACGGATGCTGAGCCTTCCTCTGTGTGTGTGGAGGACGGACGCTGAGTCTTCCTCTGTGTGTGTGGAGGACGGACGCTGAGTCTTCCTCTGTGTGTGTGGAGGACGGACGCTGAGCCTTCCTCTGTGTGTGTGGAGGACGGACGCTGAGTCTTCCTCTGTGTGTGTGGAGGACGGACGCTGAGCCTTCCTCTGTGTGTGTGGAGGACGGACGCTGAGTCTTCCTCTGTGTGTGTGGAGGACGGATGCTGAGTCTTCCTCTGTGTGTGTGGAGGACGGACGCTGAGTCTTCCTCTGTGTGTGTGTGTGTGGAGGATGGACGCTGAGTCTTCCTCTGTGTGTGTGGAGGACGGACGCTGAGCCTTCCTCTGTGTGTGTGGAGGACGGATGCTGAGCCTTCCTCTGTGTGTGTGGAGGATGGACGCTGAGCCTTCCTCTGTGTGTGTGTGGAGGACGGATGCTGAGCCTTCCTCTGTGTGTGTGGAGGATGGACGCTGAGCCTTCCTCTGTGTGTGTGGAGGATGGACGCTGAGCCTTCCTCTGTGTGTGTGGAGGACGGACGCTGAGCCTTCCTCTGTGTGTGTGGAGGACGGACGCTGAGCCTTCCTCTGTGTGTGTGGAGGATGGATGCTGAGCCTTCCTCTGTGTGTGTGGAGGACGGACGCTGAGCCTTCCTCTGTGTGTGTGGAGGACGGACGCTGAGCCTTCCTCTGTGTGTGTGGAGGACGGACGCTGAGCCTTCCTCTGTGTGTGTGTGGAGGACTGACGCTGAGCCTTCCTCTGTGTGTGTGGAGGACGGACGCTGAGTCTTCCTCTGTGTGTGTGGAGGACGGACGCTGAGCCTTCCTCTGTGTGTGTGTGGAGGACGGACGCTGAGCCTTCCTCTGTGTGTGGAGGACGGAGGCTGAGCCTTCCTCTGTGTGTGTGGAGGACGGACGCTGAGCCTTCCTCTGTGTGTGTGGAGGACAGACGCTGAGCCTTCCTCTGTGTGTGTGGAGGACAGACGCTGAGCCTTCCTCTGTGTGTGTGTGTGTGTGGAGGACGGATGCTGAGCCTTCCTCTGTGTGTGTGTGGAGGATGGACGCTGAGCCTTCCTGTGTGTGTGTGTGTGTGTGTGTGTGTGTGTGTGTGTGTGTGTGTGTGGAGGACGGACGCTGAGCCTTCCTCTGTGTGTGTGGAGGACGGACGCTGAGCCTTCCTCTGTGTGTGTGGAGGACGGACACTGAGCCTTCCTCTGTGTGTGTGGAGGACGGACGCTGAGCCTTCCTGTGTGTGTGTGTGTGTGTGTGTGTGTGTGTGTGTGGAGGACGGACGCTGAGCCTTCCTCTGTGTGTGGAGGACGGACGCTGAGCCTTCCTCTGTGTGTGTGGAGGATGGACGCTGAGCCTTCCTCTGTGTGTGTGTGGAGGACGGACGCTGAGCCTTCCTCTGTGTGTGTGGAGGACGGACGCTGAGCCTTCCTCTGTGTGTGTGGAGGACGGACGCTGAGCCTTCCTCTGTGTGTGTGGAGGACGGACGCTGAGCCTTCCTCTGTGTGTGTGTGGAGGACGGATGCTGAGCCTTCCTCTGTGTGTATGGAGGACGGACGCTGAGCCTTCCTCTGTGTGTGTGGAGGATGGAGGCTGAGCCTTCGTCTGTGTGTGTGTGTGGAGGACGGAGGCTGAGCCTTCCTCTGTGTGTATGGAGGACGGACGCTGAGCCTTCCTCTGTGTGTGTGGAGGACGGAGGCTGAGCCTTCCTCTGTGTGTGTGGAGGACGGACGCCAAGCCTTCCTCTGTGTGTGGAGGATGGACGCTGAGCCTTCCTCTGTGTGTGGAGGACGGACGCTGAGCCTTCCTCTGTGTGTGTGTGGAGGACGGACGCTGAGCCTTCCTCTGTGTGTGTGTGGAGGACGGAGGCTGAGCCTTCCTCTGTGTGTGTGGAGGACGGACGCCAAGCCTTCCTCTGTGTGTGGAGGACGGACGCTGAGCCTTCCTCTGTGTGTGTGGAGGATGGACGCTGAGCCTTCCTCTGTGTGTGTGTGGAGGACGGACGCTGAGCCTTCCTCTGTGTGTGTGGAGGACGGACGCTGAGCCTTCCTCTGTGTGAGGAGGACGGACGCTGAGCCTTCCTCTGTGTGTGTGTGGAGGACGGACGCTGAGCCTTCCTCTGTGTGTGTGGAGGACGGAGGCTGAGCCTTCCTCTGTGTGTGTGGAGGACGGAGGCTGAGCCTTCCTCTGTGTGAGGAGGATGGACGCTGAGCCTTCCTCTGTGTGTGTGTGTGTGTGGAGGACGGACTCTGAGCCTTCCTCTGTGTGTGTGGAGGACGGACGCTGAGCCTTCCTCTATGTGTGTGTGGAGGACAGACGCTGAGCTTTCCTCTGTGTGTGTGGAGGACGGACGCTGAGTCTTCCTCTGTGTGTGTGGAGGACGGACGCTGAGCCTTCCTCTGTGTGTGTGTGGAGGACGGACGCTGAGCCTTCCTCTGTGTGTGTGGAGGACGGACGCTGAGTCTTCCTCTGTGTGTGTGGAGGACGGACGCTGAGCCTTCCTCTGTGTGTGTGGAGGACGGACGCTGAGCCTTCCTCTGTGTGTGTGTGGAGGACGGATGCTGAGCCTTCCTCTGTGTGTGTGGAGGACGGACGCTGAGTCTTCCTCTGTGTGTGTGTGTGTGGAGGACGGATGCTGAGTCTTCCTCTGTGTGTGTGGAGGACGGACGCTGAGTCTTCCTCTGTGTGTGTGTGTGTGGAGGACGGACGCTGAGTCTTCCTCTGTGTGTGTGGAGGACGGACGCTGAGCCTTCCTCTGTGTGTGTGGAGGACGGATGCTGAGCCTTCCTCTGTGTGTGTGGAGGACGGACGCTGAGTCTTCCTCTGTGTGTGTGGAGGACGGACGCTGAGTCTTCCTCTGTGTGTGTGGAGGACGGACGCTGAGCCTTCCTCTGTGTGTGTGGAGGACGGACGCTGAGTCTTCCTCTGTGTGTGTGGAGGACGGACGCTGAGCCTTCCTCTGTGTGTGTGGAGGACGGACGCTGAGCCTTCCTCTGTGTGTGTGGAGGACGGACGCTGAGCCTTCCTCTGTGTGTGTGGAGGATGGATGCTGAGCCTTCCTCTGTGTGTGTGGAGGATGGACGCTGAGCCTTCCTCTCTGTGTGTGTGGAGGACGGACGCTGAGCCTTCCTCTGTGTGTGTGGAGGACGGACGCTGAGCCTTCCTCTCTGTGTGTGTGGAGGACGGACGCTGAGCCTTCCTCTCTGTGTGTGTGGAGGACGGACGCTGAGCCTTCCTCTGTGTGTGTGGAGGACGGACGCTGAGCCTTCCTCTGTGTGTGTGTGGAGGACGGACGCTGAGCCTTCCTCTGTGTGTGTGTGGAGGACGGAGGCTGAGCCTTCCTCTGTGTGTGTGTGTGTGGAGGACGGACGCTGAGCCTTCCTCTGTGTGTGTGTGTGTGTGTGTGTGGAGGACGGACGCTGAGCCTTCCTCTGTGTGTGTGTGGAGGACGGACGCTTAGCCTTCCTCTGTGTGTGTGGAGGACGGACGCTGAGCCTTCCTCTGTGTGTGTGGAGGACGGACGCTGAGCCTTCCTCTGTGTGTGTGGAGGACGGACGCTGAGCCTTCCTCTGTGTGTGTGGAGGACGGACGCTGAGCCTTCCTCTCTGTGTGTGTGGAGGACGGACGCTGAGCCTTCCTCTCTGTGTGTGGAGGATGGACGCTGAGCCTTCCTCTGTGTGTGTGTGGAGGACGGATGCTGAGCCTTCCTCTGTGTGTGTGGAGGATGGACGCTGAGCCTTCCTCTGTGTGTGTGGAGGATGGACGCTGAGCCTTCCTCTGTGTGTGTGGAGGACGGACGCTGAGCCTTCCTCTGTGTGTGTGTGGAGGACGGACGCTGAGCCTTCCTCTGTGTGTGTGGAGGACGGACGCTGAGCCTTCCTCTCTGTGTGTGTGGAGGACGGATGCTGAGCCTTCCTCTGTGTGTGTGGAGGATGGACGCTGAGCCTTCCTCTGTGTGTGTGTGGAGGACGGATGCTGAGCCTTCCTCTGTGTGTGTGGAGGATGGACGCTGAGCCTTCCTCTGTGTGTGTGGAGGATGGACGCTGAGCCTTCCTCTGTGTGTGTGGAGGACGGACGCTGAGCCTTCCTCTGTGTGTGTGTGGAGGACGGACGCTGAGCCTTCCTCTGTGTGTGTGGAGGACGGACGCTGAGCCTTCCTCTGTGTGTGTGGAGGACGGACGCTGAGCCTTCCTCTGTGTGTGTGGAGGACGGACGCTGAGCCTTCCTCTGTGTGTGTGGAGGACGGACGCTGAGCCTTCCTCTGTGTGTGTGGAGGATGGATGCTGAGCCTTCCTCTGTGTGTGTGGAGGATGGACGCTGAGCCTTCCTCTCTGTGTGTGTGGAGGACGGACGCTGAGCCTTCCTCTGTGTGTGTGGAGGACGGACGCTGAGCCTTCCTCTCTGTGTGTGTGGAGGACGGACGCTGAGCCTTCCTCTGTGTGTGTGGAGGACGGACGCTGAGCCTTCCTCTGTGTGTGTGTGGAGGACGGACGCTGAGCCTTCCTCTGTGTGTGTGTGGAGGACGGAGGCTGAGCCTTCCTCTGTGTGTGTGTGTGTGGAGGACGGACGCTGAGCCTTCCTCTGTGTGTGTGTGTGTGTGTGTGTGGAGGACGGACGCTGAGCCTTCCTCTGTGTGTGTGTGGAGGACGGACGCTTAGCCTTCCTCTGTGTGTGTGGAGGACGGACGCTGAGCCTTCCTCTGTGTGTGTGGAGGACGGACGCTGAGCCTTCCTCTGTGTGTGTGGAGGACGGACGCTGAGCCTTCCTCTGTGTGTGTGGAGGACGGACGCTGAGCCTTCCTCTCTGTGTGTGTGGAGGACGGACGCTGAGCCTTCCTCTCTGTGTGTGGAGGACGGACGCTGAGCCTTCCTCTGTGTGTGTGGAGGACGGACGCTGAGCCTTCCTCTGTGTGTGTGTGGAGGACGGATGCTGAGCCTTCCTCTGTGTGTGTGGAGGACGGACGCTGAGCCTTCCTCTGTGTGTGTGGAGGATGGAGGCTGAGCCTTCGTCTGTGTGTGTGTGTGGAGGACGGAGGCTGAGCCTTCCTCTGTGTGTATGGAGGACGGACGCTGAGCCTTCCTCTGTGTGTGTGGAGGATGGAGGCTGAGCCTTCCTCTGTGTGTGTGTGGAGGACGGAGGCTGAGCCTTCCTCTGTGTGTGTGGAGGACGGACGCCAAGCCTTCCTCTGTGTGTGGAGGATGGACGCTGAGCCTTCCTCTGTGTGTGTGTGGAGGACGGACGCTGAGCCTTCCTCTGTGTGTGTGGAGGACGGAGGCTGAGCCTTCCTCTGTGTGTGTGGAGGACGGACGCCAAGCCTTCCTCTGTGTGTGGAGGACGGACGCTGAGCCTTCCTCTGTGTGTGTGGAGGATGGACGCTGAGCCTTCCTCTGTGTGTGTGTGGAGGACGGACGCTGAGCCTTCCTCTGTGTGTGTGGAGGACGGACGCTGAGCCTTCCTCTGTGTGTGTGTGGAGGACGGACGCTGAGCCTTCCTCTGTGTGTGTGGAGGACGGACGCTGAGCCTTCCTCTGTGTGTGTGGAGGACAGAGGCTGAGCCTTCCTCTGTGTGAGGAGGATGGACGCTGAGCCTTCCTCTGTGTGTGTGTGTGTGTGTAGGACGGACTCTGAGCCTTCCTCTGTGTGTGTGGAGGACGGACGCTGAGCCTTCCTCTATGTGTGTGTGGAGGACAGACGCTGAGCTTTCCTCTGTGTGTGTGGAGGACGGACGCTGAGCCTTCCTCTGTGTGTGTGGAGGATGGACGCTGAGCCTTCCTCTGTGTGTATGGAGGACAGACGCTGAGCCTTCCTCTGTGTGTGTGGAGGACGGAGGCTGAGCCTTCCTCTGTGTGTATGGAGGACAGACGCTGAGCCTTCCTCTGTGTGTGTGGAGGACGGATGCTGAGCCTTCCTCTGTGTGTGTGTGGAGGACGGACGCTGAGCCTTCCTCTGTGTGTGTGTGGAGGATGGACACTGAGCCTTCCTCTGTGTGTGTGGAGGATGGACGCTGAGCCTTCCTCTGTGTGTGTGGAGGACGGACGCTGAGCCTTCCTCTGTGTGTGTGGAGGACAGACGCTGAGCCTTCCTCTGTGTGTGTGGAGGACAGACGCTGAGCCTTCCTCTGTGTGTGTGGAGGACGGACGCTGAGCCTTCCTCTGTGTGTGTGGAGGACGGACGCTGAGCCTTCCTCTGTGTGTGGAGGACGGACGCTGAGCCTTCCTCTGTGTGTGTGTGTGGAGGACGGACGCTGAGCCTTCCTCTGTGTGTGTGTGGAGGACGGACGCTGAGCCTTCCTCTGTGTGTGTGGAGGATGGACGCTGAGCCTTCCTCTGTGTGTATGGAGGACAGACGCTGAGCCTTCCTCTGTGTGTGTGGAGGACGGACGCTGAGCCTTCCTCTGTGTGTGTGTGGAGGACGGAGGCTGAGCCTTCCTCTGTGTGTGTGGAGGACGGACGCTGAGCCTTCCTCTGTGTGTGTGTGGAGGACGGACGCTGAGCCTTCCTCTGTGTGTGTGGAGGACGGACGCTGAGCCTTCCTCTGTGTGTGTGTGGAGGACGGAGGCTAAGCCTTCCTCTGTGTGTGGAGGACGGACGCTGAGCCTTCCTCTGTGTGTGGAGGATGGGGGCTGAGCCTTCCTCTGTGTGTGTGGAGGATGGGGGCTGAGCCTTCCTCTGTGTGTGTGTGTGGAGGACAGACGCTGAGCCTTCCTCTGTGTGTGTGGAGGACGGACGCTGAGCCTTCCTCTGTGTGTGTGGAGGACGGACGCTGAGCCTTCCTCTGTGTGTGTGGAGGACGGACGCTGAGCCTTCCTCTGTGTGTGTGGAGGACGGACGCTGAGCCTTCCTCTGTGTGTGGAGGACGGACGCTGAGCCTTCCTCTGTGTGTGTGTGTGGAGGATGGACGCTGAGCCTTCCTCTGTGTGTGTGGAGGACGGACACTGAGCCTTCCTCTGTGTGTGTGGAGGACGGACGCTGAGCCTTCCTGTGTGTGTGTGTGTGTGTGTGTGTGTGTGTGTGTGTGTGTGTGTGTGTGGAGGACGGACGCTGAGCCTTCCTCTGTGTGTGGAGGACGGACGCTGAGCCTTCCTCTGTGTGTGTGGAGGATGGACGCTGAGCCTTCCTCTGTGTGTGTGTGGAGGACGGACGCTGAGCCTTCCTCTGTGTGTGTGGAGGACGGACGCTGAGCCTTCCTCTGTGTGTGTGGAGGACGGACGCTGAGCCTTCCTCTGTGTGTGTGGAGGACGGACGCTGAGCCTTCCTCTGTGTGTGTGTGGAGGACGGATGCTGAGCCTTCCTCTGTGTGTATGGAGGACGGACGCTGAGCCTTCCTCTGTGTGTGTGGAGGATGGAGGCTGAGCCTTCGTCTGTGTGTGTGTGTGGAGGACGGAGGCTGAGCCTTCCTCTGTGTGTATGGAGGACGGACGCTGAGCCTTCCTCTGTGTGTGTGGAGGACGGAGGCTGAGCCTTCCTCTGTGTGTGTGGAGGACGGACGCCAAGCCTTCCTCTGTGTGTGGAGGATGGACGCTGAGCCTTCCTCTGTGTGTGGAGGACGGACGCTGAGCCTTCCTCTGTGTGTGTGTGGAGGACGGACGCTGAGCCTTCCTCTGTGTGTGTGTGGAGGACGGAGGCTGAGCCTTCCTCTGTGTGTGTGGAGGACGGACGCCAAGCCTTCCTCTGTGTGTGGAGGACGGACGCTGAGCCTTCCTCTGTGTGTGTGGAGGATGGACGCTGAGCCTTCCTCTGTGTGTGTGTGGAGGACGGACGCTGAGCCTTCCTCTGTGTGTGTGGAGGACGGACGCTGAGCCTTCCTCTGTGTGAGGAGGACGGACGCTGAGCCTTCCTCTGTGTGTGTGTGGAGGACGGACGCTGAGCCTTCCTCTGTGTGTGTGGAGGACGGACGCTGAGCCTTCCTCTGTGTGTGTGGAGGACGGAGGCTGAGCCTTCCTCTGTGTGAGGAGGATGGACGCTGAGCCTTCCTCTGTGTGTGTGTGTGTGTGGAGGACGGACTCTGAGCCTTCCTCTGTGTGTGTGGAGGACGGACGCTGAGCCTTCCTCTATGTGTGTGTGGAGGACAGACGCTGAGCTTTCCTCTGTGTGTGTGGAGGACGGACGCTGAGTCTTCCTCTGTGTGTGTGTGTGGAGGACGGACGCTGAGTCTTCCTCTGTGTGTGTGGAGGACGGACGCTGAGCCTTCCTCTGTGTGTGTGTGGAGGACGGACGCTGAGCCTTCCTCTGTGTGTGTGGAGGACGGACGCTGAGTCTTCCTCTGTGTGTGTGGAGGACGGACGCTGAGCCTTCCTCTGTGTGTGTGGAGGACGGATGCTGAGTCTTCCTCTGTGTGTGTGGAGGACGGACGCTGAGTCTTCCTCTGTGTGTGTGTGTGTGGAGGACGGACGCTGAGTCTTCCTCTGTGTGTGTGGAGGACGGACGCTGAGCCTTCCTCTGTGTGTGTGGAGGACGGATGCTGAGCCTTCCTCTGTGTGTGTGGAGGACGGACGCTGAGTCTTCCTCTGTGTGTGTGGAGGACGGACGCTGAGTCTTCCTCTGTGTGTGTGGAGGACGGACGCTGAGCCTTCCTCTGTGTGTGTGGAGGACGGACGCTGAGTCTTCCTCTGTGTGTGTGGAGGACGGACGCTGAGCCTTCCTCTGTGTGTGTGGAGGACGGACGCTGAGTCTTCCTCTGTGTGTGTGGAGGACGGATGCTGAGTCTTCCTCTGTGTGTGTGGAGGACGGACGCTGAGTCTTCCTCTGTGTGTGTGTGTGTGGAGGATGGACGCTGAGTCTTCCTCTGTGTGTGTGGAGGACGGACGCTGAGCCTTCCTCTGTGTGTGTGGAGGACGGATGCTGAGCCTTCCTCTGTGTGTGTGGAGGATGGACGCTGAGCCTTCCTCTGTGTGTGTGTGGAGGACGGATGCTGAGCCTTCCTCTGTGTGTGTGGAGGATGGACGCTGAGCCTTCCTCTGTGTGTGTGGAGGATGGACGCTGAGCCTTCCTCTGTGTGTGTGGAGGACGGACGCTGAGCCTTCCTCTGTGTGTGTGGAGGACGGACGCTGAGCCTTCCTCTGTGTGTGTGGAGGATGGATGCTGAGCCTTCCTCTGTGTGTGTGGAGGACGGACGCTGAGCCTTCCTCTGTGTGTGTGGAGGACGGACGCTGAGCCTTCCTCTGTGTGTGTGGAGGACGGACGCTGAGCCTTCCTCTGTGTGTGTGTGGAGGACTGACGCTGAGCCTTCCTCTGTGTGTGTGGAGGACGGACGCTGAGTCTTCCTCTGTGTGTGTGGAGGACGGACGCTGAGCCTTCCTCTGTGTGTGTGTGGAGGACGGACGCTGAGCCTTCCTCTGTGTGTGGAGGACGGAGGCTGAGCCTTCCTCTGTGTGTGTGGAGGACGGACGCTGAGCCTTCCTCTGTGTGTGTGGAGGACGGACGCTGAGCCTTCCTCTGTGTGTGTGGAGGACAGACGCTGAGCCTTCCTCTGTGTGTGTGTGTGTGTGGAGGACGGATGCTGAGCCTTCCTCTGTGTGTGTGTGGAGGATGGACGCTGAGCCTTCCTGTGTGTGTGTGTGTGTGTGTGTGTGTGTGTGTGTGTGTGGAGGACGGACGCTGAGCCTTCCTCTGTGTGTGTGGAGGACGGACGCTGAGCCTTCCTCTGTGTGTGTGGAGGACGGACACTGAGCCTTCCTCTGTGTGTGTGGAGGACGGACGCTGAGCCTTCCTGTGTGTGTGTGTGTGTGTGTGTGTGTGTGTGTGTGTGGAGGACGGACGCTGAGCCTTCCTCTGTGTGTGGAGGACGGACGCTGAGCCTTCCTCTGTGTGTGTGGAGGATGGACGCTGAGCCTTCCTCTGTGTGTGTGTGGAGGACGGACGCTGAGCCTTCCTCTGTGTGTGTGGAGGACGGACGCTGAGCCTTCCTCTGTGTGTGTGGAGGACGGACGCTGAGCCTTCCTCTGTGTGTGTGGAGGACGGACGCTGAGCCTTCCTCTGTGTGTGTGTGGAGGACGGATGCTGAGCCTTCCTCTGTGTGTATGGAGGACGGACGCTGAGCCTTCCTCTGTGTGTGTGGAGGATGGAGGCTGAGCCTTCGTCTGTGTGTGTGTGTGGAGGACGGAGGCTGAGCCTTCCTCTGTGTGTATGGAGGACGGACGCTGAGCCTTCCTCTGTGTGTGTGGAGGACGGAGGCTGAGCCTTCCTCTGTGTGTGTGGAGGACGGACGCCAAGCCTTCCTCTGTGTGTGGAGGATGGACGCTGAGCCTTCCTCTGTGTGTGGAGGACGGACGCTGAGCCTTCCTCTGTGTGTGTGTGGAGGACGGACGCTGAGCCTTCCTCTGTGTGTGTGTGGAGGACGGAGGCTGAGCCTTCCTCTGTGTGTGTGGAGGACGGACGCCAAGCCTTCCTCTGTGTGTGGAGGACGGACGCTGAGCCTTCCTCTGTGTGTGTGGAGGATGGACGCTGAGCCTTCCTCTGTGTGTGTGTGGAGGACGGACGCTGAGCCTTCCTCTGTGTGTGTGGAGGACGGACGCTGAGCCTTCCTCTGTGTGAGGAGGACGGACGCTGAGCCTTCCTCTGTGTGTGTGTGGAGGACGGACGCTGAGCCTTCCTCTGTGTGTGTGGAGGACGGACGCTGAGCCTTCCTCTGTGTGTGTGGAGGACGGAGGCTGAGCCTTCCTCTGTGTGAGGAGGATGGACGCTGAGCCTTCCTCTGTGTGTGTGTGTGTGTGGAGGACGGACTCTGAGCCTTCCTCTGTGTGTGTGGAGGACGGACGCTGAGCCTTCCTCTATGTGTGTGTGGAGGACAGACGCTGAGCTTTCCTCTGTGTGTGTGGAGGACGGACGCTGAGTCTTCCTCTGTGTGTGTGTGTGGAGGACGGACGCTGAGTCTTCCTCTGTGTGTGTGGAGGACGGACGCTGAGCCTTCCTCTGTGTGTGTGTGGAGGACGGACGCTGAGCCTTCCTCTGTGTGTGTGGAGGACGGACGCTGAGTCTTCCTCTGTGTGTGTGGAGGACGGACGCTGAGCCTTCCTCTGTGTGTGTGGAGGACGGACGCTGAGCCTTCCTCTGTGTGTGTGTGGAGGACGGACGCTGAGCCTTCCTCTGTGTGTGTGGAGGACGGACGCTGAGTCTTCCTCTGTGTGTGTGTGTGTGGAGGACGGATGCTGAGTCTTCCTCTGTGTGTGTGGAGGACGGACGCTGAGTCTTCCTCTGTGTGTGTGTGTGTGGAGGACGGACGCTGAGTCTTCCTCTGTGTGTGTGGAGGACGGACGCTGAGCCTTCCTCTGTGTGTGTGGAGGACGGATGCTGAGCCTTCCTCTGTGTGTGTGGAGGACGGACGCTGAGTCTTCCTCTGTGTGTGTGGAGGACGGACGCTGAGTCTTCCTCTGTGTGTGTGGAGGACGGACGCTGAGCCTTCCTCTGTGTGTGTGGAGGACGGACGCTGAGTCTTCCTCTGTGTGTGTGGAGGACGGACGCTGAGCCTTCCTCTGTGTGTGTGGAGGACGGACGCTGAGTCTTCCTCTGTGTGTGTGGAGGACGGATGCTGAGTCTTCCTCTGTGTGTGTGGAGGACGGACGCTGAGTCTTCCTCTGTGTGTGTGTGTGTGGAGGATGGACGCTGAGTCTTCCTCTGTGTGTGTGGAGGACGGACGCTGAGCCTTCCTCTGTGTGTGTGGAGGACGGATGCTGAGCCTTCCTCTGTGTGTGTGGAGGATGGACGCTGAGCCTTCCTCTGTGTGTGTGTGGAGGACGGATGCTGAGCCTTCCTCTGTGTGTGTGGAGGATGGACGCTGAGCCTTCCTCTGTGTGTGTGGAGGATGGACGCTGAGCCTTCCTCTGTGTGTGTGGAGGACGGACGCTGAGCCTTCCTCTGTGTGTGTGGAGGACGGACGCTGAGCCTTCCTCTGTGTGTGTGGAGGATGGATGCTGAGCCTTCCTCTGTGTGTGTGGAGGACGGACGCTGAGCCTTCCTCTGTGTGTGTGGAGGACGGACGCTGAGCCTTCCTCTGTGTGTGTGTGGAGGACGGACGCTGAGCCTTCCTCTGTGTGTGTGGAGGACGGACGCTGAGCCTTCCTCTGTGTGTGTGGAGGACGGACGCTGAGCCTTCCTCTGTGTGTGTGGAGGACGGACGCTGAGCCTTCCTCTGTGTGTGTGGAGGACGGACGCTGAGCCTTCCTCTGTGTGTGTGGAGGATGGATGCTGAGCCTTCCTCTGTGTGTGTGGAGGATGGACGCTGAGCCTTCCTCTCTGTGTGTGTGGAGGACGGACGCTGAGCCTTCCTCTGTGTGTGTGGAGGACGGACGCTGAGCCTTCCTCTCTGTGTGTGTGGAGGACGGACGCTGAGCCTTCCTCTGTGTGTGTGGAGGACGGACGCTGAGCCTTCCTCTGTGTGTGTGTGGAGGACGGACGCTGAGCCTTCCTCTGTGTGTGTGTGGAGGACGGAGGCTGAGCCTTCCTCTGTGTGTGTGTGTGTGGAGGACGGACGCTGAGCCTTCCTCTGTGTGTGTGTGTGTGTGTGTGTGTGTGGAGGACGGACGCTGAGCCTTCCTCTGTGTGTGTGTGGAGGACGGACGCTTAGCCTTCCTCTGTGTGTGTGGAGGACGGACGCTGAGCCTTCCTCTGTGTGTGTGGAGGACGGACGCTGAGCCTTCCTCTGTGTGTGTGGAGGACGGACGCTGAGCCTTCCTCTGTGTGTGTGGAGGACGGACGCTGAGCCTTCCTCTCTGTGTGTGTGGAGGACGGACGCTGAGCCTTCCTCTCTGTGTGTGGAGGACGGACGCTGAGCCTTCCTCTGTGTGTGTGGAGGACGGACGCTGAGCCTTCCTCTGTGTGTGTGTGGAGGACGGATGCTGAGCCTTCCTCTGTGTGTGTGGAGGACGGACGCTGAGCCTTCCTCTGTGTGTGTGGAGGATGGAGGCTGAGCCTTCGTCTGTGTGTGTGTGTGGAGGACGGAGGCTGAGCCTTCCTCTGTGTGTATGGAGGACGGACGCTGAGCCTTCCTCTGTGTGTGTGGAGGATGGAGGCTGAGCCTTCCTCTGTGTGTGTGTGGAGGACGGACGCTGAGCCTTCCTCTGTGTGTGTGTGGAGGACGGACGCTAAGCCTTCCTCTGTGTGTGTGGAGGACGGACGCTGAGCCTTCCTCTGTCTGTGTGGAGGACGGACGCTGAGCCTTCCTCTGTGTGTGTGGAGGACGGACGCTGAGCCTTCCTCTGTGTGTGTGGAGGACGGACGCTGAGCCTTCCTCTGTGTGTGTGTGGAGGACGGACGCTGAGCCTTCCTCTGTGTGTGTGGAGGACGGACGCTGAGCCTTCCTCTGTGTGTGTGTGGAGGACGGACGCTGAGCCTTCCTCTGTGTGTGTGTGGAGGACGGACGCTGAGCCTTCCTCTGTGTGTGTGGAGGACGGACGCTGAGCCTTCCTCTGTGTGTGTGGAGGACGGACGCTGAGCCTTCCTCTGTGTGTGGAGGACGGACGCTGAGCCTTCCTCTGTGTGTGTGGAGGACGGACGCTGAGCCTTCCTCTGTGTGTGTGGAGGACGGACGCTGAGTCTTCCTCTGTGTGTGTGGAGGACGGACGCTGAGCCTTCCTCTGTGTGTGTGGAGGACGGACGCTGAGTCTTCCTCTGTGTGTGTGGAGGACGGATGCTGAGTCTTCCTCTGTGTGTGTGGAGGACGGACGCTGAGTCTTCCTCTGTGTGTGTGTGTGTGGAGGATGGACGCTGAGTCTTCCTCTGTGTGTGTGGAGGACGGACGCTGAGCCTTCCTCTGTGTGTGTGGAGGACGGATGCTGAGCCTTCCTCTGTGTGTGTGGAGGATGGACGCTGAGCCTTCCTCTGTGTGTGTGTGGAGGACGGATGCTGAGCCTTCCTCTGTGTGTGTGGAGGATGGACGCTGAGCCTTCCTCTGTGTGTGTGGAGGATGGACGCTGAGCCTTCCTCTGTGTGTGTGGAGGACGGACGCTGAGCCTTCCTCTGTGTGTGTGGAGGACGGACGCTGAGCCTTCCTCTGTGTGTGTGGAGGATGGATGCTGAGCCTTCCTCTGTGTGTGTGGAGGACGGACGCTGAGCCTTCCTCTGTGTGTGTGGAGGACGGACGCTGAGCCTTCCTCTGTGTGTGTGGAGGACGGACGCTGAGCCTTCCTCTGTGTGTGTGTGGAGGACTGACGCTGAGCCTTCCTCTGTGTGTGTGGAGGACGGACGCTGAGTCTTCCTCTGTGTGTGTGGAGGACGGACGCTGAGCCTTCCTCTGTGTGTGTGTGGAGGACGGACGCTGAGCCTTCCTCTGTGTGTGGAGGACGGAGGCTGAGCCTTCCTCTGTGTGTGTGGAGGACGGACGCTGAGCCTTCCTCTGTGTGTGTGGAGGACAGACGCTGAGCCTTCCTCTGTGTGTGTGGAGGACAGACGCTGAGCCTTCCTCTGTGTGTGTGTGTGTGTGGAGGACGGATGCTGAGCCTTCCTCTGTGTGTGTGTGGAGGATGGACGCTGAGCCTTCCTGTGTGTGTGTGTGTGTGTGTGTGTGTGTGTGTGTGTGTGTGTGTGTGGAGGACGGACGCTGAGCCTTCCTCTGTGTGTGTGGAGGACGGACGCTGAGCCTTCCTCTGTGTGTGTGGAGGACGGACACTGAGCCTTCCTCTGTGTGTGTGGAGGACGGACGCTGAGCCTTCCTGTGTGTGTGTGTGTGTGTGTGTGTGTGTGTGTGTGTGTGGAGGACGGACGCTGAGCCTTCCTCTGTGTGTGGAGGACGGACGCTGAGCCTTCCTCTGTGTGTGTGGAGGATGGACGCTGAGCCTTCCTCTGTGTGTGTGTGGAGGACGGACGCTGAGCCTTCCTCTGTGTGTGTGGAGGACGGACGCTGAGCCTTCCTCTGTGTGTGTGGAGGACGGACGCTGAGCCTTCCTCTGTGTGTGTGGAGGACGGACGCTGAGCCTTCCTCTGTGTGTGTGTGGAGGACGGATGCTGAGCCTTCCTCTGTGTGTATGGAGGACGGACGCTGAGCCTTCCTCTGTGTGTGTGGAGGATGGAGGCTGAGCCTTCGTCTGTGTGTGTGTGTGGAGGACGGAGGCTGAGCCTTCCTCTGTGTGTATGGAGGACGGACGCTGAGCCTTCCTCTGTGTGTGTGGAGGACGGAGGCTGAGCCTTCCTCTGTGTGTGTGGAGGACGGACGCCAAGCCTTCCTCTGTGTGTGGAGGATGGACGCTGAGCCTTCCTCTGTGTGTGGAGGACGGACGCTGAGCCTTCCTCTGTGTGTGTGTGGAGGACGGACGCTGAGCCTTCCTCTGTGTGTGTGTGGAGGACGGAGGCTGAGCCTTCCTCTGTGTGTGTGGAGGACGGACGCCAAGCCTTCCTCTGTGTGTGGAGGACGGACGCTGAGCCTTCCTCTGTGTGTGTGGAGGATGGACGCTGAGCCTTCCTCTGTGTGTGTGTGGAGGACGGACGCTGAGCCTTCCTCTGTGTGTGTGGAGGACGGACGCTGAGCCTTCCTCTGTGTGAGGAGGACGGACGCTGAGCCTTCCTCTGTGTGTGTGTGGAGGACGGACGCTGAGCCTTCCTCTGTGTGTGTGGAGGACGGACGCTGAGCCTTCCTCTGTGTGTGTGGAGGACGGAGGCTGAGCCTTCCTCTGTGTGAGGAGGATGGACGCTGAGCCTTCCTCTGTGTGTGTGTGGAGGACGGACGCTGAGCCTTCCTCTGTGTGTGTGGAGGACGGACGCTGAGCCTTCCTCTGTGTGTGTGGAGGACGGACGCTGAGCCTTCCTCTGTGTGTGTGGAGGACGGACGCTGAGCCTTCCTCTGTGTGTGTGTGGAGGACGGATGCTGAGCCTTCCTCTGTGTGTATGGAGGACGGACGCTGAGCCTTCCTCTGTGTGTGTGGAGGACGGACGCTGAGCCTTCCTCTGTGTGTGTGGAGGACGGACGCTGAGTCTTCCTCTGTGTGTGTGGAGGACGGACGCTGAGCCTTCCTCTGTGTGTGTGGAGGACGGACGCTGAGCCTTCCTCTGTGTGTGTGTGGAGGACGGATGCTGAGCCTTCCTCTGTGTGTGTGGAGGACGGACGCTGAGTCTTCCTCTGTGTGTGTTTGTGTGGAGGACGGATGCTGAGTCTTCCTCTGTGTGTGTGGAGGACGGACGCTGAGTCTTCCTCTGTGTGTGTGTGTGTGGAGGACGGACGCTGAGTCTTCCTCTGTGTGTGTGGAGGACGGACGCTGAGCCTTCCTCTGTGTGTGTGGAGGACGGATGCTGAGCCTTCCTCTGTGTGTGTGGAGGACGGACGCTGAGTCTTCCTCTGTGTGTGTGGAGGACGGACGCTGAGTCTTCCTCTGTGTGTGTGGAGGACGGACGCTGAGCCTTCCTCTGTGTGTGTGGAGGACGGACGCTGAGTCTTCCTCTGTGTGTGTGGAGGACGGACGCTGAGCCTTCCTCTGTGTGTGTGGAGGACGGACGCTGAGTCTTCCTCTGTGTGTGTGGAGGACGGATGCTGAGTCTTCCTCTGTGTGTGTGGAGGACGGACGCTGAGTCTTCCTCTGTGTGTGTGTGTGTGGAGGATGGACGCTGAGTCTTCCTCTGTGTGTGTGGAGGACGGACGCTGAGCCTTCCTCTGTGTGTGTGGAGGACGGATGCTGAGCCTTCCTCTGTGTGTGTGGAGGATGGACGCTGAGCCTTCCTCTGTGTGTGTGTGGAGGACGGATGCTGAGCCTTCCTCTGTGTGTGTGGAGGATGGACGCTGAGCCTTCCTCTGTGTGTGTGGAGGATGGACGCTGAGCCTTCCTCTGTGTGTGTGGAGGACGGACGCTGAGCCTTCCTCTGTGTGTGTGTGGAGGACGGACGCTGAGCCTTCCTCTGTGTGTGTGGAGGACGGACGCTGAGCCTTCCTCTGTGTGTGTGGAGGACGGACGCTGAGCCTTCCTCTGTGTGTGTGGAGGACGGACGCTGAGCCTTCCTCTGTGTGTGTGGAGGACGGACGCTGAGCCTTCCTCTGTGTGTGTGGAGGATGGATGCTGAGCCTTCCTCTGTGTGTGTGGAGGATGGACGCTGAGCCTTCCTCTCTGTGTGTGTGGAGGACGGACGCTGAGCCTTCCTCTGTGTGTGTGGAGGACGGACGCTGAGCCTTCCTCTCTGTGTGTGTGGAGGACGGACGCTGAGCCTTCCTCTGTGTGTGTGGAGGACGGACGCTGAGCCTTCCTCTGTGTGTGTGTGGAGGACGGACGCTGAGCCTTCCTCTGTGTGTGTGTGGAGGACGGAGGCTGAGCCTTCCTCTGTGTGTGTGTGTGTGGAGGACGGACGCTGAGCCTTCCTCTGTGTGTGTGTGTGTGTGTGTGTGGAGGACGGACGCTGAGCCTTCCTCTGTGTGTGTGTGGAGGACGGACGCTTAGCCTTCCTCTGTGTGTGTGGAGGACGGACGCTGAGCCTTCCTCTGTGTGTGTGGAGGACGGACGCTGAGCCTTCCTCTGTGTGTGTGGAGGACGGACGCTGAGCCTTCCTCTGTGTGTGTGGAGGACGGACGCTGAGCCTTCCTCTCTGTGTGTGTGGAGGACGGACGCTGAGCCTTCCTCTCTGTGTGTGGAGGATGGACGCTGAGCCTTCCTCTGTGTGTGTGTGGAGGACGGATGCTGAGCCTTCCTCTGTGTGTGTGGAGGATGGACGCTGAGCCTTCCTCTGTGTGTGTGGAGGATGGACGCTGAGCCTTCCTCTGTGTGTGTGGAGGACGGACGCTGAGCCTTCCTCTGTGTGTGTGTGGAGGACGGACGCTGAGCCTTCCTCTGTGTGTGTGGAGGACGGACGCTGAGCCTTCCTCTCTGTGTGTGTGGAGGACGGATGCTGAGCCTTCCTCTGTGTGTGTGGAGGATGGACGCTGAGCCTTCCTCTGTGTGTGTGGAGGACGGATGCTGAGCCTTCCTCTGTGTGTGTGGAGGATGGACGCTGAGCCTTCCTCTGTGTGTGTGGAGGATGGACGCTGAGCCTTCCTCTGTGTGTGTGGAGGACGGACGCTGAGCCTTCCTCTGTGTGTGTGGAGGACGGACGCTGAGCCTTCCTCTGTGTGTGTGTGGAGGACGGACGCTGAGCCTTCCTCTGTGTGTGTGGAGGACGGACGCTGAGCCTTCCTCTGTGTGTGTGGAGGACGGACGCTGAGCCTTCCTCTGTGTGTGTGGAGGACGGACGCTGAGCCTTCCTCTGTGTGTGTGGAGGACGGACGCTGAGCCTTCCTCTGTGTGTGTGGAGGATGGATGCTGAGCCTTCCTCTGTGTGTGTGGAGGATGGACGCTGAGCCTTCCTCTCTGTGTGTGTGGAGGACGGACGCTGAGCCTTCCTCTGTGTGTGTGGAGGACGGACGCTGAGCCTTCCTCTCTGTGTGTGTGGAGGACGGACGCTGAGCCTTCCTCTGTGTGTGTGGAGGACGGACGCTGAGCCTTCCTCTGTGTGTGTGTGGAGGACGGACGCTGAGCCTTCCTCTGTGTGTGTGTGGAGGACGGAGGCTGAGCCTTCCTCTGTGTGTGTGTGTGTGGAGGACGGACGCTGAGCCTTCCTCTGTGTGTGTGTGTGTGTGTGTGTGGAGGACGGACGCTGAGCCTTCCTCTGTGTGTGTGTGGAGGACGGACGCTTAGCCTTCCTCTGTGTGTGTGGAGGACGGACGCTGAGCCTTCCTCTGTGTGTGTGGAGGACGGACGCTGAGCCTTCCTCTGTGTGTGTGGAGGACGGACGCTGAGCCTTCCTCTGTGTGTGTGGAGGACGGACGCTGAGCCTTCCTCTCTGTGTGTGTGGAGGACGGACGCTGAGCCTTCCTCTCTGTGTGTGGAGGACGGACGCTGAGCCTTCCTCTGTGTGTGTGGAGGACGGACGCTGAGCCTTCCTCTGTGTGTGTGTGGAGGACGGATGCTGAGCCTTCCTCTGTGTGTGTGGAGGACGGACGCTGAGCCTTCCTCTGTGTGTGTGGAGGATGGAGGCTGAGCCTTCGTCTGTGTGTGTGTGTGGAGGACGGAGGCTGAGCCTTCCTCTGTGTGTATGGAGGACGGACGCTGAGCCTTCCTCTGTGTGTGTGGAGGATGGAGGCTGAGCCTTCCTCTGTGTGTGTGTGGAGGACGGAGGCTGAGCCTTCCTCTGTGTGTGTGGAGGACGGACGCCAAGCCTTCCTCTGTGTGTGGAGGATGGACGCTGAGCCTTCCTCTGTGTGTGTGTGGAGGACGGACGCTGAGCCTTCCTCTGTGTGTGTGGAGGACGGAGGCTGAGCCTTCCTCTGTGTGTGTGGAGGACGGACGCCAAGCCTTCCTCTGTGTGTGGAGGACGGACGCTGAGCCTTCCTCTGTGTGTGTGGAGGATGGACGCTGAGCCTTCCTCTGTGTGTGTGTGGAGGACGGACGCTGAGCCTTCCTCTGTGTGTGTGGAGGACGGACGCTGAGCCTTCCTCTGTGTGTGTGTGGAGGACGGACGCTGAGCCTTCCTCTGTGTGTGTGGAGGACGGACGCTGAGCCTTCCTCTGTGTGTGTGGAGGACAGAGGCTGAGCCTTCCTCTGTGTGAGGAGGATGGACGCTGAGCCTTCCTCTGTGTGTGTGTGTGTGTGTAGGACGGACTCTGAGCCTTCCTCTGTGTGTGTGGAGGACGGACGCTGAGCCTTCCTCTATGTGTGTGTGGAGGACAGACGCTGAGCTTTCCTCTGTGTGTGTGGAGGACGGACGCTGAGCCTTCCTCTGTGTGTGTGGAGGATGGACGCTGAGCCTTCCTCTGTGTGTATGGAGGACAGACGCTGAGCCTTCCTCTGTGTGTGTGGAGGACGGAGGCTGAGCCTTCCTCTGTGTGTATGGAGGACAGACGCTGAGCCTTCCTCTGTGTGTGTGGAGGACGGATGCTGAGCCTTCCTCTGTGTGTGTGTGGAGGACGGACGCTGAGCCTTCCTCTGTGTGTGTGTGGAGGATGGACACTGAGCCTTCCTCTGTGTGTGTGGAGGATGGACGCTGAGCCTTCCTCTGTGTGTGTGGAGGACGGACGCTGAGCCTTCCTCTGTGTGTGTGGAGGACAGACGCTGAGCCTTCCTCTGTGTGTGTGGAGGACAGACGCTGAGCCTTCCTCTGTGTGTGTGGAGGACGGACGCTGAGCCTTCCTCTGTGTGTGTGGAGGACGGACGCTGAGCCTTCCTCTGTGTGTGGAGGACGGACGCTGAGCCTTCCTCTGTGTGTGTGTGTGGAGGACGGACGCTGAGCCTTCCTCTGTGTGTGTGTGGAGGACGGACGCTGAGCCTTCCTCTGTGTGTGTGGAGGATGGACGCTGAGCCTTCCTCTGTGTGTATGGAGGACAGACGCTGAGCCTTCCTCTGTGTGTGTGGAGGACGGAGGCTGAGCCTTCCTCTGTGTGTGTGGAGGACGGACGCTGAGCCTTCCTCTGTGTGTGTGTGGAGGACGGAGGCTGAGCCTTCCTCTGTGTGTGTGGAGGACGGACGCTAAGCCTTCCTCTGTGTGTGGAGGACGGACGCTGAGCCTTCCTCTGTGTGTGGAGGATGGGGGCTGAGCCTTCCTCTGTGTGTGTGGAGGATGGGGGCTGAGCCTTCCTCTGTGTGTGTGTGTGGAGGACAGACGCTGAGCCTTCCTCTGTGTGTGTGGAGGACGGACGCTGAGCCTTCCTCTGTGTGTGTGGAGGACGGACGCTGAGCCTTCCTCTGTGTGTGTGGAGGACGGACGCTGAGCCTTCCTCTGTGTGTGTGGAGGACGGACGCTGAGCCTTCCTCTGTGTGTGTGGAGGACGGACGCTGAGCCTTCCTCTGTGTGTGGAGGACGGACGCTGAGCCTTCCTCTGTGTGTGTGTGTGGAGGATGGACGCTGAGCCTTCCTCTGTGTGTGTGGAGGACGGACACTGAGCCTTCCTCTGTGTGTGTGGAGGACGGACGCTGAGCCTTCCTGTGTGTGTGTGTGTGTGTGTGTGTGTGTGTGTGTGTGGAGGACGGACGCTGAGCCTTCCTCTGTGTGTGGAGGACGGACGCTGAGCCTTCCTCTGTGTGTGTGGAGGATGGACGCTGAGCCTTCCTCTGTGTGTGTGTGGAGGACGGACGCTGAGCCTTCCTCTGTGTGTGTGGAGGACGGACGCTGAGCCTTCCTCTGTGTGTGTGGAGGACGGACGCTGAGCCTTCCTCTGTGTGTGTGGAGGACGGACGCTGAGCCTTCCTCTGTGTGTGTGTGGAGGACGGATGCTGAGCCTTCCTCTGTGTGTATGGAGGACGGACGCTGAGCCTTCCTCTGTGTGTGTGGAGGATGGAGGCTGAGCCTTCGTCTGTGTGTGTGTGTGGAGGACGGAGGCTGAGCCTTCCTCTGTGTGTATGGAGGACGGACGCTGAGCCTTCCTCTGTGTGTGTGGAGGACGGAGGCTGAGCCTTCCTCTGTGTGTGTGGAGGACGGACGCCAAGCCTTCCTCTGTGTGTGGAGGATGGACGCTGAGCCTTCCTCTGTGTGTGGAGGACGGACGCTGAGCCTTCCTCTGTGTGTGTGTGGAGGACGGACGCTGAGCCTTCCTCTGTGTGTGTGTGGAGGACGGAGGCTGAGCCTTCCTCTGTGTGTGTGGAGGACGGACGCCAAGCCTTCCTCTGTGTGTGGAGGACGGACGCTGAGCCTTCCTCTGTGTGTGTGGAGGATGGACGCTGAGCCTTCCTCTGTGTGTGTGTGGAGGACGGACGCTGAGCCTTCCTCTGTGTGTGTGGAGGACGGACGCTGAGCCTTCCTCTGTGTGAGGAGGACGGACGCTGAGCCTTCCTCTGTGTGTGTGTGGAGGACGGACGCTGAGCCTTCCTCTGTGTGTGTGGAGGACGGACGCTGAGCCTTCCTCTGTGTGTGTGGAGGACGGAGGCTGAGCCTTCCTCTGTGTGAGGAGGATGGACGCTGAGCCTTCCTCTGTGTGTGTGTGTGTGTGGAGGACGGACTCTGAGCCTTCCTCTGTGTGTGTGGAGGACGGACGCTGAGCCTTCCTCTATGTGTGTGTGGAGGACAGACGCTGAGCTTTCCTCTGTGTGTGTGGAGGACGGACGCTGAGTCTTCCTCTGTGTGTGTGTGTGGAGGACGGACGCTGAGTCTTCCTCTGTGTGTGTGGAGGACGGACGCTGAGCCTTCCTCTGTGTGTGTGTGGAGGACGGACGCTGAGCCTTCCTCTGTGTGTGTGGAGGACGGACGCTGAGTCTTCCTCTGTGTGTGTGGAGGACGGACGCTGAGCCTTCCTCTGTGTGTGTGGAGGACGGATGCTGAGTCTTCCTCTGTGTGTGTGGAGGACGGACGCTGAGTCTTCCTCTGTGTGTGTGTGTGTGGAGGACGGACGCTGAGTCTTCCTCTGTGTGTGTGGAGGACGGACGCTGAGCCTTCCTCTGTGTGTGTGGAGGACGGATGCTGAGCCTTCCTCTGTGTGTGTGGAGGACGGACGCTGAGTCTTCCTCTGTGTGTGTGGAGGACGGACGCTGAGTCTTCCTCTGTGTGTGTGGAGGACGGACGCTGAGCCTTCCTCTGTGTGTGTGGAGGACGGACGCTGAGTCTTCCTCTGTGTGTGTGGAGGACGGACGCTGAGCCTTCCTCTGTGTGTGTGGAGGACGGACGCTGAGTCTTCCTCTGTGTGTGTGGAGGACGGATGCTGAGTCTTCCTCTGTGTGTGTGGAGGACGGACGCTGAGTCTTCCTCTGTGTGTGTGTGTGTGGAGGATGGACGCTGAGTCTTCCTCTGTGTGTGTGGAGGACGGACGCTGAGCCTTCCTCTGTGTGTGTGGAGGACGGATGCTGAGCCTTCCTCTGTGTGTGTGGAGGATGGACGCTGAGCCTTCCTCTGTGTGTGTGTGGAGGACGGATGCTGAGCCTTCCTCTGTGTGTGTGGAGGATGGACGCTGAGCCTTCCTCTGTGTGTGTGGAGGATGGACGCTGAGCCTTCCTCTGTGTGTGTGGAGGACGGACGCTGAGCCTTCCTCTGTGTGTGTGGAGGACGGACGCTGAGCCTTCCTCTGTGTGTGTGGAGGATGGATGCTGAGCCTTCCTCTGTGTGTGTGGAGGACGGACGCTGAGCCTTCCTCTGTGTGTGTGGAGGACGGACGCTGAGCCTTCCTCTGTGTGTGTGGAGGACGGACGCTGAGCCTTCCTCTGTGTGTGTGTGGAGGACTGACGCTGAGCCTTCCTCTGTGTGTGTGGAGGACGGACGCTGAGTCTTCCTCTGTGTGTGTGGAGGACGGACGCTGAGCCTTCCTCTGTGTGTGTGTGGAGGACGGACGCTGAGCCTTCCTCTGTGTGTGGAGGACGGAGGCTGAGCCTTCCTCTGTGTGTGTGGAGGACGGACGCTGAGCCTTCCTCTGTGTGTGTGGAGGACAGACGCTGAGCCTTCCTCTGTGTGTGTGGAGGACAGACGCTGAGCCTTCCTCTGTGTGTGTGTGTGTGTGGAGGACGGATGCTGAGCCTTCCTCTGTGTGTGTGTGGAGGATGGACGCTGAGCCTTCCTGTGTGTGTGTGTGTGTGTGTGTGTGTGTGTGTGTGTGTGTGTGTGTGGAGGACGGACGCTGAGCCTTCCTCTGTGTGTGTGGAGGACGGACGCTGAGCCTTCCTCTGTGTGTGTGGAGGACGGACACTGAGCCTTCCTCTGTGTGTGTGGAGGACGGACGCTGAGCCTTCCTGTGTGTGTGTGTGTGTGTGTGTGTGTGTGTGTGTGTGTGGAGGACGGACGCTGAGCCTTCCTCTGTGTGTGGAGGACGGACGCTGAGCCTTCCTCTGTGTGTGTGGAGGATGGACGCTGAGCCTTCCTCTGTGTGTGTGTGGAGGACGGACGCTGAGCCTTCCTCTGTGTGTGTGGAGGACGGACGCTGAGCCTTCCTCTGTGTGTGTGGAGGACGGACGCTGAGCCTTCCTCTGTGTGTGTGGAGGACGGACGCTGAGCCTTCCTCTGTGTGTGTGGAGGACGGACGCTGAGCCTTCCTCTGTGTGTGTGTGGAGGACGGATGCTGAGCCTTCCTCTGTGTGTATGGAGGACGGACGCTGAGCCTTCCTCTGTGTGTGTGGAGGATGGAGGCTGAGCCTTCGTCTGTGTGTGTGTGTGGAGGACGGAGGCTGAGCCTTCCTCTGTGTGTATGGAGGACGGACGCTGAGCCTTCCTCTGTGTGTGTGGAGGACGGAGGCTGAGCCTTCCTCTGTGTGTGTGGAGGACGGACGCCAAGCCTTCCTCTGTGTGTGGAGGATGGACGCTGAGCCTTCCTCTGTGTGTGGAGGACGGACGCTGAGCCTTCCTCTGTGTGTGTGTGGAGGACGGACGCTGAGCCTTCCTCTGTGTGTGTGTGGAGGACGGAGGCTGAGCCTTCCTCTGTGTGTGTGGAGGACGGACGCCAAGCCTTCCTCTGTGTGTGGAGGACGGACGCTGAGCCTTCCTCTGTGTGTGTGGAGGATGGACGCTGAGCCTTCCTCTGTGTGTGTGTGGAGGACGGACGCTGAGCCTTCCTCTGTGTGTGTGGAGGACGGACGCTGAGCCTTCCTCTGTGTGAGGAGGACGGACGCTGAGCCTTCCTCTGTGTGTGTGTGGAGGACGGACGCTGAGCCTTCCTCTGTGTGTGTGGAGGACGGACGCTGAGCCTTCCTCTGTGTGTGTGGAGGACGGAGGCTGAGCCTTCCTCTGTGTGAGGAGGATGGACGCTGAGCCTTCCTCTGTGTGTGTGTGTGTGTGGAGGACGGACTCTGAGCCTTCCTCTGTGTGTGTGGAGGACGGACGCTGAGCCTTCCTCTATGTGTGTGTGGAGGACAGACGCTGAGCTTTCCTCTGTGTGTGTGGAGGACGGACGCTGAGTCTTCCTCTGTGTGTGTGTGTGGAGGACGGACGCTGAGTCTTCCTCTGTGTGTGTGGAGGACGGACGCTGAGCCTTCCTCTGTGTGTGTGTGGAGGACGGACGCTGAGCCTTCCTCTGTGTGTGTGGAGGACGGACGCTGAGTCTTCCTCTGTGTGTGTGGAGGACGGACGCTGAGCCTTCCTCTGTGTGTGTGGAGGACGGACGCTGAGCCTTCCTCTGTGTGTGTGTGGAGGACGGACGCTGAGCCTTCCTCTGTGTGTGTGGAGGACGGACGCTGAGTCTTCCTCTGTGTGTGTGTGTGTGGAGGACGGATGCTGAGTCTTCCTCTGTGTGTGTGGAGGACGGACGCTGAGTCTTCCTCTGTGTGTGTGTGTGTGGAGGACGGACGCTGAGTCTTCCTCTGTGTGTGTGGAGGACGGACGCTGAGCCTTCCTCTGTGTGTGTGGAGGACGGATGCTGAGCCTTCCTCTGTGTGTGTGGAGGACGGACGCTGAGTCTTCCTCTGTGTGTGTGGAGGACGGACGCTGAGTCTTCCTCTGTGTGTGTGGAGGACGGACGCTGAGCCTTCCTCTGTGTGTGTGGAGGACGGACGCTGAGTCTTCCTCTGTGTGTGTGGAGGACGGACGCTGAGCCTTCCTCTGTGTGTGTGGAGGACGGACGCTGAGTCTTCCTCTGTGTGTGTGGAGGACGGATGCTGAGTCTTCCTCTGTGTGTGTGGAGGACGGACGCTGAGTCTTCCTCTGTGTGTGTGTGTGTGGAGGATGGACGCTGAGTCTTCCTCTGTGTGTGTGGAGGACGGACGCTGAGCCTTCCTCTGTGTGTGTGGAGGACGGATGCTGAGCCTTCCTCTGTGTGTGTGGAGGATGGACGCTGAGCCTTCCTCTGTGTGTGTGTGGAGGACGGATGCTGAGCCTTCCTCTGTGTGTGTGGAGGATGGACGCTGAGCCTTCCTCTGTGTGTGTGGAGGATGGACGCTGAGCCTTCCTCTGTGTGTGTGGAGGACGGACGCTGAGCCTTCCTCTGTGTGTGTGGAGGACGGACGCTGAGCCTTCCTCTGTGTGTGTGGAGGATGGATGCTGAGCCTTCCTCTGTGTGTGTGGAGGACGGACGCTGAGCCTTCCTCTGTGTGTGTGGAGGACGGACGCTGAGCCTTCCTCTGTGTGTGTGTGGAGGACGGACGCTGAGCCTTCCTCTGTGTGTGTGGAGGACGGACGCTGAGCCTTCCTCTGTGTGTGTGGAGGACGGACGCTGAGCCTTCCTCTGTGTGTGTGGAGGACGGACGCTGAGCCTTCCTCTGTGTGTGTGGAGGACGGACGCTGAGCCTTCCTCTGTGTGTGTGGAGGATGGATGCTGAGCCTTCCTCTGTGTGTGTGGAGGATGGACGCTGAGCCTTCCTCTCTGTGTGTGTGGAGGACGGACGCTGAGCCTTCCTCTGTGTGTGTGGAGGACGGACGCTGAGCCTTCCTCTCTGTGTGTGTGGAGGACGGACGCTGAGCCTTCCTCTGTGTGTGTGGAGGACGGACGCTGAGCCTTCCTCTGTGTGTGTGTGGAGGACGGACGCTGAGCCTTCCTCTGTGTGTGTGTGGAGGACGGAGGCTGAGCCTTCCTCTGTGTGTGTGTGTGTGGAGGACGGACGCTGAGCCTTCCTCTGTGTGTGTGTGTGTGTGTGTGTGTGGAGGACGGACGCTGAGCCTTCCTCTGTGTGTGTGTGGAGGACGGACGCTTAGCCTTCCTCTGTGTGTGTGGAGGACGGACGCTGAGCCTTCCTCTGTGTGTGTGGAGGACGGACGCTGAGCCTTCCTCTGTGTGTGTGGAGGACGGACGCTGAGCCTTCCTCTGTGTGTGTGGAGGACGGACGCTGAGCCTTCCTCTGTGTGTGTGGAGGACGGACGCTGAGCCTTCCTCTCTGTGTGTGTGGAGGACGGACGCTGAGCCTTCCTCTCTGTGTGTGGAGGACGGACGCTGAGCCTTCCTCTGTGTGTGTGGAGGACGGACGCTGAGCCTTCCCTCTGTGTGTGTGTGGAGGACGGATGCTGAGCCTTCCTCTGTGTGTGTGGAGGACGGACGCTGAGCCTTCCTCTGTGTGTGTGGAGGATGGAGGCTGAGCCTTCGTCTGTGTGTGTGTGTGGAGGACGGAGGCTGAGCCTTCCTCTGTGTGTATGGAGGACGGACGCTGAGCCTTCCTCTGTGTGTGTGGAGGATGGAGGCTGAGCCTTCCTCTGTGTGTGTGTGGAGGACGGAGGCTGAGCCTTCCTCTGTGTGTGTGGAGGACGGACGCCAAGCCTTCCTCTGTGTGTGGAGGATGGACGCTGAGCCTTCCTCTGTGTGTGTGTGGAGGACGGACGCTGAGCCTTCCTCTGTGTGTGTGGAGGACGGAGGCTGAGCCTTCCTCTGTGTGTGTGGAGGACGGACGCCAAGCCTTCCTCTGTGTGTGGAGGACGGACGCTGAGCCTTCCTCTGTGTGTGTGGAGGATGGACGCTGAGCCTTCCTCTGTGTGTGTGTGGAGGACGGACGCTGAGCCTTCCTCTGTGTGTGTGGAGGACGGACGCTGAGCCTTCCTCTGTGTGTGTGTGGAGGACGGACGCTAAGCCTTCCTCTGTGTGTGTGGAGGACGGACGCTGAGCCTTCCTCTGTCTGTGTGGAGGACGGACGCTGAGCCTTCCTCTGTGTGTGTGGAGGACGGACGCTGAGCCTTCCTCTGTGTGTGTGGAGGACGGACGCTGAGCCTTCCTCTGTGTGTGTGTGGAGGACGGACGCTGAGCCTTCCTCTGTGTGTGTGGAGGACGGACGCTGAGCCTTCCTCTGTGTGTGTGTGGAGGACGGACGCTGAGCCTTCCTCTGTGTGTGTGTGGAGGACGGACGCTGAGCCTTCCTCTGTGTGTGTGGAGGACGGACGCTGAGCCTTCCTCTGTGTGTGTGGAGGACGGACGCTGAGCCTTCCTCTGTGTGTGGAGGACGGACGCTGAGCCTTCCTCTGTGTGTGTGGAGGACGGACGCTGAGCCTTCCTCTCTGTGTGTGGAGGACGGACGCTGAGCCTTCCTCTGTGTGTGTGGAGGACGGACGCTGAGCCTTCCTCTGTGTGTGTGTGGAGGACGGACGCTGAGTCTTCCTCTGTGTGTGGAGGACGGAGGCTGAGCCTTCCTCTGTGTGTGTGGAGGACGGTGATTATCAGTGCAGTCCCTCCAGTGCTTCCAATGTGTGCACACCAGTGCTGCCAATCAGTGAGGCCTTAGCCATTAGCTCACATCAATGAAGGAAAAAAATTACCTGTTTGCAAAATTTTATAACAAACTATGAAAAGTTTATTTATTTATTTACGTCTTTTTTTCATTTTTTTAATAAAAATAACAGTGGTAGTTAAATACGCCAAAAGAAGTTCTATTTACGTGAAAAAAAATATATAAAATTTTCATTTGGGAACAGTGTTTCCATGGCTGCGCAATTGTCATTCAAAGTGTGAGCACTAAAAGCTGAAAATTGGCCTGGGCAAGAAGGGGGTGAAACTGCTGGTACACAAGTGGTTAAAAGAGAAGTATAGTTTTTTGGGGGTTTCTTTATTCGTACTTCCCTAGATGGATGCTGTATCTGTCCCCCGGCGCCTCTAACATTGAAAACCAAGCCATCGAACACCACCGATCGCTCTTTTCTCACAGCTCTGTGGGCAGAGAGCTGGTGACTGCTCATTGGAGCGCTGGGCTGTGGAGGGGGCGGAGCAGCCAGCTCAGGCTCTCTGCGGCTTGTGGAGAGGCTGAGCCAGATGTCGGTCCAGGGATCTGGCAGATCCCGAATCCGTGTTTGTGATGACGCTGAGCCTGGACCGAATCTGTGATGTCAGAAGAGAGCGGGACTTCAGCCCACTCTCTGCTGAAAACAGGAGTACAAAATGAATTGCACTCCTGTGATCCAGAGGAGAAGTGTAAACTAATGAGCTTTCCCCGTACTTCTCCTTTAATGCGGTTGCACAGTTTGCAGTGTTTTTGCTCCCTTGATTGGGTCCCTATAATCACAATGAAATTTCATGCTGATCATTCTATGTCTGAGGTCAAGTGATAGCTTGAAGACCAGCATTAAGCCCCATACACACGATCCGAATATCGGACGAATGATCGTCCGTTTTTGTTTGCATGCTAATCTCACATCGAATCTGATGAGTTTACTAAAGTCCCGAAAAATTCCCGTACGACAGAATAAAAATTCAGAAGCGATGTCATGTGTTGCAATGCATTTGTATTGCATTTTCGAACGATAGCTGTACCGATTAAACGAAATCGTACGATCTGGCATCGTACGGAAAAATTTCCGTGCATGTCCGATAGAATAATATCGGATGAACTGTCCTGATCGGCTCTCGAAAGCTCTGTACTAATGATCCGATTATCGTACGATCGTTTCGAATGCGGCATTTACGTACGATTTCGGATCGTGTGTACGGGGCATTAGTGTTCATTCCATTTTTATTCAGTGTTTTATCTTCCGGTATAGCAGAACACAAATCCATTCCTGTATAATGAGCAAAGAAGAAGTGTGTTAGGGACTTTAATGAAGCCATGTCCCTGGTGAGGCCATGTGTTTCCATCCCATTTGATTCGAAAGGAGGAGAGCAAAGGGGGTGGGACTTTGTGTGAAGCACAAGGTAGCAACAGAATTGCTTGGTGAATATGTAGGAATTTTATTGATAATAAACAATAATACATACATAGAATACTGGTACATAGATATGGACATGGTATCAGAAGGTTAATATTCAGCACATTAATAATAACAATAGTAGCTCAAGATAAAACAACAATAAAATTTCCAGAGTTCACCAAGAACGAAATTGGGTAAAAATATAGACACAGTAGGGCCTGCAGGACCCATTGCCTCCCTAGGCCTGTGAGTAGAGGTAGTACGGTAGTATCTTGCAATTCAAGTAAATATGGGTAGGAGCACGGCCATTGGTAGCTCTACGCATTTTGTGGTTTTGGAACCACTCATCAGGAGCAAGGCACGTAATGATTCTATAATGAAATAGTGATATACGGGTAAACAGATTGAAGTAATGAAAAACATGGACAGGGGAAGGGTAAATAAGCCCTGCACAGTGTACATGTTAACTTACTCAGATAATTTGATTGGTGGTAAGGTGGCCGGGCGTCACAGCCATCCAGGGACACCCCCAACCAGGAGCTGAGGTAGGCAGCTCGGGAAAGACAACCCATGCAGGCTGAAGCCATCGCAGGCATGGAGACAGCGGTTCACTCCTGTGGAGGAAGTGAAAAATGGTGGGGTGAGCCAAGGAGTCAGTGGGGAGGTGAATGAGATGGACGATGGGTAGGGGGACCGTGCTGGTGAGGGAAAAAATATCCATATCTATGTACCAGTGTTCCATATATGTATTATTGTTTTATTATCAATAAAATTATCAATAAAATTCCTACATATTCACCAAGCAATTCTGTTGCTACCTTGTGCTTCACACAAAGTCCCGCCCCCTTCACTAATCCATTCCTGCGCGGGGCAGACTGCTGACCAGGACTTGGCAGAAGGGTGAGACATAGAAGGTGCACAGAGTACTTTGTGGAGTCACAGAGATCCAGGATACCCAGTGACACAGAAGGGAGAGGATTTAGAGCAGCTGCTTATTCAGCCTTAGTAAGAGCCCATAGAAGGACCAAGGTGCAGGGCCTAAGACGTTGTGTGGTATTTAATGAGCAGCCCACACAAGGTGAAGATGCTAATGGACGACACACAAGTTGAAGCCTCTCACCCAAACCTAAAGCTATGGAAGATCAGGCACAGAGATACTAGAGAGAATCTTTTACTGCACTGAGATCACAGGTGTAAGAGAGACAACACATAGGCTGTAGACGGGAGTACATGGGGGGGGGTTACAGTAGCACAAGGAAAGAATGACAGGGAATGGGTGTCATGGAGGAACCATGTTGTAAGGAGAGAAACAAAGACATGGTCACTTTGCCATGAATAGGTGAGGTGACATTATCTCTATAAGACACTATGACAGTCAGTGCATCTATACTCAGAAAGCATTATATGTCTTCCTCACCACCTGTCAGCAAACACTTCTGCAAAGCAATCCAAATGCAGATTGCTTTTTAGAGGAACAAGAGTCCTTTAACATACAGTAAAATCACTATGTAATAAAATAAATGAGTGACCTACAGATCTGTGTAATGGAAGCTGCAGTGTGGGGTGTTACATCCCAGAGGACAAGTCTTTCATTTTATTGCACAGTGATTTTTATATGTACAGTATTGGAAAAGATGTTTTTTATTACAAATGATGTGATCAGACTGCAGTTCCAGTGCACAGTGTACAGTGCAGACTGATCAGATGGGGCGGTGCCTCTGGATGAATGAGTATGCCATAGCCCCGCCTACCCCAGTCACCTAAGCAACGGATATAAATACTGTGTGTAAACAACCTTACTGGTCCCCGCCCATTGTGGAGGATGTAGGATGTAGAGATGATGGATAGGGGGGATGTGGAGGGTGTAGAGATGATATATAGGGGGGATGTAGGGGGGGATGTAGAGATGATATATAGGGGGGGATTTGGGGGGGGTGTAGAGATGATAGATACAGGGGGTGGAGATGACATATAGGGGGGATGTGGAGGGTGTAGAGATGATGGATAGGGGGGTGTGGGAGAGAGATATTATAATATATGGGATGTGGGGGGTGTAGAGATGTATAGGGGGGGATGTGGGGGGTGTAGAGATGTATAGGGGGTGATGTGGGGGGGTGTAGAGATATATAGGGGGGGTGTGGAGGGTGTAGAGATGATGGATCGGGGGATGTGGAGGGTGTAGAGATGATGGATAGGGGGATGTAGAGATGATGGATAGGGGGGATGTGGAGGGTGTAGAGATGATATATAGGGGGGATGTAGGGGGGGATGTAGAGATGATATATAGGGGGGATTTGGGGGGGGTGTAGAGATGATAGATACAGGGGGTGGAGATGACATATAGGGGGGATGTGGAGGGTGTAGAGATGATGGATAGGGGGGTGTGGGAGAGAGATATTATAATATATGGGATGTGGGGGGTGTAGAGATGTATAGGGGGGGATGTGGGGGGTGTAGAGATGTATAGGGGGTGATGTGGGGGGGTGTAGAGATATATAGGGGGGGTGTGGAGGGTGTAGAGATGATGGATCGGGGGATGTGGAGGGTGTAGAGATGATGGATAGGGGGGTGTAGAGATGATGTATAGGGGGGATGTGGAGGGTGTAGAGATGATGGATGGGGGGGGGGGATGTGGGGGGTGTAGAGATGATGGATGGGGGGGTGTGGGAGAGAGATATTATAATATATGGGATGTGGGGGGGTGTAGAGATGTATAGGGGGGGATGTGGAGGGTGTAGAGATGATGGATGGGGGGGGATGTGGGGGGTGTAGAGATGATGGATAGGGGGTGTGTGGGAGAGAGATATTATAATATATGGGATGTGGGGGGTGTAGAGATATATTGGGGGGGGGATGTGGGGGGTGTAGAGATGATGGATCGGGGGGGGATGTGGGGGTGTAGAGATGATGGATAGGGATGTGGGGGGTGTAGAGATTATATATGGATAGGAGGATGTGGGGGGGTGTAGAGATGATATATATAGGGGGTATGTGGGGGGGTGAGATGATATATAGGGGGGATGTGGTGGGTGTAGAGATGATGGCTAGGGGGGGGATGTGGGGGTGTGGAGATGATGTATAGGGGGATGTGGGGGGGTTAGAGATGGCTGTAGAGATGATATATAAGGGGGGATGTGACACCCCTGACATTTTTGTAAATATTTTCTCTATCTTTTCATGTGACAAACACTGAAGAAATGACACTTGTCTACAATTAAAGTAGTGAGTGTACAGCTTGTATAACAGTGTAAATTTGCTGTCCCCTCAAAATAACTCAACACACAGCCATTAATGTCTAAACCGCTGGCAACAAAAGTCAGTACACCCCTAAGTGAAAATGTCCAAATTGGGACCAAAATATCAATATTTTGTGTGACTGCCATTATTTTCCAGCACTGCCTTAACCCTCTTGGGCATGGAGGTCACCAGAGCTTCACAGGTTGCCACTGGTGTCCTCTTCCCCTCCTCCATGATGACATCACAGAGCTGGTGGATGTTGGAGACCTTGCGCTCCTCCACCTTCCATTTCAGTACACCCCACAGATGATCAATAGGGTTTAGGTCTGGAGACATGCTTGGCCAGTCCATCACCTTTTAACCTCAGCTTCTTTAGCAAGGCAGTGGTCATCTTGGAGGTGTGTTTGGGGTTATGTTTGAATACTGCCCTGCGGCCCAGTCTCTGAAGGGAGGGGATCATGCTCTGCTTCAGTATGTCACAGTACATGTTGGCATTCATGGTTCCTCAATGATCTGTAGCCCCCCAGTGCCGGCAGCACTCATGCAGCCCAGACCATGACACTCCCACCACCATGCTTGACTGTAGACAAGACACACTTGTCTTTGTCCTCACCTGGTTGCCGCCACACACGCTTGTCACCATCTGAACCAAATACGTTTATCTTGGTCTCATCAGACCACAGGACCTGGTTCCAGTAATGTCCAATAATGTCCTTAGTCTGCTGACAGTGAGCACTCAACTTCTTTGGTGGACCATGGCAAGGCCTGTTCTGAGTGGAACCTGTCCTGTTATACCGCTGTATGGTCTTGACCACCGTGCTGCAGCTCAGTTTCAGGGTCTTGGCAATCTTCTTATAGCCTAGGCCATCTTCATGTAGAGCATCCATTCTTTTTTTTTTTTTTTTCAGATCCTCAAAGTTCTTTGCCATGAGGTGCCATGTTGAACTTCCAGTGACCTGTATGAGAGAGTGAGAGCGATAACACCAAAATTAACACACCTGCTCCCCATTCACACCTGAGACCTTGTATCACTAACGACTCACATGACACCGGGGAGGGAAAATGGCTAATTGGGCCCAATTTGGGGTGTAATCACTTTTGTGAGATACTGTATGTGTGTTGGTTTATTAGAGATGAGATGTATGTATGTGTTGGTGTATAGTGATCAGATGATTCCTGTCTGTACCCCAATCAGGTGAGATCACATCACTCTATACTGATCATATTATTAATATTAATATATAAATCCTTAATAATAACTCTTCCTTCCCCAATCCCTGCACACAGCACATTGTTAATAAAAGATTACATATACATAACCTACACTGTGTGAACTGGGGCAGATAGGGGAGGGGTGGGTCCAATCCTCCCCTCCCACCCCCAGTGTAGTGCACAGGGCCAATCATTATCAGTGCACAAGGCTAGTGGGTGGATGAATACGTCATAGCACCGCCTACCCACCTAAGTGTAGCGGATTTAGAGTATGTAGGAAAATTACTGTTCCCCACCCACTCCAGGCCCAGGTAAAACCAAAGCACAGGCAGTTTGAATAGAGCCAATTGGAACGGTGCCAAAATACAGCGCATATATACTGTGCAGTATAATAGATATAAGACTCCATAGTCACCGCCCATTCCTTTGCTCAGTAACGAAAGTCACATGATCAGCCAGCTAAATCGCTTCCAGGTGCAAGGGAACGCCCCAGAGTAGGCGGTCTACTACAGGCAATTGTTGTAAAAGTTCTGTTTTTTTTTTTTTTTTGTACTGTACTTTTTACAACCAGTAGCAGGGGAAAGGGCGTGGATGATCCCTCTATAAAAGGAACTCCCCGCTATGTCTCCTGCATTGGTGATGAGCACAGAACCGACCGAGAGACATCTGCCCGCTGACCTCTCCTGTGTATGGTGCACATTCCGGGATACAGACTGACAGGTGGCGGGGTGCAGAGTGTGACATCGGGAAAGAGGGGACACCGATCAGTGTAATAGAATCGGTCAGTGAATGATGAAAGGGGACTAATCTCTGATCTCTGGGAGAGAATTTAATAATTTCCAATCTGGGGTGTAGAGATAATATATAGGGGAGATGTGGAGGGTGTAGATATCATATATAGGGGGGGATGTGGGGGGGGAGGGGTGGAGAGATGAGAGAATATTTGCGTGTGTGGGGGGGGTGTATATAGGGACAGTGTAAGAACTGATGGATGGAATGTCGGGGGATCGGACAGATGTTGGTTGGAAATCTCTGACCGTCCATCTCCGTGCTCCCCATCTATAATACAATGAGAGGACTTTGAGATTCGGTATTGGATGTGTAAGTCGGACAGGAATGGGTGCAATCAGATATGTGATCATGGTGGATGTCGGAAATTAATGAAGACACCTGGGAGGAAGATCGATCAGCTGTTTCTCTATACCGGCAGTCACACGCCCTGCCCCCACATGGCCTTAACTTTTTGGATCATGTATGGGGGTTCCCCTCTTGACTGCTGACTGCAGTGGGAATTAGAGCTGTGGAGAGACTTCCAGGAGCCGAGGTTTCCTGCTGGAGGGGGAGAATCGATTACCGGGAACCTGAGGGCGGGTGATACCGATCATACGGAGGGATTGGTTTACAATCTCATTGCGATGAATGATGATCGGATACCCCAGGAATATTACACAGAGGATCTGTACACAGGTTTGCTTTACCTGCCCGGTAGAACAGGGACGTGCGGTGAGATGAGTGACTGGTGAGGCACTGGCTAGTACCAGAGCCAGATACACACAGGTTACATACACCGCGATTGTTAGAGTGAGAGCAATAATTCTAGCGCTAGACCTCTTCTAACTCTAAACATGTAACCAGTAAAAAAATTTAAAGCGTCGCCTATAGAGATTTAGAAGTACTGAAGTTTGGCACCATTCCACAAGTGTGCGCAATTTTAAAGCATCACGTGTTTGGTATCTATTTACTCGGCGTAACATCATCTTTCACATTATATAGAAAAATTGTGCGAACGTTAGTGTTTTCTTTTTTTATTCATGAAAGTACCCTCGCCTCCCCCCAAAAAAAATGTGATTAAAAAATTGCTGCGCAAACACCGTGTGACATAAAAAGTTGCAATGACCACCATTTTATTCCCTATGGCAGGGATATGCAATTAGTGGACCTTCAGCTGTTGCAAAACTACAAGTCCCATCATGCCTCTGCCTCTGGGTGTCATGCTCGTGGCTGTCAGTCTTGCTTTTCCTCATGGGACCTGTAGTTCTGCAACAGCTGGAGGTCCGCTAATTGCATATCCCTGCCCTAGGGTGTCTGCTAAAATATATATATATATGTGTTCTGTTTGGGGGTTCTGAGTAATTTTCTAGCAAAAAAATGATGATTTTTACATGTAGGCGAGAAGTGTCAGAATTGTCCTGGGTGGCAAGGGGTTAATTACCATAAGTAATATACAAATTATTTATTATTTTTAAGGGAATTTACTATATTTTTTTTAAATCTGTACTCAAGCAGGTGGCTTAACGGACAAATTACTGAAGTTTGAAGTTATAACTTCCAACCTGTAATTTCACAGTATATAGATAAATAATAAATGTTATAACATGTATAGCATATAAATGTGATTTAGCTTTAATATATACCGTACATTTTCAACAGAATCTGTTTCTCCCTCTTAACTGTTTGAGAAAAAAACGGGATTGTGGGTTAATCTTATACACAAACACTTTTTTTTCCTTGTAGATAAGAGGGCTGGGCTGGAAGGGAGTATTTGTCTTTTAGACACACCCCTTTCTGTGACACTGCAGTGAGAGGAGAGCCTCCACTGCAGCTTTTTTCAGGGGCTCTCCTGATGAAGTCACGTGACTGATGAACATGCGTCACGAACACTAGATACCGGAAGTGACGTGGGCGAGCTCGCTGCTCATTTTTTGTTGCCAGTTTGATACTGTATAATGTGCGTACCTGTTTTTACTTTGTTGCTACTAATAAATATTTGCAGAAATACTACACTATCGAGCATCCTTCTTGTTCCTATATCCACCCATGCCCTATTTGCGAGGTTCTCCCGCTCCAGTGAGTTAGAAGGGGGCGCTGATTGTAAACAGGATACATACACCAGCAGAGCCGGAAACGACAATTTGGGACGGGTACCAGGGGACACACAGCAGTTCCATAACAAAGATATATTTACATGCTGTTACCTTACAGCAGTAAGGTAAGGGGACACCCATATATTTAGCTTCAGAGGATAAGAAGCCCCCTATCGCCAGCACTTCACTGCAGAAAGTGACCACCAGCTCTCTTTATATTTGTTTATTGATATACAGTCACCATATATGCTGCACAATATTATATTTTTGGGAAAAAAGGAATTCGTCACGGACACATCGACTATATTCACTTATGGAAAAGACATTTTATTTTTTCATTGGACATTTCATCACAATATTTAATTGTCGCTGCTATTAATCCTACTGCTTTTACTTAGGGAAATGGTAATGATTAATGCGCGATACATTCGCTTTATCTTGTGTTCAAGTTTATATGTGTTTTTATATCACAAGTATTGCCTCTTTTTTTAGTGTGTCTTTTAGTGTTTCCATCACAGAGCACTTTTGCCCTTTATTTTATATAATTTATGTACAGCGCAGCACTATTTTTATTTTATAATGTAGATGTGAGGCGATGAGATCTTATCTACTGTTTTGCACATCTCCCTGCACATGGCTTTGTGAATCTGTCCCTATATTCCTGTATTGCCTTAAAATGTATTTCTATAAGCAGCACAGTTCAAGTTTTCTACTCCTAAACAGAAAAACAAATAACCGTTTACAATCTGTCATTTTCCTGATTCCAGATCCGGTTCTCATCTCCAACATCATCAGTAATGGCAGCCGGCTGGGTGAGGAGATGGCGGTGAGCGTCCAGTTCTCTGGAGAAGAGAGCGCTGTGACCTGGGAGGTGGACGGGGAGCCTCTCCCTGAAAGATACCGGCTGATAGATGACAATAGGACGCTGATTATCCCCAGTGTGCAGAGAGACGACGCCGAGAGGAGATTCCGGGTCAGGATCACAAACCCGGTCAGTGAGGAGATCCGGGAATACCGGCTGGAGATCAGAGGTGAGAGGAGCATTGGCTGTATTTAAAATTAACCATGTCTACTAGAAGGCTAATTTGCATTCAACCTCATGGCAAATCCTTGGCGTGTTATTTTGATGCTGATCACTTTTTAAGGGGTTGTTTTTTTAAATTTGCATAGCATTTCACCAAGTAAAAGTACATGTACATTCGTTCTGAGTAAACAAAGGGGGGAAAAAGTGAATGTAAATAGGCTACATCCTGTGCTGTTTAAACATAATCATTGATTTTAAATGAAACATTATAGAATATATAAGTATTATAGAAAATTCTTGGCCAACCCTTTATAAATCAGCCTATAACATTTTAACTCCTTCCTGAAGAATAAACTTGTGGAGAAGGTTAAGAGCAGAACAGGGTACAAAGATACTTCTTAATGCCCATTCTGGAACAGGCTAGTCTCTTATAAGCTTTAAGATAGTAATGTAATGTTTTCTTAGTGTGTGTGGTGTTTTTATTTTTTTGCGTTTTTTTTGTTTTGTTTTTATTTTTTTTTTCTTGCACCTTTTAATTCAATCTCTGCATTATTAGGAAGTAAACTTCCCTTTTTTTTTTTTTTTTTTTTTTTGTACCTATAGGCAGGGTTAGTGCTCCAGCTAGGCAGCTGCCTAGGGTGCACTGCTGCCTAGGGGGCGCAGCCATGGCTGCTGACTTCCCCATTAGCCTGGCTGGGGAATACTTGAGGCCCTACACAGGGCTGGGCTACTGACTGCAGAGAAAGTAGCAGCCATGGCTGCTGCATAGGAGGTCAGCAGCTCAGCCTGTGAGGAGGGCAAAGCGGAGGAGGCGGGCACAGCTGGGGTGGAGGCGGAGGAGGCATGGGCACCATGTCTCTGAACGTAGGTCCAGTGAGTCTGCTCTGATCCTGTCACCTGGGCAAGACTAACACCACCCTGGGAGTGTTGGTATTGCCTAGAATGCAAAATAGTTAAGCACTGGCCCTGCCCCCCCATGCCCTCCTATGTACTTATCTGAGCCGATCCAGTGCTGTGCAGCTGCACTTCTCTAGCTCTCTTCTCGCTGGACTTGGAGGCAGCAGTGAAAGCCATTGGCTCCTGCTGCTTTTAATCACAGCCTGTGAAGAGTGAGTGGGGAGTGGGACCAAACTGCACTGAATAGACACGCAAAGCCCAACTTGGAATTGAGCCCACATAGCAAGCCACTTGCTATGGGGGCACTAAGAAGAGAGGAGGAGCCAAGAGTAGGGGCAGGGGACTGTGTGTGTATTGGGACACCTGCCTTTACACACACATGAATTTAATGGCATCCCAGTCTTAGTCCATAGGGTTCAATATTGAGTTGGCCCACCCTTTGCAGATATAACAGCTTCAACTCTTCTGAGAAGGCCGTCCACAAGGTTTAGGAGTGTGTCTATGGGAATGTTTGACCATTCTTCCAGAAGAGCATTTGTGAGGTCAGGCACCGATTTGGTGCAGTGGGAATTATGGTGTGGGGTTGTTTTTCGGGGGTTGGGCTTGGCCCTTTAGTTCCAGTGAAGGGAACTCTTAAGGTGTCGGCATACCAAGACATTTTGGACAATTTCATGCTCCCGACTTTGTGGGAACATTTTGGGGATGGCCCCTTCCTGTTCCAACATGACGCACAAGGCAAGGACCATAACGACATGGATGAGCAAGTTTGGGGTGGAGGAACTTGACTGGCCTGCAAAGTCCTGACCTCAACCCGATAGAACACCTTTGGGATGAATTATGGCGGAGACTGCGAGCCAGGCCTTCTCATCCAGCATCAGTGCCTGACCTCACAAATGCTCTTCTGGAAGAATGGTCAAACATTCCCATAGACACCCTCCTAAACCTTGTGGACGGCCTTCCCAGAAGAGTTGAAGCTCTTATAAGCTGCAGAGGGTGGGGCCAACTCAATATTGAACCCTACGGACAAAGAAGCCATTAAAGTTTATGTGTAAAGGCAGGCGTCCCAATACTTTTGGTAATCTAGTGTAATGAGAACTGAATAACCGACGGAAGGCGCACATATGGAAGGCTGGCAGCACTGCTGATTGCTGGACAGTGGTTTAGCATTGTCATCCTGCAGCAGGATGTTCTGTCACTGCCACAATTTCCAAGTAAGAAAAAAATCACAGGTGCACGTTTTCGGCACAGCTGTATTTACATTCTGGCACACAAATTTACAGCCGCTCGGTGTCGAGGCCCACCCGCCAAGAGCCCGTATATTTGTATACTGTGGGCACCAAGAGGTTAAACTAATATCTGATCCTGCTGTGAAGGTTTAGGCACTTCCTGTTATACGGTGACAACGTTCCACCCCTCGTTCCAAATCATTCTATGTTGTCATTCATTCAATGGAGACTAAAGGCAGGTGTGCTGACAGATCGCACAGGCATGGTCCACTATTGTCACCATAAGGAAACCCACCCTGAGAAATGCTGCACATGCACAGCCATCGCTGGAGTCCTTGTAGACAAAGAGGCTGCAGGTGAAACCGCAGCACTGAGATACAACAAAGGATAGAAGTTTTTATTTTTTTATTTTCATAAAAAGCAGTGGTTTATAATGCGCATTGCTTAAGGAAACCAAACATTATTCAGTGAGGCCGCTTGTACACAGTGCAGCTACAGTGGGAGAGACAGGTGCAGCATCCAGCCCTGCTGAAGGCAGATTGTCAAGGTCTATGGCAGACTTCAGCTAAAACTAGCAGAACAATGTACCAAGTGGTACTAGCGATTAGAGCCCGGTCTGTTCTGGAATGCGGAAGGTCTAAACGCCGGTACCGCTCAGTGCAGCATCCAGCCGCAACCTGCCATAGATTTTCACAGGCTGTCTGCAGTGGGGCTGGATGCTGCACCTGTCCCCCTGGGTTCCCTGCAGCTAGATGGCCTCCTGTGTAAGAGGCACTATGGTTTCATGTACCAGCAGGGGGCAGTGTAGAAAATGTCTTGTGCTAAGCTTGACTCCCACATGTAGAGGCAGAAGGATTATATGACTGGGCTGGTCGTGGCCAATCTGAGCCTAGAGGACTAAGGCGGCACACAATATTACTATATGGGACCGGTCCATACATTGGGAATAACACCCTGAACTGTATAGAACATGGGGGGGGGGGGGCTGTTATAATATTATGTGACATAGAATAGTAACAATGTCTGTTTTCTTTTATTCTCCTCTGCTTCAGGGATATTACAGGTCAGTTTGTTTATATAAAAATTCACAGATCTTTTTCTATACATTGTTAATCACACGAGAAAATAATATCTCACAAAAAGGTTACATTTGGTTTTATTTTCTGACAGATTCTGAATTGAATTTCCGAACATTACCAGTACATCCCATGGCTGCTGGAATAAGTATCCACATTCCGGTGAGTTATATTTACATGTTAGTTCTTCAAATGATATCACTAAAGAGTGGACAGCTATTGTCCATTACCGCCAATACCTTCATGGTGACATGCAGAGATTTAAAGTGATACTAAAGGTTAGTAAAAAAAACTAAAACAAACTTGTTATACTTGCCTCCTGTGTGTAATGGTTTTGTACAGAGCAGCCCCGATCCTCCTCTCAGGTCCCCCACTGACACTCCTGGCTCCTCCCGCTTGACCAGTGCCCCCATAGCAAGCCTCTTGCTATGGGGGCACTGTTGCATGCTCGCTCCCATGCCCCGCTATATGTGTCCATAAGACAGTGTGCAGAGGTGAGCTGTGGACAAGGAATGCATATTTTATGGGTATAACCACTGTGGCATACGTCACTGTTTATACAGTATGTAGGCTCAAGCTTTAAGCCCCTCCCACTATTTGTGCAGTTTTGCCACACCCACAATTCAATATGGCACACAGTGAAAAAATTCCATATAATCTTTATTTGGTTACAGGTTCTTCACCTCATTCATTATATGGGCGTCCTATGTGTGATCATATCCGCCTTATGTATTTGTTAATGGAGATCCTGTCTGCCTTATGTATTTATACATGTTGAGCCCCCCCTATGTATTTATACATGGTGATTTCCCCCCCCCCCCCTCCTTATGTATTTATACATGGTGATCACATTCCCCTTAAAATCCTCTTAAGATAATATATTCAGTTCTGATCATCTTTCCTGATAGCTGAGCTCCTCTCTCTCCATACACATCATCCATTAATCTGCACTAATTGGCTTCCTTCTAATGTGCACACAGCTCATATCTTCATATAAAGATTTCTGTGTATGCTTTTTCATATATGATGCGTATATTGTATATATCACATATATGAAAATGTTTGTTTCTCTGGAGTTTTTTTTATTTATTATTTTTTGATGTTTTGAAAAATAGGGTTGTGTTATTTCAGGCATTCCATTATTGGAAGTACAGTATGTATCTTTCAGACAGTTATTCTATTTTCTTTTTCTGACTCCATTACAATGTTTCTACTTGTAAAAAGTAGAATCCTTTCATGTGTTATGATTTCCCTCTAGTGGCTAGTTCTGGTATTAACCATAATTTTGCGAATGAGTAGTTATTTTTACATGAGCAATCGCTACCAATAATTGGACGGCCCCATTATTAGTGTGGTGTGTGGGGGTTTTTTGTTTTGTTTTTAATTTTTAAATGTCATTTCCTACAGCAGCTAATTTTGTCTGCATTTTTTTTTCCTCTGCCATTTACCTGCTCTCGAGCACTATTTACACCATAGCGCCTCCATCAAAACTTTCGACTTGATAAAGCGTTACATGAATTGCATTGGGGCTGAACTACACGCTGACATCTCGCCATCACTTCCATGCTTGCAACTGGCGGCCCTCTTTGCAAGCTCACTTTTTTTTTTATTGGCCACGACTATCGTATTTGCTGGCATTTGAATGAAACCTTTTTCCTTTTTTGTGTAAAGTTTATACTTTTTATTTTAATATTTACAACACTGATTCCCTGCCTGTGGCTCCGGGCAGTGAGTTTGTTTATTTTTTTTCTAGACTGTTTCAAGCAAACCTTCTGACTGTCCCCAGTGGTGAGAGTTGGTACTGCTGGGTGTCCCCATTGTGATTATGGAGCTGGTTGACCATGTGCGAAGGATCCTGGTGATTTAAATGTACATGTTGCTGCTTCCCTCTGGCAGCTTTAATTTTGGTGGTTGCATTTTAGTTCTGTTGCTCACATGTAACGGGGAGGATTTCCAGTAGCTGGTGGAAGATATTGTTTCTGCCGTGATCATTATTGCACACGTTGGACTTTTCACTTTTGGACTTTGTTTACACTGATATACTTTTTCAGTATTTTGAGTATTGTGGATGTTTTTTGCACATCATGATTATTGTATTGATAGCACACATTTTAAGCTTGTTATATGTTCAAGAGGGATATCAAAATGTGTCCACTTGAACTGTTCTGTAATTTTTTTTTATACACATTTACTCTTATGCTCAGGACATAAAAAGTAAATTCCTAAGGATGGACAATACTAGACTTGGGGTTTTTCAAATTTTATATTGTGTGAGCTACATCGCTTGTACATAAAGTCTTTTTACACATTTTACCTATTTACTCTTAGCTGCTCTGTTGAAGAAAAAGCAGGCTAGTTGACAGTTTAATAGTTTAAGCTCCGATTTACACATACAACTGAAGGAATTGCTTAGTCCCTCTGCCTGTTTAGATGCCTCCATACAAAGTTTTAGTTTCTAAAATTCATTTTTTTTTGTCTATCTTGAAATGCTAGTTCATGTACATTATCTGGGGCAGCCCACGTGTGTGTCTCTCCTACTTGTGCTCAATGTTGGAAGCTGTGGAGAAGGGGGAGGAGTTTGTGGGTAAGACCATCATCAAGACTGCATTCTACCTTCCAGTACAAGTGTGAGATATAGGTGTTGGTTCTAATCAGCACAGCTGATACCTAAAATCTTATGATGGAGGAACATGACAAACACATTTTGGGAAATGCTAACCTAGAGTAATAAATAGGATGGCAATGTCTTGCTCACGCACCTGACCTGCGGGTGTCTCTTTGTATTTTTAGACGTGTTGCAAAAAGGAAAGAAAAAATGTTCCTCTGAGTATAATGGAAGTTGGATATGAGCAACCCACCAACAACCAATCTTCATCCATCCATGGGATGCCTGAAGATCCTCCTCTGAATATCATGAAGGTTGGCTATGAGCAACCCGTCCACAATGAATCCACATCCACACATGGGATCCATGAAGATCTTCCTCTGAGTATTATGGAGGTTGGCTATTCACAACCCATTCACAACAAATCCACATCAACCCATGGAATCCCTGATGATCTTCCTCAAGAGTATCATGGAGGTCGGATATTTGCAACCCATCCACAATGAATCCATATCAAACCATGGTATCCTTGAAGATCCTTCTCAAGCTTATTATGAAGGTTGGCTATTCACAACCCATCCACTCATGGGATCCTTAAAGATCTACATCTGAGTGGAGTAATAACCCATCAATCTAAAATTATTCTACCCCAACAATGAGAAGGGATCCCTGTCTGGAGCTGAGGATGGAAGTGTGCTCCATTAAATAGATGGATATGACATCTGTGCCTTTTCCTGTCATGCCAGCTAGACTTCTGGGGGAAATTTACTATTTTACTTTTTTTTTTTTGAGACTTTAAGTGGGACACCAGCCAAAACATTTTAATTTGGGGGGGGGAGAAGCACCTAATGTATGTGTTGGAGCCATTTATTCTCATTTCCTGTTCTATTGACCAAACAAAGTGAGGGAATTCAGCCCAACAGTGATGGGCTAAACCACCTCCACACAACTTTTATACCATACTGGAAAAATATCCCACTCCAGGAAAAAAAAAAATACAGGTTTGTTGAGAAACAACCCTAAGTGAGCTGGTGCAAAAATCTGAAATTTAGATTTGAGTAAAGTGTTGCAGAAGGGTTTTTTTATATTAAAATTTGCTGGACGAATGTTGCAAGCATTCTCCCAGCTGCCATAAATGGTCACTCTAATTTGCCTAATACATTTCCTACAATTGTTGGCCCCATCTACTGTTTTTTTTTTTTTTCCCCACCTTTTTTAGAGCACATCAGTTTGGAGTCCATGGTCAATAAGGGACCTAGACTTATTGCTCTCACATTTTCGTTGATGCATGGCTTATGCAATAGTTTACATTTACACCTCATGCACATGTTTGTTCTGTAGTATCCGTTTCTAAATTCCTCCAATCAGGAAGAATACAACATTTATGGTCACTAGATGACACAATCTTATGAGATTATTATATTACACAGAATACTGCGAGTTTTCTTGGAGCTGTGTGGATGTGTCCCATTCCTTCCATACATGACTCCTTAGAGTGAATATTACATTGTGACTGTTTCTTCTTGAAAAAGGAACTAGTTAAGAAAATGTGATAATAATGTGTTTACACTTTTTAACTAGAATGGCATTCTAGTTTGACAGGGCAAAAAGCACTGAACATTTTTATAAATATAACTAAGTGTTCAACACTTGCTGAAGAAATGCACCACAAACATCCCCCGACCTTTCCATATCTCAATTTTGTATAGAAAACCTCTCCATATGCATTTTCTCTGTATATGGCATAATCTGTAATGTGTTTATGGGGTTTCCCAATCATCATACCAGGGTTACGATATTGCTCAATCTCAGGGGCTAATGCAATAAAGCACCTATTAGATGGAATATGTGTAATATGCAGATGTGGACTATGTAAAGTGCACCTCTCTAATTCCATTAAAGGACTTTGGGTCACAAAGTAGCTCATGAATTTATGAGGTGCATTGAGGCTACTTTTATTGATCGAGGACAAGTACATGAACTTACGGTCTGGCATCTTCCCATTTATACAAGTTTCCCCAGTACAGAGAATGCTGTAATCAAGGTACGGTAGAAGCTGTGCCCAAACAAAAAGCAAGCAGAAGACAAAGGACTAGTTATCAGTATTACCTGTAGTCTCCCAGCAGCACAGTATTTCTGCATTACTGACTTCAAATTCCTTGTTCTGCAATGGGTCTCTGTGTGGAGGTGGCCATCTTGGTAGGAGCAGGGTTTTGCTTCCCATGTCTGAGCTGCCCCCCACTGACTAGACATCTGATGACTGTGATCTATGCTTCATCGTTATTAACCCACCAGACTGGATGAAACAGAAGCAGGGAGATCCCTCCATTGCAGATCCTAAGGTACAGTTTCCTCTCCAGCAAGGTGAACAATGGGCAGCAGAATTGTGATATCACAAAATCTCCCTCCAATTCTCATGAGACTAGCGGTCATTGACAGCAGTGCCTTAGATGATCCCACATTGCAGATATATAGGTCAAGGTGCAGGAAGTTATCCGCTATTTTTTCAGAAGTTAAAAGCAGATATTCAGTTTTTCATGAAAATATTTTAATATCTACAAGTGCTCGAATGACTGCCGATTATCTACAGTAAATCTGTGATTGTTGTGAAATACTGGATGGGGAAGTTCTACACAGAAAAGAGACACTTTCTGAACAGTTGGAAGTTTGTGTGTGATAACAAGCATTGTGGACTGTCAGCGGTGCTCATTACTGCTGGTTAAGGAAGCCCAATATGGAGTGCAATGTGGAAGCTTCATCTAGGAGCATCAGCCTGTGTATGGTGACTGCAACACTCAGATGTTTAAGAGAAACTTCAAGTAATAATATATATTTTTTTAAATGCGTTGACTATGAACTGTGTTTTTTCTTTTTAATAAGAATGTATCATGTTCTAGACATAAACATTGTTTTATCTATAATGGGTCTGTATTCCTAAGGCCTTGTTCACACAGGTGGTATGGCCATGTTTTAACCACCAACCGTTCTCCCCATCCGAGTACACAAAGCCTAACAAGGCAGACAGAGGGGGTCATTCACATGCAGCAGGCACAGGAAATTTAACTTGCCAAGCTAGACAATTGGTAGCGTTTCTCAAACTTGCCCATTGAAGGCAATGGGATCACACCAGCGTGGCAAGCCAAATTCTTGGCTCACAATAGCAGACGTTTGCATGCAAAATAGCGTTTACCCCAGAAAAAAAAAAGCTGAGGCATTCAGGAGGTGGCAGTGTTGCCTCCTGGAAGCTGTGCTCTGCTGCCCTCTGGAGGGGAGGTACAGACTGCCACCTGTGTGAACTTTGCTATTGGTTTTGTTATGTCACACCACTCTGGATAATGTGCTGTAATTATTTTATGCTGGATAATTATAGGAAGTCAAGCCATACTGTAAAAATATTTTATATTTTTTTTACTTTTATATTTCTTGTTGTGCAAATTCCTGTATGTCTCCTTTGGATTGGGATTCTCCTGGCTGCATTACCAGTAGCCCTAAAAATCAAATAAACTATATTTAAAATCCCCCCCCCTCTTAGCTTTGGAGTGTGGAAAGGTTAGGTCCCCTGTCAGAATTTTATTATTGGCTGTGTCCCCGCTGGGGAGATTTGCCCTGGTGACCATCATCACCGAGCCAGAAATGGAAGAGAAATCGGTCACCAGAACAAGAGGTGGAGGAAATGTTCAGGTGACAACCCAATAAGATGAATACTTTTCACTTTGGGGAGATTTCCTTGAATTTCCTGTTATATCTCTCCAAGACAGGAAGTTAAAAGAAACCTCCCCAACGGAAAGTAACAAATAAAACCTAATAAGGGGGTTATGCAAGCCCCTACCACTTGGGGCACAGGAAATGTATTGTCACCAGACTGGTCAAATGCCACTTAGAAATAAGTTATTTATACATTGATTTTTATTAAAACTAACGTTTAATGGGTGTGGTTATGGTAACACCGGAGTTCTACTTTAATTCTAATGTTGGTTACAAAAAAAAAAAAAAAATCCTGTTTCAGGGCTGAAATGTTGGCCCGTCAGCTGATGCAGTCTTTGTTCTAGTGCCACCAGCCAATCATTGTCTCTGCCTCAGGTTGTGTATGGAAGTGAGGAGAGCAGCTGGTGGGGTCCAGGCACAGTCCTCACCATAGGAGAGGTAAGTGTTGTAATGTTCCAGCCGAGGTTTTTGTAACAGCTGCAGTGAAAACCAAATATTCAACATTAGGTCTTCTAAAAAAAAAAAAAAAAAAAGTTATGGAATTAGAGATCTTTACCTATTGGCATAAGGAACCACATTGGGGTTTGTGAAGGTTCTCATTCATCCATGTCATGGTATAGCTAGCCCTAGTTATGCAAAAACACCACACATGTAAATCAAACTAGAAGCTTTTTATTACATATAATAAACAAAAATACATTGCAATTAAAATACAAAAACTGTTAAAAGCACAAAAACAAACAACTCAGCTATGATTTCCCTAAGAAATCTATTAGGATAAAATTAGATCAATACATGATTAAACAGACTTCATCTATAGACCAAAGTGTAAATATGAGAGGGTGGGGGGTTCTCTCACACCCCTCCACCTCCTGGTCTAGCAATGGGCAGCATTTTGACCTGGAATCAAGCCTGTGTCTCGGCTGTCGCCCACCCCATACTACTGAACAGACAGTCTACTATCCTTCCTGAATGGAGCAACTGCTGTGCCGGCTGTAATGACAGGTTCTCTTTAACACACTGACATTCCCCCTACTGGAACAATATTGAACTACAACCCATCTTGAATAGCAGAAAGTACTGTTAACAAACAATAAAAAAATAAAGATTCCATCTATATCTTATGTATTGATGATCAGGACTAAAAAATGTAATTCAAGGAAACCTGAAATGTTACATATGAAGTAATATTCAGTTTCTGGTTTAGGAGGTGGAGCTTTAGGCTTTCTTTCACTTTTTTCAAGCTTCTACCTTTCTGCTTCGTTTTAATAAAGCCTGTAAACAGAGCTCAGTAGCGTCAACTAAGAAAAAAAAAAACACCACACACTCATCCAGGCTTGTGATCTTGGCCGCCTTCCTCCCTCCATGTAAGCACTAGTGCACCCTTTAAATATACAGTATCTCACAAAAGTGAGTACACCCCTCACATTTTTGTACATGTTTCCCTCCCCGGTGTCATGTGACTTGTTAGTATTACAAGGTCTCAGGTGTGAATGGGGAGCAGGAGTGTTAAATTTAGTGTTATCGCTCTCACTCTCATACTGGTCACTGGAAGTTCAACATGGCACCTCATGGTTGAGGATCTGAAAAAAAGAATTGCTGCTCTACATAAAGATGGCCTAGGCCAGTGATGGTGGACTTTGGCACCCCAGATGTTTTTGAACTACATTTCCCATGATGCTCATGCACTCTGCAGTGTAGTGGAGCATCATGGGAAAATTAGTTCCAAAACATCTGCTATGCCAAGGTTCGCCATTCCTGGCCTAGGCTAGAAGAAGATTGCCAAGACCCTGAAACTAAGCTGCAGCACGGTGGCCAAGACAGGACAGGTTCCACTCAGAATAGACCTCATCATGGTCGACCAAAGGAGTTGAGTGCACGTGCTCAGCGTCATATCCAGAGGTTGTCTTTGGGAAATAGACAGCATGGGTGGTGGTGGTGGTGGTGGGGGGGGTCAGCTTGTCAATGCTCAGACCATACTCCGCACATTGCATCAAATTGGTCTGCATGATTGTCATCCCAGAAGGAAGCCTCTTCTAAAGATGATGCACAAGAAAGCCCACAACCAGTTTGCTGAAGACAAACAGACTAAGGGTATGGATTACTGGAACCAGGTCCTGTGGTCTGATGAGACCAAGATAAACTTATTTGGTTCAGATGGTGTCAAGTGTGTGTGGGGGCAACCGGGTGAGGAGTACAAAGACAAGTGTGTCTTGCCTACAGTAAAGCATGGTGGTGGGAGTGTCATGGTCTGGGACTGCATGAGTGCTGCCGGCCCTGGAGAGCTACAGTTCAATGAGGGAACCATGAATGTCAACATGTACTGTGACATACTGAAGCAGAGCATGATCCTCTCCCTTCAGAGACTGGGCTGCAGGGCAGTATTCCAACATGATAATGACCCCAAACACCTCAAAGACAACCACTGCCTTCCTAAAGAAGCTGAGGGTAAAGGTGATTGGACTGGCCAAGCAGGTCTCCAGATCTAAACCCCATTGAGCATCTGTGGGGCATCCTCAAATGGAAGGTGGAGGAGAGCAAGGTCTCGAACACACATTTTGAGTATGGTTCACATTGATGCAAGAACCCTGCAAATCCACTGGGGGTTCCCGGATTGCACCCAACTCACAGGCAGTTCACACTGCCATATGCAAACCACTGGGAGCATCAATACAAGTTAATAACACCCCCAGAGTGGTTCGCATATCAAAGTGCAAACTGTCAATTTGGACATGAATTGGATCGCATGGGTGTTCACACCATGCGGTCCGATTCTGGTGTGGACCAAAAGAAAAGGGTCCTGCTGGACTTTAGTCCAAATTTAGCCATGGCTGAATTCGCATTGCACAGACATCACATGTGATTTGCACGATGCACTAATGTGAACCGAGCCTTAGGCCTGAAAATATCATTGAAGTAGAGCGTCCCAGAGAGTCGGGAAAAGTCCTGTTCGGGATTTCTCCAAGGCTCCTCTCATACGTTCAGCGAACTCTAATCCATGGTACGGTTTGGATCTTGGTCCTCTCCCCCAGGCCAATACCAGATTATACTCACCCGAGACAGTCAGTGCTCTCAGCCTTAGAATCAGACAAGTCCTGTCTGAGAGCTAAAGAGGTTGGTAAAAGCTAACAAGCTGTATATGTGGAAGCGGACAAGCTGTAGGCTTGCCCAGCCTGTTAGGACCTGTATGTTTGTATATTGAGTGCCGAGACACGGCTAGATTTTTGTTTTGTTTCCTGAGACACTGTGCAGCCCCTGTATATAGATTGTGAATATCACAAATACTGCACTGTTTAATTACTACCTTCTTGGATTTGGTATCTGTGTCCGAAAGAGACTGCTTATCCAAGGGAGCTTTGTACCTTCTACCCGCTCACATCACAAATATTCTGAAAGCAGACATGTAGAACCTGATGGTATACAAAAGGCATTTTTCTTCAGAATAGAGCGCTCAGCTACAATAGCTCTACTGGAAAAAATAAAATACAATCTGTCCCCCCTGCTCTCGCGCAAAAGCGAACGCAAGCGTCGGTCTGGCGTCAAATGTAAACAGCAATTGCACCATGCATGTGAGGTGTCACCGCGAACGTCAGATCGAGGGCAGTAATTTTAGCAGTAGACCTCCTCTGTAAATCTAAAGTGGTAACCTGTAAAGGCTTTTAAAGGCTTTCAAAAATGTATTTAGTTTGTCGCCACTGCACGTTTGTGCGAAATTTTAAAGCATGTCATGTTTGGTATCCATTTACTCAGCTTAAGATCATCTTTTTTATTTCATCAAACATTTGGGCAATATAGTGTGTTTTAGTGCATTAAAATTTAAAAAAGTGTGTTTTTTCCCCAAAAATGCATTTGAAATATCGCTGCGCAAATACTGTGTGAAAAAAAAAATGAAACACCCACCATTTTAATCTGTAGGGCATTTGCTTTAAAAAAATATATAATGTTTGGGGGTTCAAAGTAATTTTCTTGCAAAAAAAAAAAAATTTTTTCATGTAAACAAAAAGTGTCAGAAAGGGCTTTGTCTTCAAGTGGTTAGAAGAGTGGGTGATGTGTGGCATAAGCTTCTAAATGTTGTGCATAAAATGCCAGGACAGTTCAAAACCCCCCCAAATTACCCCATTTTGGAAAGTAGACACCCCAAGCTATTTGCTGAGAGGCATGTCGAGTCCATGGAATATTTTATATTGTGACACAAGTTGCGGGAAAGAGACAATTTTTTTTTTTTTTGCACAAAGTTGTCACTAAATGATATATTGCTCAAACATGCCATGGGAATATGTGAAATTACACCCCAAAATACATTCTGTTGCTTCTCCTGAGTACGGGGATACCACATGTGTGAGACTTTTTGGGAGCCTAGCCGTGTACGGGACCCCGAAAACCAAGCACTGCCTTCAGGCTTTCTAAGGGCGTAAATTTTTGATTTCACTCTTTACTGCCTATCACAGTTTTGGAGGCCATGGAATGCCCAGGTGGCACAAACCCCCCCCCCCCAAATGACCCAATTTTGGAAAGTAGACACCCCAAGCTATTTGCTGAGAGGTATAGTGAGTATTTTGCAGACCTCACTTTTTGTCACAAAGTTTTGAAAAAAGAAGAAAAAATGTTTTTTCTTGTCTTTCTTCATTTTCAAAAACAAATGAGAGCTGCAAAATGCCCACCATGCCTCTCAGCAAATAGCTTGGGGTGTCTACTTTCCAAAATGGGGTCATTTGGGGGAGTTTTGTGCCACCTGGGCATTCCATGGCCTCCGAAACTGTGATAGGCAGTGAAGAGTGAAATAAAAAATTTACACCCTTAGAAATCCTGAAGGCGGTGATTGGTTTTCGGGGCCCCGTACACGGCTAGGCTCCCAAAAAGTCCCCCACATGTGGTATCCCCATACTCAGAAGAAGCAGCTAAATGTATTTTGGGGTGCAATTCCACATATGCCCATGGCCTGTGTGAGCAATATATCATTTAGTGACAACTTTTTGTAAAAAATTTTTTTGTCATTATTCAATCACTTGGGACAAAAAATAAATATTCAATGGGTTCAACATGCCTCTCAGCAATTTCCTTGGGGTGTCTACTTTCCAAAATGGGGTCATTTGGGGGGGTTTTGTACTACCCTGTCATTTTAGCACCTCAAGAAATGACATAGGCAGTCATAAACTAAAAGCTGTGTAAATTACAGAAAATATACCCTAGTTTGTAGACGCTATAACTTTTGCGCAAACCAATAAATATACGCTTATTGACATTTTTTTTACCAAAGACATGTGGCCGAATAAATTTTTGCCTAAATGTATGACTAAAATTGAGTTTATTGGATTTTTTTTATAACAAACAGTAGAAAATATAATTTTTTTTCAAAATTTTTGGTCTTTTTCCGTTTATAGCGCAAAAAATAAAAACGGCAGAGGTGATCAAATACCATCAAAAGAAAGCTCTATTTGTGGGAATAAAATTACGCAAATTTAATTTGGGTACAGCATTGCATGACCGCGCAATAGCAGTTAAAGCAACGCAGTGCCAAATTGGTAAAAGTCCTCTGGTCCTTAGGCAGCATAATGGTCCGGGGCTGAAGTGGTTAACTGACAATTGCCCGATCGTGTGACGCTGTACCCAAACAAAATTGATGTCCTTTTTTTTCCCACAAATAGACCTTTCTAGTGGGGGTATTTGATCACCTCTGTGGTTTTTATTTTTTGCGCTATAAACAAAAAAATAGCGAAAATTTAGAAAAAAAAACACATTTTGTACTTTTTGCTATAATAAATATACCATATTTTTTTAAAAAAATACAAATTTCTTCCTCAGTTTAGGTCGATATGTATTCTTCTATATATATTTGGTAATAATAATCGCAATAAGCGTATATTGATTGGTTTGCGCAAAAGTTAAAGCGTCTACTAAATAGGGGATAGATTTATGGCATTTTAATTTTTTTTGTTCACCGATCTGTGATTTTAATCGGGACTGCAACATTATGGCGGACACATCAGGACGATTGACAATTATACAGCGATCAGTGCTATAAAAATGCACTGATTACTGTGTAAATGTCATGGGCAGGGAAGGGGTTAACACTAGGGGGCGATCAAGGGGTTTTGTTCGAATTGTTGAAATGTGTTCTGTAACCTTCACCTAACACACAGACACATCTTCTGCTAGAAGCTCTCTCTGTCTCTACTCCCCCCTCCCCTCTCAAGGTTTTACTTTTGCAATTGTTCTATTCGTTAGCTTTTAATAACATATTTCTATTTGTTAGTTTTTTAATAACCTCTCACACCACCCCTTTCTTATCTATGTATAAAATAACATGTAATAATACATTTTGGCACTGAACAGACATTTTAACCACTTGACGACCGCTGCACACCCATATACGTCGGCACAATGGCAGAGGTGGGCAAATGGGTGTACCTGTATGTGTATTAGTGGGACTAACTGCACGGTCACGCACAGCGTGACCGTACCCGCGGGCTCGATGTCTGCCAGTCCGTCATGGTGTCATGGTGCCGCAGAACGGGGAGATGCCTATGTAAACAAGGCATTTCTCCATTCTGCCCTGTGACATGACAGAGATCACTGCTCCCTGTCATCGGAAGCAGTGATCGCTGTCATGTGAGTTGAAGCCCATCCGCCCCATAGTTAGAATCACTCCCTAGGACACACTTAACCTCTTGATCGCTCCCTAGTGTTTAACCCCCTCTCTGCCAGTGTCATTTACACAGCAATCAGTGCATTTTTATAGCACTGATCGCTGTATAAATGACAATGGTCCCAAAATAGTGTCAAAAGTGTCCGATGTGTCTGCCATAATGTCGCAGTCATGATAAAAATCGCAGATCGCCACCATTACTATTAAAAAAATTATTAATAAAAATGCCATAAAACTAACCCCTATTTTGTAGACGCTATAACTTTTACGCAAACCAATCAATATACGCTTATTGTGTTTTATTTATTTATTTTTTGCCAAAAATATGTAGAAGAATACAGATCGGCCTAAACTGAGGAAGAATTTTTTTCCTTTTTTTTGGGGGGGGGGGGATATTTATTATAGCAAAAAGTAAAAAATATTGCTTTTTTTTTCAAAAAAAAAATTTCATTGTCCCTTTTTTTGTTTATAGCGCAAAAAAAAAAACTGCAGAGGTGATCAAATACCACCAAAAGAAAGTTATATTTGTGGGCAAAAAAAAGGACGTCAATTTTGTTTGGGTGCAACGTCACACGACCGCGCAATTGTCTGTTAAAGCAACACAGCGCCGAATCGCAAAAAGTGCTCTGGTCAGGAAGGGGGTAAAATCTCCTGGGGCTGAGGTTCCTGCAGCTGCAGCTTTAACTTCTGTTTTTAGAGTCCCAATCAGACATATTTCCATAACACCTAGTGTGCGTTTCTAACTGTGGGGGGAGGGGACTGACTATAGGAGATGACAGATCGTGGTTCCTAGCTATTAGGAATTGACGATCTGCCTCTCCTCTCCTCACACCCGCCCATATACATACATAGCAGAGTGTACTCGGCTAGGTTCGGCTAGCTCCGCTCACAGTCACGCCCAGTCCCTGTGTTACCCTGTTTCCTCGAAAATAAGACCTAGCTTGATTGTCGGTGATGGCTGCAATATAAGCCCCACCCCCCAAATAAGCCCTAGTTAAAGTCCTTGTATGTCTTATTTTTAGGGTAGGGCTTATTTTCGGGGAAACAGGGTAGGGCTTATATTGCAGCCATCACCGACAATCACGCTAGGTCTTATTTTGGGGGAAACCGGGTATGTCCATCATAGGGCGGGACTGGGCGTGACTGTGAGAGGAACTAGCCAAGCCTAGCCGAGTATACTAAGTATATGCTATGTATGTATATCGACGGCCGGCTCGCTCCACTCACAAACAGCGGCGGGGATCGGCGTATAACATGCACCTGCGATTTTCCCCTGATTTTAAGGGGAAAAAAGTGCGTGTTATACGCCGATAAATATGGTATATAAATTGTAAAGAAAAAATCAAATTAAAAATACTACTGACACCATCCACTGCCCCCCCCCCCCCCCCAAAAAAAATACAGAAAGCATTGTAAACAATAAAAACAACTAAAAAATATATAAATTGTAAAAAAAAAAATTGTGAAAAAATAATAATAAAAAACTACTGACACGGTCCACTGCTCTACTGACACCGTCCAGCCATAACCATCTACAGTGCCCCCCACCCGCAACCAAAGCACTGTGAAAAATATTATTAAAAATAAAAATTTTAAAAAATAATATAAAATAAATTTAAAAAAATAAAAAAACTACTGACACTATCCACTGCCCTCACAAAATCCTTGTAAAAAAATACAGAACTAAAATTATAAAAAATAAACAAAAATTGACACTGTCTATTGCTCTACTGACACCATCCTGCACACACTACCCACCACCATATACTCCACACTCTTCTCCCTTAGCTGGTCATTATATTAGTGTCACTGTTGATGTCAGTGTCAGTCAGTTAAGCCGGCCATAGATGATAAGAATCTTGCCTGGTTTAGCAGGGACCGGCTAAGATTCAAACCAACTATGGGTAGGCTGATTGTACCCAAGTGATAGATCGACTTGGGTACAATCAGCCTGTCCGATTGTTACATGGCATTATTTTTTTGACGCAAGTTTGGGGGAGGGGTGGGGCTGAAGGGGGCCCGCCAAGTAGGCTGTATGGGGCCCCATGATTTCTATCAGCGGCCCTGCTGGAGCAGCTTCAGGAAAAGTATATATACTGATTTTTTCTTTACTGGGATAGATAGGTTAGTGTTAGATCGTGAATGTCTGTAGATGTGGAGATTTTAGGGTGGACTTACACTTTAACATGTGTGCAAAAATTATAAAATTGTTCAAAAAAAGGCAAAATCAGGTTGATCCTGTGATCAGAGAAATGTGGGATCACATGATGACATTCTTTCCCCCCGCCCCCTGTACACTCCCTCTATTTATTCACTATAAAATATATAAAAAGATACATTGTATCTCATCTAATACTGTGTACAGCCAATCAGAACACAGAGACACAACAGACTGCTCCCACCACTGCACACGGCTCATAGAAATAGACTACATACATGGGATTGACATATAGCTTGCCGATTGGTTGAGTATATAGTAGATGTCAGAGGAGAGAGAGTGCGGAGATGATGGTTACATTGTATGTTAGAGCACAGAGAGGAGCCGGGGATCTGTACGAGGCTGTGACCGGATAGTGGAAATGTTGGGTGAGAAGAGCGGGGAGTGTCGGGAGATTTAATCTGACATCGGAGAGAAAACACACCGGTTCTGATTATATTTACAGTTCTGATTATATTTCAGTTTCTGGAGCTCTGTGTGTGCGCTGCCACCTAATGGAGGAATAGGGGGAACTACAGTTCTGACTATATTTCAGTTTCTGGAGCTCTGTGTGTGCGCTGCCACCTAATGGAGGAATAGGGGGAACTACAGTTCTAACTATATTTCAGTTTCTGGAGCTCTGTGTTTGTGCTGCCACCTAATGGAGGAATAGGGGGAACTGCAATTCTGATTATATTTCAGTTTCTGGAGCTCTGTGTGTGCGCTGCCACCTAATGGAGGAATAGGGGGAACTACAGTTCTGATTATATTTCAGTGTCTGGAGCTCTGTGTTTGTACTGCCACCTAATGGAGGAATAGGGGGAACTGCAGTTCTGATTATATTTCAGTTTCTGGAGCTCTGTGTTCATGCTGCCACCTAATGGAGGAATAGGGGGAACTATAGTTCTGATTATATTTCAGTTTCTGGAGCTCTGTGTTTGTGCTGCCACCTAATGGAGGAATAGGGGGAACTGCAGTTCTGATTATATTTCAGTTTCTGGAGCTGTGTGTGTGTGCTGCCACCACAATAGAGGAAGAGGGAATTGCAGTCCCAATCTGTTGATCGGTGAAGGTATTCTAGGATTTATCTGATGTTTCTGGTTTACAATCTTCCCCGTTTGCTGCAAGTCACCCGAGAAATATTGGTTGCTGTTATTGCAGCTGTGCATGGCAATCAAATCAGCTTCTGTCTTCAGCTTATTCAATTAAGCTTTGAAAATATTATATAGGAGCTGATTGGTTGCCATGCACAGCTGCTCTGGCCTTAGTAACCCCCCAGCAGTGGGGGAACTTACAGGGTCACACTTGTGCTTTGGCCCTGGTGTTCCACCACTGTGGGGGGCCCTGGGCCCATCCCCCCAGCATAACCTGGCTTACACGGTACTCTGTGCTTATTCCTGGAGCTCAGTGCTGGAACAAGTTCTTCCCCCAGTCTGCACAATTACCCCCCAGTCTCCACAACCCCCCTTCCCCCAGTCTGCACAATTACCCCCCCAGTATGCACAATTACCCCCACAGTCTGCAGAACCCCCCCCTTCCCCCAGTCTGCACAATCCCCCTCCCCCAGTCTGCACAACCCCCTCTTACCCCAGTCTGCACAATTACCCCCCCCAGGCTGCACAATTACCCCCTTCCCCCAGTCTGCACAACCCCCTTACCCCAGTATGCAAAATTACCCCCCCCAGTCTGTACAATCCCCCCTTCCCCGTCTACTAAACCACCCCCTTCCCCCAGTCTGCACAATTACCCCCCCAGTCTTCACAACCCCCCTTCCCCCAGTCTGCAGAATTACCCCCCCAGTATGCACAATTACCCCCACAGTCTACACAACCCCCCCTTCCCCCAGTCTGCACAATCCCCCCTCCCCCAGTCTGCACAACCCCCTTACCCCAGTCTGCACAATTACCCCCCTTACTTCAGTCTGCACAATTACCCCCCCAGTTTGCACAACCCCCCCCCTTACCCCAGTCTGCACAATCACCCCCCAGGCTGCACAATTACCCCCCTTACCCCAGTCTGCACAACCCCCCTTACCCCAGTCTGCACAATTACCCCCCCCAGTCTGCACAATTGCCTCCCCCCAGTTTGCATGGGGGGAGTAAGAAATGAGAGAGAAGTAGAGGCAAAGCAAATAGAATTCAGGGGAGAGAGGGAGTTGTGCAGATAGCTCATGTAGCTTCCCCCCTCAGGTTAGTCTCCATAGGAGTCTATGCAAAAGGCTGGAGTGTGGGCAGGGTTTGGGCGGAAATAAATGGGAGGAGGAATGTCAGATTGGACAGGCGGCCGAGAGGGGGAGGAGCTAGTAAGACAGTGGTGACGGGCGACAAGCAGATACAGCCCGACAGGGCCGATCCGAGGTGGGTGCATGGGGTGCAGGGCTCCAAAGTGCCAGAATACTCCCTTCCATCCTCCCTCTCCTTGTTTGTTTCACACACAAACACACAAGTCGGGCTGTATCTGCTTTTCTTATCTGTATCTGTTTGGCACTAGACAACTACCCAACTGCCTACCTATTACATCTCAGTCCGCTATCCAAATGGAAGTACCGTCACTCTCTAATGAGACATCTCATCATTGCAGCCAGGGCTTGTATACCAGTCCTTTGGAAATCTGTGTCACCTCCTACAGTGAGTCATTGGATTCATTAGGTTAATGATATTATGTATATGGAGGACCTGACCGCCTCTTTGAGGGGACAAGAGGCTGGAATTCACAAGACTTGGTTTTACTGGACCCAATTCATTTTCTCTGACATGTTTCAAGGAGCTCCATGACTCCAGCTCTAACTGGGAGGTCCAGGGAGGAGACCCTTATTATCATTTTTCCTCTCCTCTCCCCCCTTTTAATTTCTTTCTCCTCCCCCTTCTTTCTGCCTTTATCTTGCTAACTCCTATCTTTCTTCAAAATTGGATGGAGTACTTTAGTCCCCCGCCAGCATCTCCTGATTATTTTGCATCTATAGCTGTACTTTATTTGCGGTAGGCTTACAGTGTCTGGTCCTCTTGAAGTGAGTACCGTTTGTTTCCCTGGCTTTTCTGAAGAACTGTCACATTATGTTTTGTACTTCATGTACTGTATACACTGTAATGATATACAGTTTTGCTGATTGAAAGTATGCCTTGCTGTACTGTGTGTTTGGTCGCTATAAATAGTTTATAAAAATAAAAAATCTCCAAGTACTGTTGCCAATTTCAGGATTGAGAAAGGGGCAGAATCCTCAGAAACACGTTGCCTGATTACTCTGAGAGTCTCACCTGTGCTCCAGTCCTGAGTGGTGGTGTGGAGTCAGTCTGTGGAGTGAGATGTTCTTATTGCTCTAATGCTGGATTTGTCTTTGACAGCCGGCCGGTGCTAAGCTCTGGATCTCCTCTGGGCTCCTCTGTACTTTTGTGATGTCCCATTTGGAGCTTTCGCACGATCCCCTCATTATCACATGACCCTGTGCTGTATTAGTGACACATTCTCAATCTAAGTGATGGATGGAGTCCAAATGTACCCATTCAGAAGTCTACAAACCACAATGTAAGTGGATATTGTTTTTTAATTATATTAAAACTTCTTTTTTTATTTTATTTTTTACTGACACCTTCCTGCGCTCTCTACTCTTTCATTATTTATCTGTGCATGTTGGATCGTCTACCACAATGTTTTTTTTTTTTTCCGATGCTGCGGTCAGTGATATGTGCGCTCTCTGATTGAAGACATCTCTTCTCCTACTCGGTCCATACAGTCCTGGCAAGCCATTAAGTATTGTTTAGGGGAGAAGTGGGACTTTATATGAGGCCTCTGAATATCAGGGGTGCCTCCATCCCGGTTTTTGCGCAGCAAAGAAAAAAAGGAAGAGTTTGGGACTTTGTGTGAAGCATGCAGCTGGAGAGCAAGAAGACACTTGGGATATTGTACTATAAAATTTATTCCATGATTACAACATACGATAAGAAATGTCAATGGCACAGATAGACATTGCAACCTGCAAACCTTCTAGAGTAAATTACATAATAGATCATAATATATATATATAAACATAAAATACAATTCATGTAGGACATCCCATATATAAAGGTAAAATGATCACTGACTGTAAACATAATGTAGCAGCATAATTGGGTCAAACAACTGGATGTGTATCCATGATTGTTGCATCTATAGCTCGACGCGTTTCGTGACTATTTGGTCACTCTTCAGGAGCAGACGCTGTAGGGATGTCTATATTATTGAAATTGAAAGGTGAGCAATAATTGTGTAGATCATACCAAAAGAAGGAGACAGGGAAATAATACATATTCACCCATACTTACAGGTTCTGCATGGGTGTGGGGTGCGGCAGTGGATGCCTAGGCAAAGCTGCGGGCAAATTGTCTCCCCAGGGAGCAGAGGCGGAAAAACAGTGGATGGACGGTGGGAAACCCTGAAGGATACGGCATGACTGGGGAGGTGAACCCCACCAAAATCCAAGTGTGTGCATGGTTCATAAGATTATCTGTGAATAAATGTGAAAATGTGTGTCAAAAATATGTGAAGGTTGTGTAAGACTGATGATAAATTTAACTGGTGAGGCAAAGGTTCCAATCTATGTAAGTATAGGTGACTGGTGTAATGAAAAGTGAGAAAGGACATGGAAAACACTACGCTAAAAAGAAAAAACAATAATGTAAAAGTGCCTAAACGTTGAGGGAAAAAGAGTGCAAAGGTAAAGAAGAAAAATGAATGATGCAAAAAAGAAAAGAAAGAAATCATGAAATAATGTGAATTATGGATTACCTTGTATGTGCATATGCAAGTATGTGTAATGACCAGGTCTGCTACCCAGAGAGCGCCGGTCCATCCAGAGAGTACCCATTCGTGCAATGGGGAGTGTAAGTATACCCCCATGACCACTGTTAAATTAAGTATTAAGTATTGATTCTCTGTTTGGACATATATTATATATATATATATCATATGGAAGTTCAAAATAACATATTTTACCCGCCATGTTTTTATACACATAAGTATTGAACACGTTACCATTTTTCTAGGTAAATATATTTCTAAAGGTTCTATTGACATGAAACCAAAACAAATACGTTCACAAATGAAGTTCTGTGTAATAATAAAATGGAATGACACAGGGAAAAAGTATTGAACACACTAAGTGAGATTTATTTAAAAGAGAAGTAAAGGAATTTTTTTCCCCTGATTATAAAAGTCCAGCCTGAGCTTGTTTGGCTGGGCTTCTTCTATGGATCACAGGAGTACAATCCGTTTTGCATTCCTGTGATCTGTTTTCAACAGAGTGTGGTCTGAAGTCCGCTCTCCGCTGACATCACTGGAATCAGTCCAGGCACCGCATCATCCTGACAATGGAAGTCTGGATCCACCTGGACTGAAGCCCATCTGTGACTCTCAGCGAGCCGGTGAGAGCCTGAGACGTCTGCTCCTCACCCCCTCCACAGCTCAGCATTCCAGTGAGGGGGGGGCAGAGCAGAGACTGACAGTCAGCAGCTCTCATCTTGGGGAGCTGTGAGAACCGAGCCATCAGCAGTGTTCGATCGCTCGGTTCTCAGTGAAGAGGCGCAGGGGGACCGATGCTGCATCCACCTATGTAAATATGATGAGCGAAAAAAAAAAAACATAATTCTGTTTAATACTTACCTAGGTGGATGCAGTATCGGTCCGATGCTGCATCTGTCCCCACTGTCTCTAAACTGAGAACCGAGTGATTGAACACTGCTGATCGCTCAGTTTTCAGAGCTCCGTGAGCAGAGAGCTTCAGACTGTCAGTCACAGCTCTCTGCTCTTCCCCCTCCTCATTGGTGCACTGAGCTGTGAAGGGGTAGAGCGGCCGGCTCAGGCTCTCAGCGGCTCGCTGATAGGCTGAGCAGGGTGTCAGTCCAGGCACCTGGTGGATCCAGACTCCATGGTTGGGATGAGGCGGTGCCTAGACTGACATTGATTATGTCAGCGGAGAGTGGACTTCAGTCTGCTCTCTGCTGCAAATGGGTCACAGCAGTGCAAAACGTACTGCACTCCTGTGACCCATAGGAGAAGCCCAGCCAAACAAGCTTTCGTTATGAGTTGGTTATGCACAGAGTGGCCCCAATCCTCCTCTTCTGGGCTCCCTCCGCGGCCCTCCTGGCTCCTCCTCTTCTCGAGTGCTCCATAGGAGAAGCGCTCTCCCTCGGGAAACCCGTGTGGGCACGCTCCCATGTCCTGCTGCTGCGTCCATTGACACAGACAGCAGGACTCGGCCCCGCCCCAGGCTCCCGCATCATTGGGTTTGATTGACAGCAGCGGGAGCCAATGGCTGCACTGCTATCAATCTATCCAATCAGGACACGAGACACACGACCTGAGCTGGTGTGGTCGTTCCCGTCATGGGAATTACAGGGATCAGCTAAGTTAAAGGGGGGCTCGGGGGGGGCTGCTGCATGACTGGAGGTTTTTCACCTCGATGCATAGAATGGAAACCTTGAGAGTTTACAACCCCTTTAAGGCATTCATTTGGTCAAATCAATACATTTTGCAAATGATTTGGAAGTACACACTTTGAAGCAACGGCTGTTTTTTTAATATCTTAATTTCTGCATTGGCTCCAGAGCTATGCCAACACCCCTACATAGAAGGTCAGTCAGCCAGGAGAAGCCTGAGGAACCCCTAGCACCTCTGGAGGAACCCTGGCTGAGAATGGCGAGACTAGAGATTTTTTTATGGGTTATTTGTACAGGAAGACAGCAAAGAAGGGAAACCAACAGCCAAATTCTGAATTTTATTTTATTCGTCCCGTGTTAGCGACACACTAATACGGATCATATTAAAACGTATACAATATTTATAGATGAACATAGAAAAATATAGTTTACTTCTGGTCCAAAATTGTGGCAGTGACTGATATAAATCTGATATAAATGTTAAAAAGTGAATTAAAATAAAAGTGCAATTTACTTTTGATTTCAAATGAAACCAATCTTCTCTCTTCTATGTAGAGGAGAAGAGTACCTGTCCTCCATAGAGGAAGGGAGGCTCAGAGATGTATTCACATTCTGGACAGATAATAGATCTTCATTGTATATAGACAGGTACACTTTACACATTCCATGTCTCATTATTGCACAGTTTCTATTTGCTAAGTGCTTTATCCTGAGATAATTCAATGCTAACGGAATAGCTGGGAGAACCGGTATTCACCGATGATACAGATTATACAGTTGGGAGAACTGATACTATATATGAATACAGTAAATTTTAGCAATATATACAGACAGTACAGATTATACCATCAGAAGAACCAGAACATACACATCATATAAATTATACTATTTACAACATAAAAAAGTGAATCTTTGTCTGAGTTTCTTTACATCTTATACAATATATTCATTATGTATAAATATTTGTATCTATTGTACATGTCCAGCCTCAGTGCTGAATGCAATATTCACCTCTGGACTTATCCTCTGCAGAACCTCATCATCACCACAAGATGTCCTCAGTCTTCCAGGTTGAGGGATATCAGTGTGACTAGACCTGAGGAAAGACTGTGAGTGCAGAGCGCTATTATCCCGCCCCCTGTGCACATCCCCTCCCCCCACTAACTGTGTAATATTGCAGAGAGCAATCAGTGCCACATTCTGCATCATTCAGGACTGCCCACCCTGGGAGAAGACCAGAGAGAGGACATGAACCCAGCGTGCCACATGACTGGCCAGAAGACATCAGGAAAAGGTAATTAAGAAATGTTAAAAACACACATATATACAGGGGGGAGGAGGGGGGTCAAGGGGCAAGGAGTTGGACTTATAATTATTTTTGCAGACAACTAGCCTAGGTATATGAATCTGTGTGGATATCACCCTCTGAACAGCAGCATTCAGACTAGGGAGGGAGGGGCAACAGTATGAGCCAATCAGGGCTCTGCTGCTTGCACATGTGCTGAGAGGAGGAGAGGGCAGAGTTGATGAGTTATTCTGTGTTGCTGTCCCTTCACCATCCAATCAGCATGCTGTAGGCAGGAGGTGACATCACTGTATTCTATAGCTATAAACATCACCTGTCCGGCTCTGTTGTGTGAATCACAAAAGTGTCTGGGCAGAATTATAAATCCTTTGATGTGGATTTGACCTGATTATTTAGCAGTTTGACTGGAGTTCAACTTAGTATAAATGGCAACAGTAATTTCCTCCTACAATATTGTGGATTAATATGACCCGGCAATGTTCAAATACATTCCAACACAAGACATATAGCCAGGAAATGCCAACAATCACCCGGCAGTGTTGTCACCGGAATAAGAAGTCCAGATCAATGTTTTGCTCATCTGGGAGGTCTAAACAGATGACAATACAGATTACCAATCAGTAAAAAATTCTGAGAAATGTAGGAAATAGATTTTTCCTGCTGGCAATGTTATTCTGCACACTGACTGTAGTACATGCAGAGTGCAGTGTATAGTCCTGGGATCTCACAGATGCCGGGAATGGTGTCGGATGCTGAGATCATATAACTCCAGTGTACATCCAATGGGAGAAGGAAGAAGATGGCAGCTCTGGAAGAGGAGGGGAAGGGTGTGGCAGGAATGAGTGGATGTGGGGGGAGGGGGCTCAGACCTCTCATCATTGGAGGAGAGGACACCCAGAGGTAAGTGCTGTGAATACTTCATAGTAAGGCAAATGCTGGCAGACGTTATTCAGGGTATAACCCCCTTTTAATGTGCAAGAGAAAACTTTTTTTTACCACAGGGTTGGTAAAAAAATTTTATTGCAATGTCCCCACAATGGAGACTCTTTATCTCTATTTGTCCTGGTGACAGAACATAATGAGAAGTCCAAAAGTGAGAAAATATGCTTCACTGGTCTCTGTGACAACTTTCTAAGACTCATTTCCTGTTGCACCCCAAGGCAGGAAAATGAAGGGAAATTGCTGCATTGGGTTACAAGACAAAACATAACTTGATGAGGTTAACACTCTTCTCTACTCTACTTCTCAAAAAAATGGCTGCACATCCAATTCAAAAGGGGACTATTCTCAGGAATCTTTAGATGGCCACTATATTTAATGGAGGTGATGCCTACATAAAGGCAGCTCTTCTAGACTCCGCCCCTGATGACCCCATGAGTGTCAGAAGTAGGAGTGGGCGGGGTATACAGTTGATGATGTCACACATCTGATAGGTACCTAAGAGGAGAGGAGTGTTCAGACACTGGAGGGGTCAATCACACCTGAGTGCACAGAAAACACATGCACCGCATGCAGGCTAATGTGTGTTGACATACATCTCTCTGCACACTGACCTGCACAAAATGCCATTTGACTTCATTGGACACATCAAGGGTCAAGATACTCACATTTTGTTTGTAATTTGACAAGAATGTTACATTTATGTATACTTTTGTGTGTAGCGCTCATACACCGCAATTGTTTTTAGAGTGCCCTTATATTGATCGATACATCTGGTGTGAACACACCCCCATATGTGAGGAAGTGCTCCACTGCTTCTTTTTTTTTTACTTGGAAAAAAACAACTTTATTAATATAAAACACGTTTTACAAGCCAATCGGGTACATATAGCCATAGAAGGTCATATACATATTGTAACATCACAATTAAATATGCAGGAATATTACAGGGCATACATTCACATATATTCACATGTGCCATAAGTTATGCGGCAGATTATTCCAACTTATAAATATACCGTGTTTTAGGTGTAGGGGAACGCTGCACTGGATTTGGAACCATTATACACAGGTCTCCCTGTCCCCCAACCATAGTTGCATAGTTACATAGTTAGTCAGGTTGAAAAAAGACACAAGTCCATCCAGTTCAACCATATAAAAAAAAAAAAACAAATCGTACAATTCAATATACCCAATACTATACCCACAGTTGATCCAGAGGAAGGCAAAAAACCCCAGCAGAGCATGCTCCAATTTGCTACAGCAGGGGAAAAATTCCTTCCTGATTCCAGAGAGGCAATCGGATTTTCCCTGGATCAACTTTACCTATAAATGTCAGTACCCAGTTATATTATGTACATTTAGGAAAGTATCCAAGCCTTTCTTAAAGCAATCTACTGAGCTGGCCAGAACCACCTCTGGAGGGAGTCTATTCCACATTTTCACAGCTCTTACTGTGAAGAAACCTTTCCGTATTTGGAGATGAAATCTCTTTTCCTCCAGTCGTAAAGAGTGCCCCCTTGTCCTCTGTGTTGACCGTAAAGTGAATAACTCAACACCAAGTTCACTATATGGACCCCTTATATATTTGAACATGTTGATCATATCCCCCCTTATTCTCCTCTTCTCAAAAGTGAACAAATTCAGTTCCTCTAATCTTTCCTCATAGCGGAGCTCCTCCATGCCTCTTATCAGTTTGGTTGCCCTTCTCTGCACTTTCTCCAGTTCCCCGATATCCTTTTTGAGAACTGGTGCCCAAAACTGAACTGCATATTCCAGATGAGGTCTTACTAATGATTTGTACAGGGGGGCAAAATGATATCTCGCTCTCTGGAGTCCATACCTCTCCCTCTCCCAGATCTTTGAATATTTTTGTGCAGATCCCCTGTGTGCATAGATCAGTTTCTTAAATGGCAGGGTGTCATTAACTGCTTTTTTCCACAACTGTAGTGTGAGGGGCGTATTCTGCATCCATCTTTGTGCTATCACTTTGCGTGCTAAGAATAATGTTTCAAAAATGAAAATTGTGTGGTATTTATCCACCTCTACATCTGGCAATAGTCCCAAAATACATAACTTAGGGTCCAGCACCACAGGGGATCCCATATTATCATGGAGGAAACGGACAACGTGCATCCAATATGTCTGAACATGTGTGCAGTTCCAAATAAGATGGTAAAATGAGCCCGGGTCAGTTCTGCACAGGCGACACGGCGTGTGTTGGAACTTTGCCAATCTCACCGGGGTCAGATAGGCTTTGTGTACTATATACAGTTGTGTCAGACGGTCATATGACTGTTAAGCCACAGTGGGGTGTAAGAGTGAAACCTCCCCACATTCTGCTTCTTTAGAGATATTTCCCATACCCTTTCGTGATGTAGCAACATGCCCGCGTTGTACCGCGCAGAGGGACCTTGTGTTTTTTCCCCTGAAATAAAGCCTTAATGGGTGTATACGCTGGGTGTCCTGGTTTGTAACAAACTAAAGATCTATAGCGTTGCATTTTCAACATGTGGAAATGGTACATGTGGGAAAGCTGCAAGGCTAAATAATAGTCCTGGAAGTCCGGGAGAGATACACCCCCATGTCTGTGGGGTTTTTAAGGGTTTGCCAGGCTAGCTTGTGTCTACTATTACCCCAGACAAACGAATTTAGGATAGCTTCCATCTGTTTAAAGATTTTTAGGGGAATATATAGGGGGGCGTGCCATATCAAATAAAGAATTTTGGGCAGTATGATTATTTTAATTAAATTTACACGCCCCATCACACCTAATGGCAATCTGGACCACGTCTGTTTTTTATTTTTTAATAAGTTAAACAAAGGGGTTATATTCAGGGGTGTATAGTCTACCAGATCCCTGGTTACCTCCACCCCCAAGTATTTAATCTTGGATACTCTAGCAAGTGGTAATGGGGGAGTTGTAAAAGGGGAGGGAATACATCTATTGGAAGAATCTGAGACTTTTCCCAATTTATACGCAATCCCGAGTATCCCCCCATTTGTTCAATAAGTCTTAACGCTGCTTGGAGTAATGGTCCCTGATCTGCTAAGTATAGTATGGTGTCGTCATCATACATTCCTATTTTATCGACCGTAAGGCCCCGGCGCAGACCTGGAATATCGGGGTGTGCTCTGATGGCAATGGCCAGTGGCTCCGCTGCTGCTCCTTTGCTTCTAATCAAGAATTATATGATAAGGGTCTTTTTTTAATGATGGCTAACAAATCTCTGCTAGACAGCCAAACATTAGACTTTGGATCATGGAGAAAATTGGATCATGCATTGCTGGGATTTTTGTCTTCCTCTGGATCAACTGTGAGTATAGGATTGTGTATAAAGGGTTGTAAATTTTTGTTTTCCTTTTATTGGTTGAACTAGATGGACTTGTGTCTTTTTTTAGCCAGACTAACTATGTAGATAGTGATCTGCTCTACATGGAGTAGGGGGCCCCGTTTCTTTCAATTCATGAAAATTTGTGGCTGGTGGAAATCCAATCTTATTGGTAGGTATGGATCCATTCTGAATGGGTGGCACAGATATGTTCTCTGCCAGTGGCACTTCTTGAGGGACACCATTGGTGGGTATGGATCCATTCTGGATGGGTGGCACTGATCTGTCCTCTACCAGTGGTTCATCTTCATAGACAACATTGGTGGTTATGGATCCATTCTGGATGGGTGGCACTGATCTGTCCTCTACCAGTGGTACATCTTTATAGACACCATTGCTCTTCAAATCTCTTTTTCTGCAGTAAATCTGGAACTATACATCACACAAAATTGCAGAGATTATCACCAACATACTGCATTGGGACTGTTCTCGCTCTAGTTTATTCCCACCCTCCATCATCCAATAGTCCATTCTCCCATGTGATATGGCTTCTGTTTCATCTTTATTTTCACCTGCCTGGTAATTATGTGAATAACACACTTCCTGTCCTAGGGTGACAACGCTCACTCACTGCACTGTATCTGTGTAGAGCTGAGTTGTCACCCTAGGCTGCTCTCCTGAATTGGACTACAAACAGATCTTCATCTCCATTACATGGGGGAGGGGAATTCATAGTAGAAGTTTGGAAGAGAGAGGGCACTGAATATCTGGCAGGATCAAAAACTATTATCTGTACTTGTTGATGTTTTTAGACTGAAAAAAAGAAGAAGACAAATGCAGCCACCACATCTAAGGACTGATATTTCCTTAAAACCATCCCCCACACTCATCAACCTTTATCTGTACCAGATGTCACTGCACAGACCTCATCCACACACTAATTCTGCATCCACAAGGTGCTCCCCCCCATGTATCCCCTTCATTCCCATCCCAAGATGACCAAAATAAGAGGCCTGAGCTGGTTATACCAGACCTTGACTTAAGCATGAATATAAAACCAGAATGTATAAATAAAGAGTAATGGAAGAAGTGGAGAATTTACTTTCCTGGAACAATTTCCACTTTGGGTTTCCTCCAGTGCTGCTTACACAGTTATAGGCATTTGGTTCAGTTTGGCTAATCTCCTCCTTCAGTAAAGATCATGTGACCAGCCCCTGAAACTTTGTCTGCAAGAGGAACATTAACCAACCCGAGCTCTCAACTCCCCTTCAGAAGACATCACATGACCAAAAAGTCATATATTGTAGGGAGCAGTGCCCCCCCCAGCTCTCGCTTGATTGCTGCTTCCCCTTGTCGCTCGATTGCCACATCGCTCGCCCGTAACCCACCAGGCCCCCCTGCCAGCCCCGCACTTACCCCATCCAGTTCGTGGCTCCCCCCACGTCTCCTCCCGAGTACCGGCAGTTGCTTCTCCTCCCAGCTAATCGGGTCTCAGGACCCACATCCTAATTGGCTGGGAGGAAAAACAGGAAGACATTAGTGAATATTAATTTGCTAATGTCACAAAACTGGGTGGGCTTCGGGTGCAGTGCTCTGCGTCCAGAGCCCATCCTTTTTTGAAGCCAATTGGAGCCGCAGGCTCTCATCACATCTTCATCATCACGGCTTCTGCATGTAGACTAGAGGCTGGGCACATGGATTAGGGGGGCGGCGCCCCTGCGCCCTGCATGAGTGGCTGCCACTGGTAGGGAGTCTAATGCTCGGTTCACATATGAGCCGCTGAATTTGAACCTGAAACGGACCAAAAGACTCAGGAAACTCTCCGGACCTGCTGCAGAGATATGTGAACCGGCTCCATAAAGAACAGGTCGAAATCTCCTGCTATTGCGAATTGGATGGGGGGATCCTGCATCCAATTCACGATGGTGTGAACCCGGCCTAAAGCAACATTTTCTCAGGGAACAGCAAGTATTTCGGACCTTACATTGCTCTTTATGCTTTCCAGAAATGGCTAACATAACTTTCAGTATAGATCCATGTTAAATCAATAGTTTCTATAGAGGCGGCTGCTGATCTAGAGGAATAATCCGATCACAGAAAGGAAATATGTAATCATTACTCACCAGAAACACCAAAATCCCAATAATCACACCGAGCACTCCAGGAACAATGAGAGGCATTCGGGATCTTCTATAATCTGATGTAAAATCTGTCAAAAAATAAATACAATGTTTAGAACACATCTCTGTGTAGAGATTACATGTGTGATCAATATACAATGTATCCGTTCTACAGTCTGCTTTGTTTCATTGCAATATTTATACACAAAACTTCAGCAGAAAAAGACCGGAGTATTCCATCAAATCCATCCATTTTTATTTATTTTTTTGTTACCTTTATTGTCTGACTATTATATATTTTTAAAGGTTTCGATAACACTTTTATCTTTTTATTTGTATGCTTATTTTATGAAATTGTGCCTGTATACATAGAAAAGGAGCCCATTAATGGTTCTACTGGTGTACGGGCACATTACGGGCTACTGTGCATTCTTTAGGGTCTCTGTGTTTATCCAGGTGCTAATATGCCCCAGGGGGCCCCCGCTATGAGCTTACACCGTCATGCCATTCCACTAGTACCCCAAATCAACTGTATGGTTGTTCTCCCAGGGGGTGGTTGCAGGCACCTGCAGGGGTTACACTCCTTTGCCTAGTGTATTAGGGCTATTAGCCTGAGTGATAAAATGTGGCCATTAGGAGATATAAATGATTGACCCTTGTTTTTGGGGAATCATGGTTTGATTGACCCCAGCCATGGGGTGGGGTGTGGAGGGTGCTTGTGAGTAATTGGAATTGCCTTGTTGCAATTCTTCACTGGGCCGCTGGAGGGAGAGGTACTATGGCCAGCGAGGGTGTATGCGCGTGTGCATACACACAATTGCTGTGCCGAGGATTCTCTAAGATCCGAAGAATCCCTTGGCGGAAGTGACGTCGGAAGCGGTCGGAAGTGGCGGGGGGAATGCAAACACACCCACACTTCCTGGCCGTGCTTTCTGCTTGCATGGCGTCGGCCGCGCCAGATGTGTCTGTGGGAGCGGAAGTGATGGCGGGAACAGCCAGAAGTGGTGGGTGGAACGCAAATACAACCACAGTTCCTGGCTGTATGATGGCGTGCATTCCATCTGGCAGCTGTGCTGCATAAGTGATACTATACTATTCACCAAAGAGTCCTCCTCACACTCCTTCACCCACTTCGTTGCTAATATCCGATATTGAAATCCTGTGTACCCCATATGATGCAATAGAGAAAGATAGGTACAATGGCTAATAGTTTACAGGTTTCTGGCCAGTACCATTAGTTATTTATTTAATTATTTATTATGATCCTGATATTAGATCCTGATTATTTTGGGGGTGCCTAACACCCACTCTAATCCCTGCCTGTAATGTGCCCCTGAACTTTGGATGGGGGCACTTTCAACATAGCAGGGGATGGGCATGTGATCAGTTTAAGTCACCAGGTGGATTTCCTCCACCTGGATGGGTGTGGCTTGTTCTGGTGGGTGTCGAGAGAGAGAGAGAGATACACACACACATACATACAGAGGAGGCAAGTCATTGACCGCTTTGGCTCTGAGGAAGAGGGTACACCCCTGAAAACGCATCAGCCATTTGTGATGCCATCTGACCCCTCCAATATCAGGTCCGGGTTGCAGGTGTTCAGAGACACAGTCTCACCTACTGATAAGCCTCTTTTACACGCTTGTTTGTGAGTATGATTATTGCTGTTATAGCTTTTAATAAAATGTACCATTGGTAATGCACAAGGTCGGTGCGCCCTCCTTTCCTCTTTTTATGTTTCAGTTTTAAGAATACCCATTGTTCTGAGGAGGGCAGCAAGACTGCATGCACTGTTTGATTTAGAGGGTTGGTCTCACCACTTATCTATAGACTAAGCACCCAAGCGCAGGAGATTAGAGTTTATATAGTATAGTTTTATTATATATAACCTGCACACTGACCTCATACTGTATATTTTATACACACATATATACAGTATATAGTGCAAATCCCAGGGAAGAATGACAACCTCCTCTATTCCCCCAGTAATTGCCCCTCTCACCTTTGATCTCCAGCCGGTATTCCCGGATCTCCTCACTGACCGGGTTTGTGATCCTGACCCGGAATCTCCTCTCGGCGTCGTCTCTCTGCACACTGGGGATAATCAGCGTCCTATTGTCATCTATCAGCCGGTATCTTTCAGGGAGAGGCTCCCCGTCCACCTCCCAGGTCACAGCGCTCTCTTCTCCAGAGAACTGGATACTCACAGCCGTCTCTTCACCCAGCCGACTACAGTTACTGGTGATGTTGGAGATGAGAACCGGATCTGTAAAGTTCAAGAGAAGGACAATCACCATCAGTCACAGGTCACCAACACAGAGCCCAGATACATAGAATAGCTAGCTCTTTTGATAGACATAACACTGCTTAATGCTCATGTTAACCACTTAAGGACTAGCCTCATTTTGGAATTTAGGTGTTTAAAACAGTTTTTTTGCTAGAAAATTACTTCGAAAAAAAAACAATATATAATGTTTGGGGGTTCTTACACCTTAAAGAATAAAATAGCGGTCATTGCAATACTTTTTTTCACACCGTATTTGCACAGCAGTCTTACAAGCGCACTTTTTTGGGAAAAAATTAACTTTTTTGAATAAAAAAATAAGACAACAGTAAAGTTAGTCCAATTTTTTTATATTGTGAAAGATAATGTTACGCCGAGTAAATTAATACCCAACACGTCATGCTTCAAAATTGCGTCCGCTCGTGGAATGGCGTCAAACTTTTACCCTCAAAATCTTCATAGGCGACATTTAAAAAATTCTACAAGTTGCATGTTTTGCGTTACAGAGGAGATCTAGGGCTAGAATTATTGCTCTTGCTCTATCGATTGTGGCGATACCTCACATGTGTGGTTTGACCACAGTTTTCATATGCAGGCGCTACTCATGTATGCGTTCACTTCTGCGCGCGAGCTCATCGGGACGGAGCGCTTTAAAATTATTTTTTTTCTTACTTATTTTACTTGATTTTATTTATTTTTTCACTGTTTAAAAAAAAAAAAAAGGGTCACTTTTATTCCTATTACAAGGAATGTCAACATCCCTTGTAATAGAAAAAAAGCATGACAGGTCCTTCTAAATATGAGATCTGGGGTCAAAAAGTCCTCACATCTCATATTTGGACTAAAATGAAAAAAAAAAAAATTGTCATTTGAAAAAATGACAACAGAAAAATGTGCCTTTAAGATGTATGGGCAGAAGTGAACGTTTTGACGTCACTTCCGCCCTCCTATGGTATGGAGATGGGTGGGTGCCATTTTCCCCTCACTCATCTCCATACCACAGACGTGAAAGGTCCCGTTCACCTTCACCGCTACCGATGGCTCCGGTAAGCGGTGGAGGGCGCAGGAGAGCGGCGGGTGGCACATCTCCCGCTGCCGATAACAGTGATCTTGTGGTGAATCCGCCATAGAGACCACCATTATCGTAAACAGAACCGCTGGCTCTAAAGATGGATACCTTGTTGTGGCAGCAGCTGCTGCTGTTACCGAGATATCCATCTTCAAACTGCTGACATACTGTATATATACAGGAGCCGGTCGGTAAGTGGTTAATGTATTTACTTGGATTGGATTTTCCTGAAGGAATATTTACTTCCCCATTTGGATTTGAAACATGTCTGCCTTTGTTACCCTCCATTACATAGGGGATGATAGGTGTAGTAGTGTACAGAAGGAAGATAAAAGGTGTTTATATGTTCAGTTCAGCTGATAGGAAATGACAAGGAAGGGGCATTTCTGGCAGGAACAACAGATATTTTCTGTATTTGTTAAAAATATTAATCTATAAAAATAAAATGAATGCAGACAAAATATTTAAAGTGGAAGTCCATGCAAAGTCTAAAATCCCTTCATCTATGGACCTAACACTAACCTCTCTATCCCTATAAAGAAAAGATGAGTATACATACCTTTTTGGAAGCCGATCTGACCCGATCCGACCGGATCTCCAGTGGCAGAAGCTCTGCAGAAGAAACGGAGGACAACGGCTGTAAAATGAATGGGAAGTGACGTCACCCATAGAGTTACTATGGGGTTCCATTGTCGTCTGTCTCCTCTGCACCCGCCCCCACGGCTGACAGCTTAGCGTGAGATCCGGTCGGATTGGGTCAGATCGGCTTCCAAAAAGGTATGTATACTCATCTTTTCTTTACAGGGATAGAGAGGTTAGTGTTAGATCCATGCAGTGGCAGAATTACCAGGGTCGCAACAGTAACACTTGCGATAGGGCCCTGGCATTCCGTCACTGTGGGGGGGCCCCAGCTGGGTTGCTATTCACAGGGCTCTGAGCAGAGAGCGTGTCTCTCATGGAACAGCAGCACAGAGACACCGGCATTGACAGTTCCATTTCCCTCTCCATCCATCCTCTCTCGCATGGGATGACAGAGGACACAGCTGATTGTCTCCCCCTTCTCCCCCCTCCTCTCTCCTGTGTCAAGTGTGAAGCTAAGAAGCTCACATTTCCACCGAAACACACAGAGAAGAGAGGAGGGGGGAGAAGGGGGAGACAATCAGCTGTGTCCTCTGTCATCCCATGCGAGAGAGGACGGACGGAGAGGGAAATAGAACTGTCAATGCCGGTGTCTCTGTGCTGCTGTTCCATGAGAGACACGCTCTCTGCTCAGAGCCATGCTGTCCTGAGAAGGAAGACAGCACCGATGGGCACTGATAGGATTCACTGATGAGCACTGATAGACGGCACTGATAGATGGCACTAATGGGCACTGATAGACGGCACTAATAGACGGCACTAATGGGCACTGATAGATGGCACTGATAGATGGCACTAATGGGAACTGATAGATGCCGCTAATGGGCACTGATAGGAGGCACTGATAGAAGGCAATGATGGAAGGCACTGATAGAAGGCACTGATGAGCAGTGAAAGGAGGCATTTATGGGCACTTATAGGAGGCACCGATGGGCACTGATAGGCAGAACTTAGGCAGTATTGATGGGCACTGATGGGCAGCATTGAAGAGTACTGATAGATGGCACTGATGCACACTGTTAGGCGGCATTAATGAACACTGATAGGTGGTGCTGATAGGCAGAATTGATGGGCACCAATAGGCCACATTAATGAGCACTGTTATGTAACACTTGTAGGTGGAATTGATGGGCACTGACAGGCAGCATTGATAGGCACTGATAGGTGGCATTGATGAGCACTGATAGATGGCACTGATGAGTGGGGCACTGATTATCCATGTAAACAATTTACTGACATTCTTGACAGTTAATGGCAGTCCTTTCCTAACACAGACACATTGTGGGAGGAAAGGGCTACAGATAACCGGCAAGTCTGTTTACATGTGATCAGCTGATCACATGGTAAATGGCCACTGTGATTGCACTGGATGCATGTCCCAGGGGGCATGCGGGAAGCACCGTTTTGGGAGGATGTCCATGGACACCCTCCCAAAATTGGAAGCCCGGGGCCCAGATGGAAGGGGGGCCCATCATGGTTGCCCTGAAGGTTCTAGTTACGCCTCTGGATCCGTGGTGTCTATAGATGCAACAATTTTAGATTTTGCATGGACTTCCACTTTAAGGACTGTAAGCTGCAATTTATTACATTTTTATTTTGGGGTTTAGTTATCCTTTAATAGAAAAAGAAATGTCAGGAAAGTTCAGTCTGACAATAACATAGTGTGTCACCTCCTCTTATGGAGCTTAAAGTGGTTGTAAACCCTTTACAACCCCTTTTTACTACAGGCAAGCTTATAATAAGACCTACCTGTAGCTACACTGGATATCTCCTAAACCTGCACAGTTTAGGAGATATCCCCTGTATTTGCATGTGCCGACGTCATCGGCACATGCTCACTTAAGCAAACTGAAGCAATGGCACATATGTGCCATTGCTTCAGTTAGACTGTGCCATTAACGTCAGCTCCCGCACATGCCGTCATCGCGGCTCCAGCCAATCACAGCATCAGAGCCACGACACCAGGAAGTAACCCCCAGGAGCGATGTCGGCCGCTGGTGCAGTGAATGAGGACCGCTGCGGGGGCTTCGATCTTAGGTAAGTAATTCATAATGAGCTAGTATGCTATGCATACTAGCTCATTATGCCTTTGTCTTGCAGGGTTTTTTTTTTTTAGAGATTACAACCACTTTAACCACCTCAATGCTGGGCATTTTCACCCCCTTCCTGCCCAAGCCATTTTTCAGCTTTTAGCGCTGTTGCACGTTGAATGACAATTGCGCAGTCATACAACACTGTACTCAAATGAAATTGTTATCATTTTTTCCCCACAAATAGAGCTTTCTTTTGGTGGTATTTGATCACCTCTGTGGTTTTTATTTTTTGCACTATAAACAAAAGAAGAGTGACAAGTTTTAAAAAAAACACAATAATTTTTACCTTTTGCGATAATAAATATCCAATTTTCTCAGTTTAGGCCGATATGTATTCTTGTACATATTTTTGGTAAAAAAAATCGCAATAAGCGTATATAGATTGGTTTGCGCAAAAGTTATAGCGTCTACAAAATAGGGGATAGTTTTATAACATTTTTATTTTTTTAATTTTTTTACTAGTAATGGCGGCGATCTGCGATTTTTATCGTGACTGCGATATTGCGGCGGACACATCGGACATTTTGACACATATTTGGGACCATTCACATTTATACAGCGATCCGTGCTATACAAATGCATTGATTACTGTATAAATGTGACAGGCAGTGAAGGGGTTAACACTGGGTGGTGATCAAGGGGTTAACTGTGTTGCTAGGGAGTGATTCTAACTGTAGGGGCGGGGACTCACTAGGGGAGGAGACCGATCGGTGTTCCGCTGTACTGGGAACATACCATTGGTCTCCTCTCCTCTGACAGGACTGTGGATCTGTGTGTTTACACACACAGATCCACTGTCCTGCTGTGTTACCGGTAATCGCGGGGGCCCGGCGGTCATCGCGGCCACCGGGCACGTGCACCAGGTGCCTAGTGACACGGCGGGTGCGCACGATCGCCGGCGGCGGCGCGCGCACGCCCCCTGGTGGCCTAGGAACATCATATGACGCCCGCCCGCAACGATAGCGGCACCGCCTGGCCGTCAATTGACGGCCGGCGGTCGGCAAGCGGTTAATGTCCCATCACTGACCCCCCAATCCCACCACTGCTCTCCCACACGAGGCAGCAATGGTGGCAAACATGCAGAGCAATGCAAAAAGACCAATGCATTAGCCCCGCTCTGGGGGAGAAGAACTTTTATATGGACTCTTACCCAGTACACGGATCTCTGTAGAGATTATTGGATGTCCCCGATCACAATGACACCAGACCTTATACACACAGGAATCATCCTTCCTGACATGTGTCAGCTTCCAGCAGCCGCTCCCTGTGTGCAGTCGGAGTCTGGAGTCATGAGATTTAGTGGCGTTGATAAAACAAAGATTTTCCAGCAATGTCCTCTCCTCCCCTCTGCATACTCTGTACAGCTCCACAGTAACATCATCCTCAGGACACTTCATACCACAGTCAGTGATGTTTGACCCGCTCTGTACAAACACCGTTCCTGATGACACCGATATGATCATCATATACAGGAGACCTGGGAGGAGAAGACAGATCAGAAATGTGATCAAAGTTTATATAAATGCCAGCTGAGGATTACTGATCACTGATAGGAGAGATGAATACTCAGGGGCTGGAGAGAAAAAAATAAATAATTAGAGCTAATTTACATAAGTGTTGTCCTCTGAAGGTGAATCGCTGTTTAGAGGACGTTTGACAATCAGTGAGGAAGCGTTATGTTTCCTCCTCACTGTCTGTGTTAACCCCTAAAAATCTGCACCACCATTCCACAACCACATGGCGGCAGCGTGTCCCCATTCAGGTAAATGAGTTGCATTTGACTGGCGGCGGGTGCCACTACCTGCCCAATGTGACAGAGGGAATATTTTGTGCCATAACTGTGAAGCCAAGCATCATGGTTGTGCTGTGTGTATATCCCGGTCCACTGCCTTTGCAAAAGATGTTTACATAACCTGTGACAGCAATAAAAGGTGATTTAATTTTTTTTTAAAGCAAAAGCTTAAAAATAAAATAAATAATTAAAATATATATATATTTTTAAGTTACAGTGCAAAAATAAAAAATAAAATAAATTAATAATTAAATTTAAAAAAAATTAATTTAAAGTGCCCCCTTCCCCCTGTGCTAGCGAGTAAGGCGAATGCGCGTCAGTCACGCACACACACAAAAAATGATGGTCCCACAAATGTGAGGTAATGGTTTAAACATCAGATAATGGTCAGTAATTCTAGCACTAAACCTCCTCTGTAAATGGAAACTGGTAACCTGTGAAAAAGTCACCTATGGATAGTAAAATTTACATTGTTTACCGCCGTTGCGTGGGTGTGCACAATTTTAAAGCATGATATTTTTCGTATTCATTTACTCTGCGTAACATCTTTAATATCTTACAAAAAAAATTGGGTTATGTATTTTTTTGCATTAAAATTCAAAAAGGTGTATTTTTTCCCAAAAATTGCATTTGAAAAATCGCTGCACAAATATCGTGTGACTTAAAAAATTGCAAAACCCACTGTGACAGACCTAGCCAGGATAGAGGCTTTTGGAGGGGAATGAATGCTAGCCTCTTGCCTACCGATTATGGGCCCTGGCATTTGGAGGAACGGTGCTCTTTGTGAGCTGTATGCCTAGGGACCCTTGAGGTGGTGTTACTTTGGATTCAGGTCCATATCCCCCCAAGACACACACAGACTCTGGGAACCCTGTATATGCCATATTATAAATAGTGACCGATTCATAATGTTGGGACACATACTGTTAGATGCTAATGTCATCAACTCCAGCCACCTGTCTGTTGTCTTCTATAATGTAAATGAGTCTAGTCTGGCTTGCCACAGCTTCTAAAAGTCTTTCACTCATTGTTGTTTGTTCTAATTAACCTTGCTATTGTATGAAGGAGTTCTGTGTTGATTGGTGATAATGTTGATTATGTCTTCTGGGCTAAAAGACAGCAAGTCTGTCCTAAAGGTCATGTCTCTTATGCCGTGTACACACGACCCGAATTTTCATCGGACTAAACTCCGAAGGACTTTTTGACGGAGTTCCGACGGAGTTCCCACGAATTGGACTTGCCTACACACAACCACACCAAAGTCTGATCGTTTCGAACGTGATGATGTATGCCCGGACTAGAATAAGGAAGTTCATAGACAGTAGCCAATAGCTGCCCTTGCATTGTTTTTTGTACGTCGGACTAGCATACAGTTGAACTGATTTTTCGATCGGACTCGAGTCTGTCGGAAAGATTTGAAACATGTCAGATTTTTGACAGAAAAGGTCTGATGAAGCCCACACACGATTGATTTGTCCGACGGATTCGTTCCGTCGGACCAGTTCAGACGAAAAGTCTGGTCATGTGAACACGCCATTAGTTATCTAGGCTGTCTAAAGGTTTAGATAATTAGCTCATATTAATTCTGTTTCTGGTTACAGTTGTATTGTTAGAGTAATATGAGCAGGAGGGGGAACCACCTCTTCTACTGTATAAAGGACTGTATCCTGGTTCTAATAAAAGAGAGTCCATGTTTAGCAACTAAACAAGTGTCGTCTTGTTTTTTGTTTGTGAGCGGTTGGAACATCTGATGTCTATATTCAGACTGGGAGGAAGTGGTATATGACAAAAGCACTCAAGCGGAATGTGCAACGTTACATTACACCCACCAATTTATTCTCTAGGGTCTCTGCTCTAAAAATTTAGAAAATGTTTGGGGTTTTATGTAATTTTCTAGCAAAAAAAAATAAACTGATTTTTACATGTAAACAAAATGTGCCAGAAAAAACCTGGTCTTCAAGTGGTTAAATCAAGACAAAAAGGTTGGTGACTGGCCTCTATAACAGCCACCAAGGAAGTCCCCAGAAGTGCTCAAAATCTACTCATATGTCTCCATCTGTACAGCCCAATAACCACCATTATATATGGAGAAGAGAGAGGAAAAAGGAGAAGAACCAGAAGAACTCAATAAGAAGCTAGGAAGACAGAAGAGATGATGTGGAGATGGAAGGATGAACAGAAGAGGGATGGACACCCAGGAGATGGTGACCGGGAGGAATGGAAGAGAGGTGAGGTACAGGGAGATAATAAAACAGGAGGAGGACTAACCAAGGTAAAAACTCATAAACAGAGTCCAGTGTAGGGAATACTTGAGGGAATGGAACATTGAAAGGCTTCCCTAGAGAGTGAAAAATAACCAAATTGGAAAAGGTTGATGGGCACATGTAAGGCTGCGCTGATGGGCACTGGCGAGACTGCGCTAATGGGCACTGGTGATTGGCAAGACTGCACTGATGGGCACTGGTGATAGGCAAGGGTACATTGATGGGCACTGGTGAGGCTGCGCTGATGGGCACTGGCGACTGGCAAGCCTGCACTGATGGGCACTGCCGAGGCTGCGCTGATGGGCACTGATCAGGCTGCATTGATGGGCACACGTAAGGCTGCATTGATGGGCACTGATCAGGCTGCATTTGTGGGCAAGGTGGTGCTTATGGGCACTGGTGACTGGCAAGGCTGCATTGATGGGCACTGGAGACTGGCAAGGCTGATTTGATGGGCACTGGAGACTGGCAAGGCTGCGTTGATGGGCACTGGCGAGGCTGCATTGATGGAACTGGCAAGGTTGGACACAGGTAAGGCTGAGCTGATGGGCACTGATCAGGCTGCATTGATGGGCACAGGTAAGGCTGCATTGATGGGCACAGGTAAGGCTGTATTGATGGGCACAGGTAAGGCTGCACTCCTGAAGCTGCATTGACAGGCACTGATGAGGCTGCATTGATGGGAAATGGTAAGGCTGAGCTAATGGGCACGGATTAGGCTTCATTGATGGGCACTGGTAAGGCTGCATTTAAGGCCATTGGTGAGGCTGAGCTGATGGGCACAGGTAAAGCTGAATTGATGGGCATAGGTAAGGCTGAATTGATGCGCACAGGTAAGGCTGAATTAATGGGCATAGGTAAGGCTGAATTGATGGGCACTGCTGAGGCTAAGCTGATGGGCACTGCTGAGGCTGCATTGATGGGCATAGGTGAGGCTGAGCTGGTGGGCACTGGTAAGGCTGCATTGATGGGCACAGGTAAGGCTGCATTAATGGGCACTGGTGAGGCTGCATTGATGGGCACTGAGCTGATGGACACTGGCGTGTGTGTGTGTGTGTGTGTGTGTGTGTGTGTGTGTGTGTGTATCTGTCATTGCAGCATGCACACATACAATGATATTGCAAACAAACACATACTGACATTACACACACACAGAAATTATGACACCCAAGCAATAGAAACTTTCTTGAGACAGGGGTACGTTGGAATTTTTTTTAGACCTGCAGGGGTACTTCACCGTAAAAGGTTGAGAAACACTGCCTTATGCCGCGTACACACGAGCGGATTTTTCGACAGACTAGGTCCGCTTGTCTGTATGCTAGTCCAATGGACAAAAACCAACGCTGGGGAAGCTATTGGCTACTGGCTATCAACTTCCTTATTTTAGTCCGGTCGTACGTACAAATCCGTCGGACTTTGGTTGATCGTGTGTAGGCAAGTCTTTTCATTCAAAAGTCCGTTGGAAAGTCCGTCAAAAAGTCTGCCCGTGTGTACGTGGCATTAGAGGACCGGAGGGATGCCATGACCTCACTTCTGGTTCTGGGTAGAAGTAAACTATTTTTTTTTAAAGCAAACGATCAAGGCTTGTAAACGTATAGGAGAGATTTGGGGTCTTATAGATCTCTCTATAAGAAGAGGACCTGTCATCCTTATTTCTATTACAAGGGATGTTTACATTGCTTGTAATAAGAAAAAAGTTATTCATGATTAAAAATTAAAGGGACAGTGTAAAAAAAAAAAAAAAAAATTAAAATCAGCCCCCATCCCTCCTGCTTGTGTGCAGAAGCGAAAGCATACGTAAATCATGCATGCATATGTAAACGGTGCTTTCACCACACATGTGAGGCATTGCCGCCAATGTTAGAGCGAGAGCAATAATTCTAGCGCTAGACCTCCTCTAACTTTAAACTGGTAACCTGTAAAAAAATTCAAAGCGTCGCCAATGGAGATTGTTAAATATCGCAGTTTGTTACCATTCGATGATCCACGAGTGTGTGCAATTTAGGGCTGAAATGATTAATCGATATTATCGAAAATAATCGATAATGAAAATCGTTGTCAATGATTTTCGTTATCGATTAGTTGGTCCACACCTTCCTCCCTGCCAGTCCGTTAGAATCCTCCTGTGTACAAGGCGGCGGTGCCGTATTCTCATGAGAATACAGCAGCGCTCATGTGACCAGGCATGTCCGCGCCTCTCCTCCTTGTTAACTTCGGCTCCCCCCTGATATTCTCAGCCCCGCCCACTGCTGCCTCAAAGGAATAGACAGAGAGAGGCGAGAAGCAGCCATGAGAGAAGAGCTGCACCTGTGTGAAGTGATAAGGTAGCGGCTGATGGCTATACAGAGAGAAATAGTGCCCCATTGGTGTTCCTGGGTGGGGGGGGAATAGTGCCCCATCATTGGTGTTCCCGGGAGGAATAGTGCCCCATAATTTTCATCATTACTTTAAATAAACGAAAAAATTGCATATTACATTTTTTTATGATTTTATCCAATTAAATCAAAACAACAATCGGCCAACGAATCGATTATGAAAATAATCATTAGTTGCAGCCCTAGTGCAATTTTAAAGCGAGACATGTTAGGTATCTATTTAGTCGGCGTAAAATCAACTTTCATATGTTACAAAAATAAATTTGCAAATACCATATGACATTAAAAAACTGCAAGGATAGCCATTTTAAACTTGTAAACAAGAAGTGCTAGAAAAAGCCCGGTCTTCAATGGTTATGTATCACTAGATCCCATGTAGAACTATCCTCTATATGGGGGGTTGTGTACAGATGACCCCCCCGTATAACTATTCCTGGATGGATCTGATATTATCACTAGATCCCATGTATCCCATTCAGATAGAACGATCATGTATACAGGAGGGGGCTGTACTGGTGACCCCTCCCCCCCCCACAGGGGCAAAGCTAGACATTCTTTCCCCCAGGGCAAAGACCCAGTTCTGCGTTCCCACCTGAGAGAAGTTCTCCATCCACACACTACCAGCCCCCTGCACAGAGAGAGAAGTGTAATAAATAAGTCATAGGATGGTAATATTAAAGTGTTACTAAACCCTCATTTTTTTACATTAAAATAACAAACACGTTATACTTACCTGCTATGTGTAATGGTTTTGCACAGAGCAGCCCGGATCCTCCTCTTCTCAGGTCCCCACTCCGGTGCTCCTGGCCCCTCCCTCCTGCCTGGTGCCCCCACAGTAAGCATCTTGCTCTGGTGGCACCCAAGCTGGTGCACTCCAGAGCTGTGGCTGTTGTTTGTCAGCCCCACGACCGCCATTTCCTGATTGGCTCACTGGCTATGATTGACAGCAGTGAGAGTCAATGGCCTGTCGCTGCTGCCAAAAGCCAATCAGGAGTGAGAGTCCTCAGAGAACAAAGGCTCTCGTGGAGCTATATTTGCACACAGAAGGTTATTTACCTTCATGCATAGAATATATGAAGGTAAGAAAAACCTTGTGTCTTTACAACCACGTTGAAAATAATAAACAAATTATATATATATATATATATATATATATATATATATGTGTATATATGTATGTATATATGTATGTATGTGTCATTTCATAGTTTTGATAATGGTGACTCGGGGCACATGTAGGGTGAAGGCCTACACAATCACAGCGTAGGTGAGGTCTAAATAGTCGCTGATCACTCACTGTGTTCATTCAGAAAAAGAAGGGGCTGATAAACAACCTATTTACTGGCCCCTTCCCCTGCTCTCCATCCTGACACATCCCCCGCAGCCAGGGACATTTTTAGGTCTCACGCACACTGGACGTTTTTTGATGTTTTTACAGCAGCTGTTTTTGGCTGTAGATGTTTTTTTCTACAGTCATTAAGCTCTCCATCATGTGTACAGTCATTAAACTCTCCATTTCTTCTGGTTAGCGCAGCACCTCCCCCCTATACCTCAGTTTGATTTTGGGCTTATGTCTGACCCTTGCTTTGGTGCATGCGTGCGTTTTTACTATTGTTCTGAGTTCTTGTTTTCTTTTCTTTTTCCAATTGGGTAGCGCAGGAATATTCTTATTACAAACTCTCCATCATGATATCCTAGGTGTCCGTGCACACATAGGCTGTTATCAGCAGTTTTGGGCAGTGACGTTTTTGAGCAGTAAAAAAAAACAAAACTAGTGGGTTCTGAGAGACGTTTTTCAGCTGTAAAAATGCTCTAATGCTGATAAACGTCGATAAACGCTCAAAAATGTTGCTCACCAGCGTTTAACGTTTTTGATCCAATGAAAAAAAAATTAATAAAAAACAAAAAGACAAAAAAAAGCTAAAAACGCTAACGTGGAAAAATGCTAATAAACGCTATTGCAAAAACGTTGAAAGAAGTTGAAAAACTCACTGCAAAGCTACAGGCATTTTTATAACGTTATTTTAATGTCCAGTGTGCATGAGGCCTTAATATCGATTGGGCCCCCCAAGACATGGCAAGTTTCACAGGTGGCCCATCAAACTTTCCCATTGAAGTTACAGTCACCACAAGCCAAATGCAGCATCTTCTCCTGAATGTTTGCAAACTGCCTCTGAAAAGCAATCCACTGATCACTTTATAGAGGTGTAGAAGGAACTGCAGCACATGTGAAAAAGGCCTGTGTGGTGAAAGGTCAACTTTATGCCACAAAGGGCTTCACCTGACTCTCCTGTATACTCCATTTATTTTATGGACATACTGAACAGTATAGCTTGTTCTGAGACTGAATTCCAGTGATGGTCAACTGCAGCCAAAGAGTTGTGCATATTATTTAGTGCTACACATACTACAGGAGCCAATCAGAGACTGCGGATGTACTACAGGAGATAATCAGAGACTGCGGATGTACTACAGGAGATAATCAGAGACTGCGGTTGTACTACAGGAGATAATCAGAGACTGCGGATGTACTACAGGAGATAATCAGAGACTGCGGATGTAGTACAGGAGTGAATCAGAGACTGCGGTTGTACTACATGAGATAATCAGAGACTGCGGATGTACTATAGGAGATAATCAGAGACTGCGGATGTACTATAGGAGACAATCAGAGACTGTGGATGTACTATAGGAGATAATCAGAGACTGCGGATGTACTATAGGAGATAATCAGAGACTGCGGATGTACTATAGGAGATAATCAGAGACTGCAGATGTACTATAGGAGATAATCAGAGACTGCGGATGTACTATAGGAGACAATCAGAGACTACGGATGTACTACAGGAGATACCGTATTTATTGGCGTATAACACGCACCCCAAGTTTAGGAGAGAATTTTAAGGAAAAAAACTTTTAGGAGGGAAGTTTAAGGAAAAGAAACTTACATTAAAATGCCCATCAATGCAGCCTCATCAGTGTTCATCTGCAGCCTTGTTAGTGTCATTGCAGCCTTTTCAGTGTCAGTGCAGTCTTGTCAGTGCAGCTTTGCCCCAGTTCAGCCTTGTCAGTGCAGCTTTGCCCCAGTGCAGCCTTGTCAGTGCAGCTTTGCCCCAGTGCAGTCTTGTCAGTGCAGCTTTGCCCCAGTGGACAGTGCAGCCTTGCCCCCGGTGTCCATGCCTGCCGCCGCCGCCGACATACACATAGCTGCATGTAGTTGTAGTTTTAAATATGGCGCCGTGGAGTTCGGAGGGACTCGGCGCCGGCGGAACTGAACGAACGCCGCCGAGATACACATAGTCGAGTGTATTCGGCTCTCCCCGGCACCGCTCACAGTCCCGCCCAGTCCCGCCCTATGATGGACATAACACAGGTCCAATGGCGGGACTGGGCGTGACTGTGAGTGGTGCCGGAAAGAGCCGAATACACTCGACTATGTGTATCTCGGCCCTGTGATTTCGGCGGCGCTCGTTCAGTGCCGCCGAGTCCCTCCGAACTCTATGGCGCCATATTTAAAACTACTCGCTATGTGAATGTCGGCGGCGATCGCCGCCGATAGCTCACAATTAGCGGGGATCGGCCTATAACACGCACTATCAGGCTCCTACTTACCAGACCGGCGAGTCCAGTCGGGCAGAGGGTAGGCTCCCTTACCCTCCGACCGTCGGCCCCCTGGTAGAGTAAACAGAAGGCACGAAAGTATGGAGTGGTATGAGGGCCTGTATTGTAGTCCAGGTATTGCAGTCCAGATGTTGCAGGGTTAACAGATGGGAAGGCTGGAGTAGGCTGGAGCACAGACACAAGGCTGAGCAGGCTTGTATGGACAGCAGGCAGGAAGGCTGCAGACAGGCAGATAGGATCCTAGGGAGCAGGCAGACGGATGGTCAGGAGACAGGCCGGGTTCGGTAACAGGCAGTCAGCAAAGGTACAGTGGAACAGGCAAGCGGATGGTCAAACAAGCAGAGGTCGGTACAGGCAGAGTTCAGAGAGAGGTCGGGGGACAAGGCCGGGTCAGCAGATATTTCAGGAACAGACAAGGTACAAGGTCAGGCACTGGGACGACTAGCTGTTGATTAGGCAGCACTGGTCACAGGAGCACACCGGCTTAAATGGAGCTTTTGGCGCCAAACGACGTGCACGCGCGTGCCCGGGCACACACAGGCACGCGCACCCGCCAACGCCCGCGCGCGCGCCCCCGCATACCGGCGTGCACAGCGGGACGATCCTGGACACACACGCCGGCGCCGCGAGGAACACGCATGGCGAGGTCCGCAGGAAGGCACGCGCCAACGCGCGCCGACGCGCCCTGTCGCACACCACCGCGAGCGCCCCGCCTGCCGAGGTAAGCCCCCTGACAGTGCCCCCCCCTCAAGGGCAGCCTCCGGATGCCCAGCTGGGCCAACCTGGGTGCATGGGAGTTCTTGAAGACTCGTAACAATTCGTTGGCATGGAGGTTACTTTCGGGTTCCCAAGAGTTATCCTCGGGTCCATACCCCTTCCACTTAATGAGGTACTGGAGCTGATTCTGCCTCTTTCTACAATCCAGGATTGCCTCGACTTCGAACTCCTCCTCATTGTTGACCAAAACAGACTCCGGTGGCTTGGCCTTACGGTCAGGAAAGGAATCGGGGATAACTGGTTTCAATAACGACACGTGAAAGACCGGGTGAATTCTAAGGGACTCTGGCAGACTAAGTTCAAATGCAACATCATTCACTTTTCTTTTCACCCGAAACGGGCCCAGGAACTTAGGTCCCAACTTTCTGGAGGGACAAGCCAACCTTAGGTTACTTGTGGAGAGCCACACTTGGTTGCCAGGCTCAAGGACGAGTTCTCCTCGCCTTTTCTTGTCAAACATCCTCTTGAAGGAAGCCTGGGATTGGGCCATGGTTTCCTGCAAGATTTTACAGTTTCTTGAGAAGAACTCCATTGTTTCCGTTACTGCGGGTAGGGTACATTCCGGGATAGAACTGGGAAGGAAAGAAGGATTGAATCCATAATTTGCAAAGAAAGGAGTCTGGTTGATGGCAGAGTGTAGGGAGTTGTTATACGAGAATTCAGCGACTGGTAACAAGGACACCCAGTCATCTTGCGTAAATACAGAAAAACAACGGAGGTATTGCTCCAGCGTCTGGTTAGTTCTTTCTGTCTGGCCGTTCGTCTGAGGGTGGTAGGCCGAGGAGAATGCTAATTCAATTTCCAGGGCGCCACACAGTGCTCTCCAGAACCGGGAGGTAAATTGGACACCCCGATCGGATACAATATTCGCGGGTACCCCATGTAGTCTCACTATTTCTTTGACGAATATCTTCGCCGTTTCTACGGCTGTGGGTGTACCCTTCATAGGGAGGAAGTGTGCCATCTTGGATAGCCTATCGATCACCACAAAGATGGTTGAGAAACCTTCAGAAGGAGGTAGCTCCACAATGAAGTCCATTGATAACATTCTCCAAGGTCTGTCAGGAATCGGTAAGGGTCTCAATAAGCCCCAGGCCCTTGAGCGGTTGCATTTATTCCGGGCACAAGTGTGGCAAGAACCCACATACTTTTTACAGTGCTCCAGGAGACATGGCCACCAAAAGGTGCGTAGCACCAATTCCGAGGTTTTCCGGGCTCCGAAGTGACCCGCCAGCTTGTGGTCGTGGCACAGTTCCAGTACCAGCACTCTAAGTTTTTCAGGTACAAAAATCTTGCCTTCATGCCAGAGCAACCCATCACTTAAACTGGTTCCAGTAGGTAGAGGAATTTCAGAGGAGGCCTGTTTAATTCTGGAAATTAAATCTCCCTGGAGGAGTAAGAAATTTCCCACTGGCAAAATAGTATCAGGAGGAGCAATTTCCTTGGAATCGTGAAACATTCGTGATAAAGCATCAGGTTTTCCATTCTTGGATCCGGGTCTGTACGTAATATGAAAGGAGAAGCGGGAAAAAAAAAGTGCCCATCTAGCCTGTCGTGGTTTAAGTCGCTTGGCTGCCCTTAGGTATTCCAAGTTCTTGTGATCGGTAAAGATGAGAACCGGATGTACAGCACCCTCCAACAGATAGCGCCATTCCTCCAGAGCCGCTTTGATGGCCAACAGTTCCCGGTCTCCCACGTCATAATTTTTCTCAGACGACGAGAGTTTACGGGAAAAGAATGCTACAGGAAACAGGAGGGCTTTGGGGCCCTGGCGTTGAGAAAGTACTGCACCACTGCGATCTCCGAAGCATCCACTTCCAGCACAAACGGTAGCGCAGGGTCCGGGTGTTTGAGGATAGAAGCAGAAGTAAACAGTCCCTTTAATTTCTCGAAAGCTGCCTGTCGGGATGACCAACAGAATCGTGCCCCCTGTCTAGTAAGTTCCGTTATTGGCGAAATGATTTTAGAGAAGTCTTTAATAAATTTCCTGTAGAAGTTAGAAAATCCTACGAAACGTTGGACCCCTTTCTTGTCTGTAGGAGCAGGCCAGTCCAGGATGGCCGACACTTTTTGTGGATCCATCTTAATTCCTTCTACAGAAATGATGAGTCCCAAGAACTGGATACTCTGACGTTCAAACTCACACTTGTCCAGTTTAGCGTATAGGCCATGTTGCCTGAGCCGGACGAGAACATTCCTGACGTGCCTGCGGTGATCAGCCAAAGAAGAGGAGAAGATGAGTATGTCGTCCAGATAGACAATGACGTAGAGGTCCAGGAATTCTCTAAAGATGTCGTTCACAAAGTGCTGGAACGTAGCTGGGGCATTACAAAGACCGAAGGGCATGACCTGGTACTCGAAATGCCTGAAACGAGTGCGAAACGCAGATTTCCACTCGTCACCCTCTCGGATGCGGATTAAATTGTAAGCACCCCGAAGATCCAATTTAGTAAAGATTCTGGCAGTGCCCAGCCTTTGGAATAGCTCAGGTACCAGAGGAAGCGGGTAACGATTTTTAATATTTATCTTGTTCAATTCGCGGTAATCAATACATGGCCGCAGAGAATGGTCTTTCTTTTCCACAAAGAATAAGCCCGCACCAGCCGGGGAGGTGGACGGGCGGATAAATTTCTTCTTCAGATTTTCATCTAGATACTGCTTCAGGGTGCCCAGCTCCTGCTCAGTCAGGGGGAAGATCCGGCCAAAAGGTACCTCGGTTCCAGGAAGTAGTTCAATTGGGCAGTCGTAGGGCCTGTGTGGAGGTAGTAATTCTGCCCCCTTTTTTTGCTAAACACATCCGCAAAGTCTTGGTAAGGCTCAGGAATAGCTCGAAGCAGATCAACATCCGGATGTAGACAGAGGAGTTGGGTAACCTCACGGCCTGTCCCTTGCAGACAGTGTTGAAGACAATATCCTGAGAGGAACTCGACATTACCAGAAGCCCAGTTGATTTGAGGGTTGTGAACCTGTAGCCAAGGTATTCCAAGAATGACTGGAAAAAGGGGGGAAGAGATGGCGTCCAAACAGAGATATTCACGGTGTCGTTGGCCCATGATGGCTTCTAAGGGGACGGTTTCTTGAGTGACCGGACCGGAGCGGAGAGCAGAACCGTCTGCAAGATGAACAGCAAGGCTTTGAGTTTTGGGTTGGAGAGGAATGGCATGTTGGGAGGCAAAGGTCTGGTGACTCGGTAGGTTATAAATTAGTGTCTTTCCACTATTCTTTTCTTTTTATTGTCAGGAAGAGAAAAATCTGTTAACTCCCATCTAGTATTCCATCAGTATGTGCAGAGAGAAGGAGTCCATCTCAGGAGTCCCCAACCTTTTTGGCACCCGGGACCGACTTCAATCATCCCGACACCATGACTTCAATATGTCACTTGTCATTGTAGCCATCAGATGGAGAGCCCCTCCCCCCAGTACCAGTGCTATACCCCCTGTCAATGTATGGAGAGCCCCTCCCCTAGTACCAGTGCTGTACCCCCTGTCAGTGTGATCAGTGCTATACCCCCAGTACCAGTGCTGTATCTCCATCCCCACCCCCTGCTCTCTGCCCCCCATAGTAAACTGTGTTTGCTATGCTTCAGTTTGTGAATGAACAGGAAGCCGCTCAGCACAGAACACTTCCTAGTTATTTTCTGTGCAGTGCAGCTGAGGCTGCAGAGGAAGGGATTGGGAATTGATATCCTCATTTACTTTCTCTGTCTTTAAAAGTAAAGACATTAGAGGTTAGACCCCTGATATTTCACTAAAGCCCCCAACAGGGCTGTTAAAAAAAAATCAAACAACCGAAAGAAAATGTAAAAAAAACAAAAAAACCGAGGACGGTCTGAGATGGTAAATTATTTCCTTAACAATTACATAAAAATCCAGCATGCATGAGAACAAAGGAGGCATTCACAGCATATTACAATCATGGTAATTAGGGAATGAGGAAAGAAATACAATATATTATCAAACATTCAGTACAATAAAATGTGATATTAAAGGATAAAAATCTTACCTTCATATACTCCTTCTGCAGGACCTGGATGATGGCAGAACAGGTCTCTGGGATAATGATCCCCAGAGCCTGGGGGGAGATGCCTGTCGAGAACTTCAAGTCCTGCAGACTTCTCCCCATCGCCAAGTACCGCAGGGTGGCGAGGAGCCTCTGCTCCGGAGTGATGGCTTGCCTCATGCAGGTATCCTGCCTGCTAATATAAGGGGTCAGCGAAGCCAACAGACGGTGAAACACGGGGTCCGTCATCCTGAAAAAGTTCCTGAAATCATCAGGATTATTCTCACGGATCTCACGGAGCAAAGTAATATGACAGAACTGGTCACGCTGAAGCAACCAATTCTTGGTCCATGAACTCCTCCCCACCCTGTTCATGGACTGGACTTGTGTCAAGGTCAGGACCCCAACACCAAGCCCCCGCACAGCACAAACTCTACGAGGAGTACGCATATGAAACATGGCTAGAAAACGGTCGGCTGCTCAGAACGAAGTAACAGAACGCACTGAAGAACAGCAAGGCCTGTGAAGAGCGACCTGAAAAACAGCAACGAGCGGACAAGATCGCACAGAAAACTCCGATACGAACTGACTGCTCGCACTGAAGAGCAGATACAAACCCACAAGCACAAACTGAACGGCAGAAAACGATCTGAAAGCCACGAGTCTGAAAAAGCGCGAATCGTCTCTCACCAAACTTTTACTAACACGAGATTAGCAAAAGGAGCCCAAAGGGTGCTGCGCTTGGTTCTGAACTGGCCTTTTCTAGTCTCGTCGTACGTGGTGTACGTGACCGCGTGGTTGTCGATCGGAAATTCCGACAACTTTGTGTGACCGTGTGTAGGCAAAACAAGTTTGAGCCAACATCCGTCGGAAAAAATCCTAGGATTTTGTTGTCGGAATGTCCGAACAAAGTCCGACCGTGTGTACGCCCTATAAAAGAGGATTGCTCAGAGATGAATTAACTCTGTGTGGCAAGACTGGGCTCAAATGATAGGAAATCTTATACTCTACAGTATGATATATATATATTATATATATATATATATATATATATATATATATATATATATATATATATATATATATATATATATATATATATATATATATATAAATCGGTTTTTAATTTTTACTTTTACTTTGATTTTTGTATTTAATTTTATTATTGGTCGTTGGACCTAGCACATTTTTAAATAAATACAATACGGTATCACACTATGGGAGCCCTGTTTTCTTTTATATGAGGAGAAAGCTTAACCCAGAAGGATATGTACAACTGGAGCGGAGGCCCCCTAGGGACAACCCCATTGGATTCCAAGAAAACACAGAGGATATTAGATGCCTTTTACCCCTGCAGGGGTGCAGGGAGCTGGTGAGTGGGGACCCTTGAGGGGGAGCACTTAAGTCACTGGATACCAACTGCTGCCATCACTAAAGTCACTTCACGCTGGAACTTTTGAATGCTCTTCAAACTAGGACTTTCATAACACTGATTTTTATTATCTATATTTTTTATTTTTGTCACAATTGGTATATTTTTGGCACATTTGTTGTTTTTTCATTTTTCAATTTGTCATACATATATATATATATATTTTTTATCACATGTTACACTTGGTCCCTATTAACATTGACTGGACTCATGGTTAAGAAGGGGGCTGTGATTGTTTCACTAGCATAACACGTTATTTGTGCACAGTGGAGATATAGTGGTAATACTGAACCAATATATGGCACTGGGAGTGGACGGATTATAGACTCCCCACCAGCTAGTGCAACAGCCGGAAGAACAAATTGTTTTGTATGGTTAACCCCTTATACATCAGTAGAGGGCTGTGTTATTGCTACACCTATTAATATTTTTTATTTAAACGTCACCATCACTGATGATATATTTTTTTACACCTGTGTGTATATACATATATATATATTTGTTTGCTATATTTATATAATTTGGTTGCATCCTATGGTACGGGATATTTATCCCATTGGGCACATATACACTTTAAAATACGGTTCTGTAAAAGCTAATTTCAGCCTATTTTTAGGGGAATACACAGTTAATATATAGCTATATAGATAACACACAACTCCTACGTATCCAACATAGGTAGCGCCATCTGCCCCTATCCACATATACCATACAGTTTTTTATCTTTTAGATTTAGCAGGAATTGTGTTTTTCATTATTAATAATAATTTTACTGTATTTTAAGCAAAAACATGACTTGAATTTTTATTTTGGGGGGGGGGGGGGGGGCTGACAGGGGGACAGGAGATCAGAAAGGATAAACCAGGTCTTCACTGCTCAGACAAAAACACTTAGGCTGGGCTCACACCTTTTGAATTGGATGTGGCTTTCTCTGCATCCAATTCACATGTCAGGAGATTGTGATCGATTCTCTATGGAGCCGGTTCACATATCTCCGGAGTGAATTGTAGAGGAGTCCTGTGTATCTTCTGGTCTGTTTCATGTCTGAATTCAGCCAAAAAATTGGGCTGAAATAGTGGTGGTGGTGATTGGGGTAAGGAGTTCCTACATCAGTGTTTCTCATCTCCAGTCCTCAAGGCGCCCCAACAGGTCATGTTTTCAGGATTTCCCTCAAATGAAACGGCTGTGGTAATTACTAAGGCAGTGAAACTGATCAAATTACTTGTGCAAAATAATGGAAATCCTGAAAACATGACCTGTTGGGGCACCACTGGAGTTTAGAAACCCCGTCCTAGAGGATGGGAGAGGATCTGGAGATGAGCACAGGAGGAGGAGAGGAGGGAAGAGAAGGCAGCAGCCATCTGACAGCAAGAAGAGATGTCACTCGTTCCTATGTGTCTGTTCATGTCTGATGAAGACGCCTCTATGTCACTCTTTGTTGGAAATGCTGGAAGACACTTTTCTGAGGTCCAGAGGGAGATGAAAGTCCTCTGTGTACAAATCAGATCCCAATCATAAGGCTGCTCAGCCAATGAAGAGTGAGAAGAACCCGATAGAGTTAGGAGTCTCCTTCCTGCCGCAGCAATCTGACCCACATGTGGTGATCACTTCTCTCTATACAGGGGGTTCAAAAAGGAGTTTATGTCCACTAAATGTGTATATATGTATGTGTGTTTGTATTTTGTGTATATGTGTAATATATATATATATATAATATTATATCTATTTCCAGGGTCTCTCCTTTCAGAAAATAAATACCTTTTGGGCTGTTGCAGTAATTTCTATATAAAAAAAAGGAAATGCAGATTTTAACTACTTTAATATCGGACACTTACACCCCCCCGGCCCGGGACAATTTTCAGCTTTCTACGCTGTCACACTTTGAATGACAATTGCACGGTCATACAACACAGTACACAAACATTTTTATCACTTTGTTCTGATTGTCATTTCCCTAGGGGTCTAGGGTGGCATACTTGGTGGTTCAGTGTGGTGGCATCCCTGGTTGTCCTGGGTGGGCATCCGAGGGGGGCTGCACTGATAAACAATCAGCACAGACCCCCCTTCAGGAGAGTAGCCGATCGGCTCTCCTCTACTTGCATCTTTCGGGTGAGAGCAATAATTCTGGCCCTAGACCTCCTCTGTAACTCTAAGCAGGTAACCAGTAACAATTTTTTAGGCGTCACCTATTTTTAACTAGCGAAGTTTGCTGCCATTCCACGAGCGTTTGCAATTGTGAAGCGTGACATGTTAGGTATCTATTTACTCCGTGTAACTTCATCTTTCACATTATGCAAAATAATTGGGCTAACTTTACTGTTTTCTTTTTTTTAACCACTTGCTGACCAGCTGCTGCAGTTTTAATGTGGCAGAATGGCACGGCTGGGCGAAACGATGTTATGTAACGTCGCTTCGCCCTGTGGCCACTAGGGGCGCGTGCGCCCGCTGCCCGCCCCCCGGAGCCGATGCGAGTGCCCGGCGGTCGCAATCACCGCAGGCTCCTGCGATCGCTGGTGACACACCATAAACTGGGATCTGTGTGTATAAACAGTTTCTGGTACTCTGAGGGGAGAAGAGACTGATCGTCTGTTTATACAGAGTATCTGTCATCTCTCCTACACAGTCCCCTCCCCCTTCAGTTAGAAAACACATACGGAACACACTTAACCCCTTGATCTCCTCCTAGTGTTAACCCCTTCCCTGCCAGTGTCATTTATACAGTAATCAGTGCATTTTTTTTTAGCACTGATCGCTGTATAAATGACAATGCTCCCAAAAATGTGTCCGATGTGTCCGCCATAATGTCACAGTCCCGACAAAAATCACAGATCGCCGCCATTACTAGTAAAAAAAGAAAATGAATAATAAAAATGCCATAAATCTATTCTCTATTTTGTAGACGCTATAACTTTTGGGCAAACCAATCAATATACGCTTATTGTGTTTTTTTTTTTTTGACCAAAAATATGTAGAAGAATACATATCGGCCTAAACTGAGGAAAAAAAATGTTTTTTTCTATATTTTTGGGGGATATTTTTTATAGCAAAAAGTAAAAACGATTGTTTTTTTTCAAAATTGTTGCTCTTTTTTTGTTTATAGTGCAAAAAATAAAAACCATAGAGGAGATCAAATACCATCAAAAGAAAGCTCTATTTGTGGGAAAAAAAGAATGTCAATTTTGTTTGGGTACAATGTCGCACGACCGCGCAATTGTCAGCTAAAGTGACGCAGTGCCGAATCACAAAAAGTGCTCTGGTCAGGAAGGGGGTAAAATCTTCTGGGGCTGAAGAGGTTAACGGCATGAAACTGTTTGTTTTTTTCCCCCCAAAAAAATGCGTTTGCAAAATTGCTGCGCAAATACCGTGTGAGATAAAAAGTTGTAATGACCGCCATTGTATTCTCTGGGATCTCTGCTAAAAAAACATATATAATGTTTGGGGTTCTATGTAATTTTCTAACAAAAAAAACCCAATGATTTTTACATGTAGGAGAGAAATGTCAGAATTGGCCTGGGTGGGAAGGGGTTAACATGTGTGAAGATGATAAAACTGTTCTGGTAGATAAGGGGTTAAAACAGTTTCCTCCTGTGATCAGAGAAATGTGGGATCACGTGATGTAACTCCCATCCCTCCCCCTCCCTGTACACTCCCCTTTATATATTTCCTATAAAGATATAAACAGCCAATCAGAACACAGAGACACACCCAGACCCCGCCCACCACTTTGCACACATAGGACTGAACATTCAAGGGCGGAGTGCTGATTGGTTAAGTATATCAGGGGAGGCGATGTACAATGTAGAGAGGAGTTCTAGTGTACGGTGTGGAGGAGCACAGAGAGGAGCCGGGGATCTGTACGGAGATGTGATGAGCGGGAAGCGGAGATGTGGGGTGAGAAGAGCGGGGAGTGTCCGGAGATTTCATCTCACACCGGAGAGAAAACACACCGGAGGAACCGACTGATATTCCCTGGAAATTTATTTTTGCTGCCACCCTATGGAGGAAGAGGGAACTGCAGTCCCTGGAGCTGTGTGTGCTGCCACCCTATGGAGGAAGAGGGAACTGCAGTACTAGGTCTGTATACAGAGCCCCGATCACTAGGATCGTACAGACGGTGATCGGTCAGACTTCTCTCTTCTGTTGTCGGATCGGTGAAGGTATTCCAGGATTTATCTGATGTTTCTGGTTTACGATCTTCCCCAAGAAATCTTATTGGGGGAGGAATTCCTATAACTGAAACAGTTTGTTGTATTGCTGAGCCAATCAATGTATGTCTTCCCCTTCATCCAATCACTTGTGATGTTCTGCCCTCTTCAGGACAGACAGTGAACTGCCGCTCTCTGTGCTCCGGATTCTTCCCGTTATATTTCTCAGAGATTACCGACTACAAACCTCTTCATTCTCTGGGATTCGGTGTGTGAGAATGGCCGCTGCTACCACTAGGCAAACTAGGCAGGTGCCTAGGGTACAATGTTGCCTTGGGGCGCCCGGCCATTGGTTTCCCTACTCTCTGTCTCCACGCTATGTAAGTATTTTGGTGATGTATTATAAATACTTCTGTAATAAATGTTATAACCTCTAGTGGGCACTGCTGGGATAAAGTGAGCACATCTAGGGGGGCGCAGGGGATGCCTCTGCTGGATGTTACTCTGACAGCCGCTCTGTAGAGTCATTATAGAGGAGCAGCACTGGAGGACGTGTCCTGATGGAACGGAGGAAAACCTCCCCTGTGTGTCTCTATGATCAGAGATCTCTACTGCAGCCACATGCTTCATCTAGTGCCGGTGTTCTGTGGAGAAGTGCCCCCCATCGGATAGTGCCGGGCTGAAGAGCGCATGCGCATTACATAACATCAGTGTTATCACAGTGAGACGGCGCACAATAGCCGAAAGAATTTGTATTTTCTGTCAGATTGTACCCCGCGCTCCCGTGGCGAGTTCATGTCCATGATGGGCAAAATCTACCCCCCCATATACACCGAGCATTCTACCCCCCCATATTCACCGAGCATTCTACCCCCCATATACACCGAGCATTCTACACCCCCATATACACCAAGCATTCTACCCCCCATATACACCGAGCATTCTACCCCCCCATATACACCGAGCATTCTACCCCCCCATATACACCGAGCATTCTACCCCCCCATATACACCGAGCATTCTACCCCCATATACACTGAGCATTCTACCCCCCATATACACTGAGCATTCTACCCCCCATATACACCGAGCATTCTACCCCCCATATACACCGAGCATTCTACCCCCCATATACACCGAGCATTCTACTCCCCCCATATACACCGAGCATTCTACTCCCCATATACACCGAGCATTCTACCCCCCATATACACCGAGCATTCTACCCCCCATATACACCGAGCATTCTACTCCCCCCATATACACCGAGCATTCTACCCCCCATATACACCGAGCATTCTAACCCCCATATACACCGAGCATTCTACTCCCCATATACACTGAGCATTCTACCCCCATATACACCGAGCATTCTACCCCCCCTATATACCCCGCTGTCATGGCTCTGCCCCCCGGGATGTGCACTCACCTCCATACACAGGAGAAATGGATGGACAGATCATTTCTCGGTGGGTCGGTGATGTACTCGGTGTCCGGGCTGTACCCTGATCTCTGCACTCACTGATCAACTACTCCTGACTCATCACAGTACAGAGAGGACTCCTCCTCCTCCTCCTTACTGGTGTTCTTCTTACTCATCTCTTGTGGTTAATTTCTGAAAAAGTCACATATGACCTATTTCCTGTTTCCTCTCCTGTGTACATCTCTTCTCACAGCACCAAAGAACATTTCACTGACTAAACAACAAACAGAAAAGAGAGTAATGACTGTATGAAGCAGATCACCTCACACAAAGATCCATTTCTTTCTTCTTTCTGTGTAATAGATATCAGGGATGGAGACTCATCACTTCTACAATCAGGTTGTTTTGGGTCACATCATTATATTGACTGACTAGAATTCCATCACTTTCCACACTGAGGCTCTTTACCGCCAACATCTCAGTGTGAAGAGTTCTTAAGACGGAGCCTCTTCTTCAGACTCGGGGTTTACAAGTTAAAAACAAGTTTTTTTTTTTTGCTTGAAAATTACTTAGAACCCCCAAACATTATACTTTTTTTTTCTACACCCTAGAGAATAAAATGGCGGTCATTGCAATACTTTTTGTCACACCATATTTGCGCAGCGGTCTTACAAGCGCACTTTTTTTGGAAAAAATACACTTTTTTTGAATAAAAAAATAAGACAACAGTTTAGCCCTAATGTTACGCCGAGTAAATTGATACCCAACGTGTCACACTTCAAAATTGCGCCCACTTGTGGAATGGCATCAAACTTTTACCCTTAAAAATCTCCATAGGCGACATTTAAAAAATTCTACCGGTTGCATGTTTTGAGTTACAGAGGAGGTCTAGGGCTAGAATTATTGCTCTCACTCTACCGATCACAGCGATACCTCACATGTGTGGTTTGACCACCGTTTTCATTAATGGGCGTTACTCACGTATGCGTTCGCTTCTGCACGCGAGCTCGGCAGGATGGGGCGCTTTAAAAAAGTTTTTTTTTTTTCTTTATTTTACTTGATTTTATTTATTTTTACACTGTTTTTAAAAAAAATTAAAAATTTGGGTCACATTTATTCCTATTACAAGGAATGTAAACATCCCTTGTAATAGAAAAAAACATGACAGGACCTCTTAGATATGAGATCTGCGGGTCAAAAAGTCCTCACATCTCATATTTGGACTAAAATGCAATAAAAGGAAAAAAAAAAAAAAAAATTTGTCATTTGAAAAAAATGACGACAAAAAATATGCCTTTTAAAATGTATGGCCGGAAATGACATTTTGACGTCGCTCCCGCCCTGCTATAGTATGGAGACAGGTGGGGGCCATCTTCCCCCTCACTCATCTCCATACACAGACAGACAGGTCCTGATCACCTCCGCCACTGCCGACTGCTCCAGAAAGCGGTGGAGGGGGGGCCCTCTCCCGCCATCAATAACGGTGATCTCGCAGCGAATCCGCCACAGAGACCACCATTATCGTTAACAGGACCGCTCACTGAAAAGATGGAAATCTCAGTTGTGGCCGCAGCTGCTGTCATTACTGAGAGATCCATCTTTAAAGTGCCGACGTGTTTCTACAGGAGCCGGTCAGCAGAGCCAATAATGATTCTTCCTGCCTTCCACGTGTTGTTCTACCCCCCGACCATATACACCGAGAATTCTACCCTCCATATACACCGAGCATTCTACCCCCCCATATACACCGAGTATTCTACCCCCCCATATACACCGAGTATTCTACCCCCCCATATACACCGAGCATTCTACCCCCCCATATACACCGAGCATTCTACCCCCCCATATACACCGAGCATTCTACCCCCCCATATACACCGAGCATTCTACCCCCCCATATACACCGAGCATTCTACCCCCCCCCCCCCCATATACACCGAGCATTCTACTCCCCTCCATATACACCGAGCATTCTACTCCCCCATATACACCGAGCATTCTACCCCCCCATATACACCGAGCATTCTACCCCCCCATATACACCGAGCATTCTACCCCCCCATATACACCGAGCATTCTACCCCCCCATATACACCGAGCATTCTACCCCCCCATATACACCGAGCATTCTACTCCCCCCTCCATATACACCGAGCATTCTACTCCCCCCTCCATATACACCGAGCATTCTACCCCCCCATATACACTGAGCATTCTACCCCCCCATATACACTGAGCATTCTACCCCCCCATATACACTGAGCATTCTACCCCCCCATATACACTGAGCATTCTACCCCCCCCCCCATATACACCGAGCATTCTACCCCCCCCCCATATACACCGAGCATTCTACCCCCCCCATATACACCGAGCATTCTACCCCCCCATATACACCGAGCATTCTACCCCCCATATACACCGAGCATTCTACACCCCCCCATATACACCGAGCATTCTACCCCCCCATATACACCGAGCATTCTACACCCCCCATATACACCGAGCATTCTACCCCCCATATACACCGAGCATTCTACCCCCCATATACACCGAGCATTCTACACCCCCCATATACACCGAGCATTCTACTCCCCCCCATATACACCGAGTATTCTACCCCCCCCCCCATATACACAACGAGCATTCTACCCCCCATATACACCGAGCATTCTACCCCCCATATACACCGAGCATTCTACTCCCCATATACACCGAGCTTTCTACTCCCCCCCATATACACCGAGCATTCTACCCCCCCACATACCCCAAGCATTCTACCCCCCCACATACCCCAAGCATTCTATCCCCCATATACACCGAGCATTCTACCCCCCATATACCCCGCTGTCATGGCTCTGCCCCCCGGGATGTGCACTCACCTCCATACACAGGAGAAATGGATGGACGGATCATGTCTCGGTGGGTCGGTGATGTACTCGGTGTCCGGGCTGTACACTGATCTCTGCACTCACTGATCAACTATTCCTGATAGTGATGTCCAGTTCATGAACCAATCGTTCTTTTTGCATCGATTCTTTTCAGTGAACTGGATGGATCCGTTTGATAGAGTTCACTATGGAGTGATAAGTGTAGCAGAGCAGATCTGGTAATAAGATCCTAGAGTGAGAGAGCTCCGCCCCCTCCCTGCAACCAATGGTGGACCAAAGTCACAGCTCACTGACTGCAGACTAATCAAAGAGGAATGTCTGTGGTTTATCACAGTACAGTAAAAGAATCACAAGTCACCACCAGTAGAACAATCCACCAAATCAATCATCAGGTAGCAGTGATGAGGTACAGAAAGCCTGAGGCCCCTTTTCACACTTGTCCTGCGACTTGGGACTCCAAAGTCACATGACAAGTTGTACCCCATGATTTCCAATGAGTACCGTTCATATCTGTGTGACCTTCAAGTCACAGAGACTTCATAGTAGCCCCTGCACTACTTTGGTACAACTTTGATGCGACTTGAGACAGAGACCTCAAGATTACACAGGTATTGCTTCAAGTAGCATCAAAATCACACAACTTTCAAGTCACACAAGTGTGAAAGGAGCCTTAGCCCTGGTTCACATTGATGCGATTTGACATGTCATATCAGCGGCAATTGCCGGCAATGGCACCATCCTAATCGGTGTGGCGCTGCAAATTTCCAAAGGTATTTTCTGTACTACTTTTGGCGATTTCGGGGTGCGATTTCCATCCTGTACAGATGTCTCTGGAATCCCCCTGAAGTCGGGACTGACATGCGGGAATTAAAGGGTGCCAGTTCAGCTGAACTGGCACCCTTTCATTCCCGCAGCTCAGTGTGAACCTGGGCTTAACGATTGGATTGCAAAGTCGCATGACAAGTCATACCCCATTATTTCCAATGAGTACCATTCATATCTGTGCAACTTCATGTCGCAGCTACTTCAAAGTACTCCCTGCACTACTTTTGTCCCACTATGATGCGACTTGAGGTCCATAGACCTCAAGATTACACAGGTATTTTTTCAAGTTCCATCAAAATCACGGCAAAAAATTGTGGCAAAAATCTCACAACTTTGAGGTCGCAATAGTGGAAACCTAGTCTGAGGCTAGGTTTCCACTGTTGTGACCCTAAAGTCGCACGATTTACAGTGCGACTTTGCAATGCGATTTTTTTCTATGCAATGTCATGCGACCGGTGAGAACCATGTGAGAACAAGTCGCACCGAAGTTGGAACAAAGTAGTGCAAAAACCTTTTTTGGAGTCACTGCAACTTGAGTTGCACCAATTAGAACAGGGACCATTGAAATACATGGGTTTTGACTTGTCATGCAACTTGACATGTGTCAAGTCGCACAACAACTCGCAGTAGTGGAAACAGAGCTTTACACAGCTATTTGTGCTTTACCAAAATTGATGACGATGGCTAATCTGACAAATTATGGTCTGACACAACAATAGGCTTGTGCTCAAAGCCAAGGAACTAAATCAAAGTAAACTTCCCCAGGACCAGGGCCTTCTTTAATATTGATTGGGCCCTGGGCAAACATTTTCTTGGGGCCCCCCTCCATTCTGAGACATACAAAAAAATAGCAGGTAGACTCTAAATCAGTTTACTGCAGCAGATCACGCAGCGATTGCAATTGGTTGCCAGAGGTTACAGCCTATCCTTACCACTCACTGGGTGGTTGCTAGAAGTTACAACACAATTTCTGCTTGCCGCTTGGTTGCTAGAGGTTACTGCACATTATTAGTGCTCACTGATTGGTTGCTAGGGGTTACAGGATAAATAGGATTGGTCCCAGCACAGAACCCTCGGGGACCCCACTACCCACCCCTGACCATTCCGAGTACTCCCCATATATCACCACCCTCTGAACTCACCCTTGTAGCCAGTTTTCAATCCATGTACTCACCCTATGGTCCATGCCAACAGACCTTAGTTTGTACAGTAAACATTTATGGGGAACTGTGTCAAATGCTTTTGCAAAATCCAAATACACCACGTCTACGGGCCTTGCTTTATCTAGATGGCAACTCACGTCCTCATAGAAGGTATATAGATTAGTTTGGGAAGAAAGATTCTTCATGAATCCATGCTGATTACTGCTAATGATACTGTTCTCATTACTAAAATCTTGTATATAGTCCCTTATCGCCCCCTCCAAGAGTTTACATACTATTGATGTTAGGCTAACTGGTCTGTATTTCCCAGGGATGTATTTTGGGTCCTTTTTATATATTGGTGCTACATTGGCTTTTCTCCAGTCACCTGGTACCATTCCAGTCAGTAGACTGTCAGTAAAAATTAGGAACAATGGTAGAGCTGGGGGATTTTCTCCCAAAATGAAATCTGATTTTTTTTTTTTTAAACTCTATTCATGATTTGAATAATCAAGGGTTTTTTTTTTGTTTTTTTTCTTTTGATGGACATCGCGCCGGTCCTGAGGAGCTGCGGGCAGGAGTTTTTAGGCGAAGCCGCAGCTCACCTAAAAACAGCTCATCAGGACAGGCGCGGTGTCAGCAACGGTCCTGGTGAAAAAAAAAATCGATTTTGCTGAAAATTTGAATCGATTTGACCTCTCAACTCGATTCAAGATTCAAATCGATTTTTTTTTTTTTTTTTCCCCAGCCCTAAACAATGGTCTGGCAATTACTTGACTGAGTTCCCCAAGTACCCTCGGGTGCAAGCCATCTGGTCCCGGTGATTTATCAATGTTACGTTTCCCCAAGTCTCATTTTAATTCTGTCCTCTGTTAACCATGGAGGTGCTTCCTGTGATGTGTCCTGAGGATAAACACTGCAGTTTTGGTTACTGAAGCCCCCCGATTCCCTTGTGAAGACTGAGGAGAAGAATAAATTCAATACCTTCGCCATCTCCCCTTTCTTTGTAATCAGATGTCCTTCCTCATTCTTTATGGGGCCAATATGGTCTGTCCTCCCTTTTTTTACTGTTTACATACTTAAAGAATTTCTTGGGATTCTTTTTGCTCTCCTCCGCTATGTGTCTTTCATGTTCTATCTTAGCCGTCTTTATTGCTCCCTTACATTTCTTGTTACATTCTTCATAAAGTCTGAATGTTGATGATGATCCCTCAACCTTGTATTTTTTGAAGGCCTTCGCTTTTGTTTTTATATGCATTTTTACATTGGAGTTAAGCCATCCAGGACCTTTGTTTGTGCTTCTAAATGTATTACCTAATGGGATGCATTGGCTAATGCCCTTATTTAATATGCTCTTAAAGCAAACCCATCTCTCCTCCGTGTTCTTTGTTCCTAAGATTTTATCCCAATAGTTTAAGGAAGTTGGCTCTTTTGAAATTCAGTGTCTTTGTATTCCCCTTATGTTTCCTATTTGTGTGCTTTTATACTGAAGCCGATTGACCTGTGATCGCTGTTTCCTAAATTGCCCCGTATTTCCACATCCATGATCAGGTCTGTATTGGTAATTAGTAGATCCGGTAACGCTTTATTTCTAGTTGGTGCGTCTACCATCTGACCCATAAAATTGTCCTGCAAGACATTAAGGAGCTGGTGAGCCTTAGATGAATGCGCGGTTCCCTCCGCCCAGTCTATGTCTGGATCATTAAAATCCCCCATTATGATAACACTTCCCATCCTTGCTGATAATCCAATTTGTGATAGGAGATCTGTCTCCCCCTCCTCCCTCAGGTTAGGGGGCCTATAGCATACTCCCAGTATTATTTTCCCCTTAGCTTCATCCCTTTGGAGCTCTACCCATAAGGATTCCACCTCCTCCCTAGCTCCCTCAGTGATGTCATCTCTCACATTCACTTGTACATTATTCTTGATATATAGGTATACCTCTCCCCCTTTTTTACCCTCTATCCCTGTGATAAGGAGTATACCCTTGAATGGTTGCCAGCCAATCATGAGAGCTGCTGAACCAAGTCTCTGAAATTCCCACAAAATCCAAATCCTCCTCGTACAACAGTATCTCTAGTTCACCCATCTTGTCCTCCAGGCTCCTGCCATTGGTGAATGTGCCATGTAGTTTAGACCGGTCACATACTATCCTCTTATTGGGTGTTCCGAGATATATACACACCCAAACCCAGCGGTTTTCTGGCCAGTGTGTTGATGTCACAGGTCTTTTTCCTCTTCTCTGGCAGCAGTGGTGGGTGGTCTCCTTACTCCTACATCTAATGAAAGGACTGTCATGAGTGGCGTTTAGTGCAGTAGCTTAGTGAGCACAGGCTGTCCTTCTGAAGTCCATTCCAGGGGGTGTGTCCATGACAGCCCAGGCACACAGGAAGTTGGTTGAGTGACAGCCACAAGAAGACTGATGTCTAGTGGTGGAAAAGCAGTACTGCAGGAGAGGGCCCGGAATTGAATGCCTGGAGCCACTTTGCCTTAAAGTGTCCCCGCCATGACCTCTTCATCCTGCGCATGCACACTGCAGCCCTATTCATCACTATAGGCAGAACTGTACTCGTGGCAACCTCCCAAATCGCTCAAATAGACTGTAAGTCATAGGACTGTAAATGACCCAGTGCCCCCGGGGGAGGGGGGTTACAGTAATATTCCGCACAAGCCCCTGATCTGCAGTTGTTTAATTTTAATTATTTTTATTTACAGGTGAATTGCAAAAAGAAAAAAAAAAGCTCTTCTTCTGAGTATTATGGAGGTTTGATATGTACAACCCATCCACAATGAATCCACCTCCACCGGTGAGACTGGATCCATGCCTGGAGCGGAGGATGGGACTGTGGCCGGCACTGGGATTGGATCCTTCTATTCCGGTTCAAGAGAAAGAAGCCGCTCAGCACATACAGATCCTCTTTAGAAGTCACCCCGGTCCCCTCATCCCTGGAAAATACTTACCATGCCAGCTGGGATGTGCAATATTACTGTATACTTTACTTTTAAAATAAATAATTAGTATTCTTTTAAATTTTACTTTTTGTATCCACTAATAGGTCAAGCCTGAAGTGTATCTAAAGCCAAACATTTGTTAGATTTTGATGGGACCACTTGGATATTCTTGCCATCTGTCCCCACTGAGGAGATTATATATTCAGGTGATCAGCATCAGAAAGTGATGGGAGAATATAAAAAAAAATATTGAGCTGGCACCAGAACAAGTGTCCCATTGGAAAATGTGCCTCTTATACCTGTTCTGGTGCCAACTGTATAAATCTGGCCATACATGGTTCTATTTTCTTTCACTCAGGTGGACGAAGGAAAATGTTGTACATAAAACACCCACCCACGACATTTTCCAACATGTCCCTAAGACCCCATACACACTATTAGATTTTCTGCAGATTTTTGTCTTCAGTTTTACCAAAACCATGTAGTGTAAGGGCCTGGCTGATTGCATACAAATTAAAACTCTTAAGGTTTGACCTCATATTATATGGTTGTGGTAAATCTGAAGACAAAAATCTGCAGACAATTGAATAGTGTGTATGGGGCTTTGGGCCCCTTTCACACTAGAGGTCCAATTGGGTCTGTTTTTTCAGGTAGACCCTATCAGACTCTTTACTCTCTTCTATGGAGCAGGGGGTGAGAGTTCACAACCGCCTACATCCTATTCAGCTGGATCGGACAGCAGTTGGATGTAAACAGGCAGGCGGTCCGCTTATATCCAACCGCCCATAGAGGACAGCAGGCTGTGTCCTTTCCACATGAGCGAACATGGACCACTCATCTGCCTGCTCATGGGGGGAATCATCAAACAGATACCCTGCCGAGCAAGTGGGTCCCCCCCATGAACACTGATGATACTTGCGGTTCATTCACTCTCAGAACTCAGAATGAATAATGCTGCTGATACTGCTTTCGAAGCGATTGTACGATAATCGGATCATTAGTACAGAGCTTTCCAGAGCCAATCATGACAGTTCATCTGATATGACAAGCACAAAAATGTATCGTATGATACCAGATTGTACGATTGTTTAATCAGTACAGTTGTCATCTGAAAAATAAATACACTACATCACTTCTGATTTTTTTTTTTTATTCAGTTTTACGACAATTTTCGTGACAAAGTTGTAGAGGAGTGAAAGTGACAAAGTTGTAGAGATATCTCACACACTGAAAATTGCACTCAAGAAAGAGCCAACACTAGCTTAGGTGCAAACTGGAACTCTTTATTATACGTTCACAAATTTATGCAACATAAAATCAGATAAGAGCTTGATCACATTATCCTAAACATTAAAACAGTAATATCAGTACATCCAATCGTGATCTAATGATCAGCTAATTAACCAGCGAGATAACAGCTAGGCCCCTAGACAAGCCTTGATTAGTCAGGGAGTGCCCACCCCAGCAACAGATCTCATTAATCAGCTTTCTTTTCACATCCATCTTCTCAGAGTTTCAAGATGGCAGAGACCATCATGGCTTCCTTGACTGTTAAATGTGGTAACATGTCATCTTGCATTACTGTATATAACAGGGCAGCTTCCTCAAATGTCAGGGCCCATAGTCAGTAGACAAGATGCTACCCTGATAGATCATAATATACATGTGTGTAGTGAGTACAGCTTCACTGACTGTTTAAATTTTAAAGAGACGCTCCACCTCACCTATTCTAGGCAAAGTGACAATCCCTTTGATACTCACCCTAGGCTTCATGTACACGGGATGTTTTTCAACCTATCCTGAACGATTTAACTTGACAGCTAGAAACCGACATCTAAAAATGTCAGTTTAGCCGCGTTTGCATCTTGAAGCATGTATAAAAAAAAAAAAAAAAATTTTTAATGGAAAAAAAAGTCTGTAAATGAAACCCTGCTAAACGCGAGTTACCGCGTTTAGCAATGTTTACAAGCCGATATAGGTATTTGATGTTTCAAATGCCTCAGAACATCCATTTGAACCCACTTTTTTGCGTGCCAAAAAGGCTTCTAAACTCAACTGCCTAGAAACGACTAAACGACCCTGTGTACATGTACTGATAACAGAGGAGAGTTCAGGGGCAGCTGAAAAAAATTCCCAACTGCTCCTAAACATCTGTTTACCAGCAGCAGTGTACATGAGGCCTTACCACTGCTGAGCCTTCCTCCATGGCAGTACCCAATGCTTTCAATTATATGGGTGATGGATTTTCCTAGGACCACGCTGGAGGCTGGCAGCCAATCACTAGGCTTGACCACTGTCATATAACCAAGGGTTCGATGTCTATGATCCCTTGGGGTCCAACACCAGGGATTTTAGTGTCAGCTGCTACAGAGCTAAGAGCAAGGGGAGTGCATGGCAAGGTAGTAGGTTTCATGTTGGGGGGGCTTTACAAAAGACATGTCCACTTTGCCCTGAGCTGGCAAGATGACATTGTCTACTTAGGAGGAACAGACATAGGCTGCCATTGCTGACCTTCCTCTGACAATGCCTCTGTTATGTGGATCCTCTGGCTTCAATAGTTTGTTTGTCACTGACCTTAAGTTATGCAGCCAGTGAATGAAAAATTCCTGATATTTGTACTTTCTGGGTGAGGGGCTCATAATATATTAAAACCCAACAGCCAGCCAATCAGTAATGGAGGTCTGCGTATTTCTCACGATAGGTTTCCTTTTGGGCTCAATGCACACTTCTACGACTTGCCATGCGACTTTGGACATCAAATTCATGTAAGTCACACCCATGTTTACCAATGAGTACTGTTCATATCTAAGCGACTTCAGGAGTAGTTCATTCACAACTTTGGCCTGACTTTAATATGACTTGAGGGCCATAGACTTCAATGTTAACCCTCAAACGTCACACCTGAATGTTTTACATGCAACAGTTGTCCATTATCATTGGTCAAAGTCATCCAAAGTTGCATCAAAGTTGCACAAGTGTGAACGGAGCCTAAAAGACAGACTCCATAACATTGGCATCCCTTTCATCCAGCTTTATCATCCAGCTCCAGGCTGCCCTGCACCATCAAGATACTGCAGCCCCCCCCCCAACTGAGGCCCAGAGAGGGAGTAGGAACTCAGGTCTCACCAGCCAGGGGGTCTTGAGGAGTTCACCCCCTACAAGATTTAGGGGTCAAGATCCTGGAAACCAGAAAGGGCTCACGGAACTACTCAGAAAAGCCAAAATCAGGCATGTCCAGCCGATCTACATACAGAGAGGGACCACTGAACCAATGGTCACACAGTCAGGATAAAACAAACTGTTGCCTCTGGGTGGTAGGAAACAGTCTAAACTGAGGAGGTGGCATTTTCACTGTTCTTATTGAGTTTCGTGTAGGGGAAGAAACCAATCATCTCTCAGTTTGCCATTTTGGAACATAGGAGACCGTGGTAAAAGTGTCCCATTAGAAACATTTTCATTTACATCGTGTCTCATAGTTAACCCAAGAAGTGAGTGGGGGATTCCCTGTTTGTCACTCAAAATAGTGTGATAACAGTAAACAGGACTCAGGGCTCATGTACACACAGACTAGGTTGATCGCCGGCTGGGGGATCGCGCCACAATTTTGCTGCATTTTGTGGCCAGTCAAAATGTTCCTAACCCAAACGTGATTCTTCTGCGTTCAGGAGAGGGAGGTTGAACCTCACCTAACTGCAGCAGCTTCTAAACTCTTGTAAAAGCCCATGTGAGCATGGACACAGGCTTTTATGGAGTTTAAAAGCTGCTAGTGTACATGAAGCCTAATAGAGAAGGTGAATCTCCTAAACAGGGATAGAGACCATAAAAACCTGACAGGTGGTCTAATCCACCTCCACTCCAAAAGGAAAAAAAAAAGTTTTGCCTTTATTTAAACTACCAAAATCTGGGTCTTCACTATCCAAGTCTTATCTTAAAAAGTTTGTGAAAGTGTATCAAGGCCTTAAGAAAGATTCCGAAGACCTACAAAAAACAGTCAATATACAAAATTGATCTAGTTATTGGTGCTCACCAGAACAGGCAAGGTTAAAAAAAAATGAGTTTGGCCTCTACCAGTGAATCGTTGGGCAGACTACAAATGAAGGCAATTCAACACCACTGTTACCAGCAAAGGTCATACCAAGAACAAGGTCTGATACTCCGGGAGATCTCAAAGAACTCCAAGCTAACATCTAAGGAATGAAGGACCTCTCTTACATTGGCGAGTGTCAGGGTTCATGATCCTATTAATCAGGAGATTACTGAACCACAATGGTGGTATGGTAGACCTGTCATTGTCAAAGCCACAAGTTTCTGTCCACCTACTGTTTACTAAAGACCACATGGATAAGTCAGAAGACTAAACATGGTGGTGACAGCTTTATGCAGTTCCAGACTGGGACAAACAGGACTGTGTATTCCAGACTGAGCAGCCAATTTCTCTGGGAGGGGGGATCTGATGACTGTACACCCATGGAGCCAATCCCCGGCACTGCAACACAAAAGGTACTGACAGAGGGGACTGCACCGCAGTGATTACATTGCACTCCCTACACCACAGTGACCCCCGCACAGTCCCACCTCCAGCAGGGCAGAGGAATGTCCCTAGGTCTCCCCCAGCAGACCCGGTTCACATAAACAAGTAGGTGACCACCTGCTTGTCAACATGAAGACTCCCACTCTCCAGTTCCTCCTGTGATGCCCCCCCCCTCAACAGGGCAACACAACCGATGGGGTGGGAGTGGAGACACAGTCTTGACCACACAGCGGGAGGAGTATGGTGACTGCAGCCTGTCGCATGGCCTGGTCACCAACATACCACTCTTGCCAGGACATGTGGCCAAGAGCCTGGTGTGCCCTATGACCAGTCTGGGCCTGGCATCATGTTTGCAGGAAAGTGTCAAAGTATCTGTCTATAACTGATGGCGACCCTCGGCATCCCAGATGTTTTGGAACTACATTTCCCATGATGCTCATGTACTCTGCAGTGTAGTTGAGCATCATGGTAAATGTAGTTCCAAAATATCTGGGGTGCCAAGGTTCTCCATCACTGGTCTATAAGCTGGATTTCTAGATAAGGTGTGTCATGCAGCAAGACAATGACTCAAACATCACATGTTACCCTACCTAAGAATGACTATAAAAAAAGTTAAAGTTTTGGAATAGTCACGTTTCAGTCCTGCCCTAAATGCTATAGTATGCTTTTTTTTTGGTTTGCATTCCAATTCCAATGTTGTTGAAGGTCCTGAAGTGTTCAGATCATGTGAGGCGACATCCTGGCTGAAATTGTACTGTAAAAAGGAGGAAGGGGCAAAACTTCTTCCAGCCGATGTGCAGAACTGATAAACTGCTGGAAACATTTAGTTGCAGGTCTTGCTCTTAAGGGCACATCACTTACTGAAACCAAAACCACCATGTAAAGTGCCTGGAAGGATTTTTTTTCTTCAATACAGGAAGTGAAAAAGCATTTTGTTGACTCCATTGTTTAATACGTTCAAAAAAAAAATATGTCCATCATATGGGTGGATGGTGGCAGCTGTCCTCAGAGCTCTGTAAAGGTAAAACGCAAAGGGGAAGACAGGGCGCATCACCTAAGTGTAGGATTAAAAGACAAGATTACAAAAAAGGTAAAATCACTCACAAGCAGTGTTAATTTTGGCAGAAAATTTCGATTCAGTTTTAGTCTTATAGGGCGCACACACGGTCGGACTTTGTTCGGACATTCCGACAACAAAATCCTAGGATTTTTTCAGACGGATGTTGGCTCAAACTTGTTTTGTCTACACACGGTCCCACAAAGTTGTCGGAAAATCCGATCGTTCTAAACGCGGTGACGTAAAACACGTACGTCGGGACTATAAACGGGGCAGTGGCCAATAGCTTTCATCTCTTTATTTATTCTGAGCATGCGTGGCACTTTGTCCGTCGGATTTGTGTACACACGATCGGAATTTCCGACAACGGATTTTGTTGTCGGAAAATTTTATCTCCTGCTGTCCAACTTTGTGTGTCGGAAAATCCGATGGAAAATGTCCGATGGAGCCCACACACGGTCGGAATTTCCGACAACACGCTCCGATCGGACATTTTCCATCGGAAAATCCGACCGTGTGTACGGGGCATTAGTCTTAGGACTAAAATGGCATTTTAGTTTTAGTCCCATTTTAGTCTTCTGCAATTGTTTTAGTTTTAGTCGTATTTAGTCAACTAAATCCCCAGTACATTTTGTAAGACCTTTTAATCGACTGTTTTAGTCGTCTGAAATCTAATGGGTGTAATTCAATTATAATGCATTAGTTAACATTTCTCTACAATTTCCAAATGTATTATATACTGCTGGAGTGAAAAATCAAATATGTTATTATTTATGGTATTGAGGTATGAACACGCACTACAGACCAGTGTTAAATTTGAAGTCAAATTTCAATTTAGTTTTAGGCTATGTTTCCACTAGTGCAACTTTTCATGCGACTTGGGAGTGATAAGTCGCATGACAAATAGTACCCCATGATTTCCAATAAGTACCGTTCATATCTGTGCGACTTCAAGTCGCAGCGACTTCAAAGTAGTCCCTGCACTACTTTGGTCCCACTTTGATGCGACTTGAGGTCCATAGACACAGGCATTGCTTCAAATCGCGGTAAAAAGTTGCGGCAAAATCGCGCGACTTTGGGGACGCAATAGTGGAAACATAGCCTAAGTCTTAGTCTTTTGACTAAAATTCCATTTTAGTTTTAGTCTTTTGACTGAAATGCCATTTTAGTTTTAGTCGTATTTTAGTCATATCAGTTGTTTTATTAACACTGCTCGCAAGAGATATAATAAAACATGCCCATCAGATGTATAGGGAATAGGCCTATTGAATTTAGCCGCTCCCCGCCCCTGATGACATCACTTCCTCTGTGCATTCCACACTGGTTTACCTGGACTTCCTAGTGGCCATAGGATGCTGCACATTACTCCTCCATCTGCAGCGGTTCCCTAGCAAGGTGTGGTGTCCAAAGGACGGATCCTAGCAGCTTCCCCATACATGTTTTATATCTGTCTTGTGATTTTACCTTTGTAGTAAATCTTGTCTTTTAATACTGCACCTAGGTGCCGCTTCTGGTTTTCCCCTTTGTGTAAAACAAACATTTTATTTATATTAACCACTTAAGGACCGGAAGGATTTACCACCCTATTGACCAGGCCATATTTTGCAATATGGCACTGCGTCGCTTTAACTAGCAATTGCATGGTCATGTGACGTTGTACCTAAACAAAATTGATATCTTTTTTCCCCACAAATAGAGATTTTTTTTGGTGGTATTTGATCACCTCTGCGGTTTTTATATTTTGCACTATAAACAAAAAAAGGCAGACAAATTTTAGAAAAAAAAAAAACAACATTTTTTATCTTTTGCTATAATAAATATCCAACAAAATAAATAAATGTATTCAGTTCAGGCCCATATAGTCTTCTACATATTTTTTGTTAAAATCGCAATAAGTGTATCCTGATTGTAGACGCTATAACTTTTGTGCAAACCAAACTATGGAATAGATTTATTGCATAATTTATGTTTTTACTAGTAATGGCGGTGATCAGCGATTTTTAGTGGGACTGCAACATTGCGGCAGACAGATCGGACACTTTTTTGAGACCAGTGACATTTATACAGCGATTAGTGCTATAAAAATGCACCGATTACAGTACAACTGACACTGGCAGGGAAGGGGTTAAGTGTTCCCTGGGGGGTGTTTCTAACTGTCACTCAGAGTACAGAGAGATCGCTGTTCCTAATCACTAGGAACCGACTATCACTCTACTCCCCTGACAGAACGGGGATCTGTTTGTTTACATTGACAGATCCCTGTTCTGGCATCGCGGGTGGCCGGCGGACATGACATCCATGCGCATGACCTCCCCCCGCTGGGCAGCGGGCGCACGCTTGTTATAGCTGTTAAAGGAGCCAACGTAAAGCTACAACGATTTGCAGGAAGGAGCTGACCTGCCACAGTATGATGGTGGCTGGTCTGCAAGCAGTAAAAAAAAAAAAATTGTAATAAAACGTTAGCTACACGCTTCACCTCTGCAATTTTTATCTTTTGCGCAACAAATAAAAAAAGACCGAAAATTTTGAAAAAAAAAAAGTTTTTCTTTGTTTCTGTTAAAAATTTTTGTAAATAAGTATGTTTTCTTCTTCAATGATGGGCACCGATGTTCTCTGGGCTCTCCCCTGCCATCAGGGACCAGGAGAAAGAATCGGCTGCCGCCGGATGACAAGCATCTCTATGACCGTTGGAGGCTCGGGCGCGACATTATGACGTCCCTGTCCCCGGTAGCTCATGCTCAGAAGCGAACGCACACGTTAGTCCCGCCCACATATGTAAACGCCGTTCAAACCACCCATGTGAGGTATCACCGCGTGTGTTAGAGCGCGAGACCTCCTCTGTAACCTGTAAAACATTTTAAAGCGTCACCTATGGAAATTTTTAAGTACCGAAGTTTGGCGTCATTCCATGAGTGTGCGCAATTTTAAACCGTGACATGTCTATTTACTCAGCGTAACATCTTTCACATTATAAAAAAAAAAAATTGGGCTAACTTTACTATTATTTTTTTAAATCATGAAACTTTTTTTCCAAAAAAAAAAAAAAAAACCACGTTTGAAAAATTGTTGCGCAAATACCGTGCAAGATAAAAAGTTGCAATGACTGCCATTTTATTCCCTAGGGTGTCTGCTGAAAAAAAAAAAAAAATAATGTTTTGGGGGTTCTGAGTAATTTTCTAGCAAAAAAAAAATTATGATTTTTACATGTAGAAGAGGAGTGCCAGAAAAGGCCCGGTATTGAAGTGGTTAACTTTTTTGTTAGTTTTATACAAAAAGTGAAGCGCTCCACACTACAAACATGAAAGTAAATATGAAAACAGCAAAATACTACAATAATGCAAATAAAAATAAGTCCTAAATAAAGTCCCAAATGCCACACACGATAAAAAAAAAAACACACACACCAAGAAAAATTCTGTACAAAAAAAAAAAACACACACCACGAACACTTCCGTACAATAACCACACCAACGTTGCAGTAAACCACAGTTCCTTACTTTGCTTATGACTAATCACAGTACTCTCTGGCAAAATGTTATACCTAATCTGTCATTCTGAGTATATTGTGGTTAACAGACACATGCCATTTGGGTTTCTTATCCTGAGTGTTATTTTAGCTTTGAATGTTAAATAAACCCAACAATTTACATTATGAAGCCCTTTTTTTGGGATTCTCACGTTCTGTACATTGCTGAGGACCAAAAATCTGGAAATGATCTCTGGATGCTGTCCACAGGCTGTATGAAGAAGTCCTCATTGACCTCCTTTTCATGAATGAGATCGGTGGTACAAGGTGAGGAGACGTCGATCGGGGGTACAAGGTGAGGAGACATCGATCGGTGGTACAAGGTGAGGAGACATCGATCGGTGGTACAAGGTGAGGAGACATCTTCATCGATCGGTGGTACAAGGTGAGGAGACATCGATCAGTGGTACAAGGTGAGGAGACATCGATCGGTGGTACAAGGTGAGGAGACATCGATCGGTGGGGGTCACGGTTGGTTCTCCAGGGTGTTTTACACACATTTGTATTCCCTGAATTGCTGAAGTACACTGACTGTCTTGTATAAAGATTTAAAATTGGACTGTATATGGCTCTCACTTCACATTTGTGACATTTGGAACTTTATCTAGGACTTTTCTTTTCACATTGTTGTATTTTACACTTTCATGTTTGGAGCTTTTCTCCAGATTACGATTCCTTAGAGCAAAAACTACACTGTATATGAGCACCGCAAACCAAAAGGGTCATTTAATTCTGTAATATTCAAAGCAATCCCCCCATCCATTGATGTCTCCAGGATTTATTTTACAGAGAAATCTTCTAAAAAACCCTCCTGGTATTTCTGGCTGTGACTGGCATAGCGGGTGCCATGGAGGATGGGGGAGGGAGCCGACACATCCGCTCTCCTCTCCTTCTTGTTGCCGACCTGGAAAACTGATGTCACTTCCGGGTCCCCATGTTAGTATGTGCGGGAAAGAATGGAATGCTGTGTTGAATACACGGGAGACATTGGGGGTCTTTTAGACCCCAGATGTCTTATTAAAGAGAACCTGTCAAAAAAAAAAAAAGTTTAATGGTAAAAAAATTAAGTCTCTCCCAAGCATTTAAAATCCCCCCAAAATTTGAGGACCCCCCACATATACGTCTGGAAATGCACCCATTGAGAGCACCTATGAGTGAAAATGTTGATTGCAATATACATCAGTGATGAGCGAGAGCAACATTTCTATCCCCAAACATCCTCTGTAATGCTAAACTGATGACCTATAGGGAGCCCTTAAAAGAATCGCCTATAGAAGATATAGGGTACTGATGTTTGACACCATTTCACAGTTGCATGCAGATTTAAAGGGGATCGTAAAAGCAGAAGTTTTTTTTTTTTTTATCTTCATGCATTTTATGCATGAAGATAAATAAAAAGGCTGTGTGCAGCCCCCCTCATACGTACCATACTTATCCAGCGATGTTGCAGGAGTGTCTAAGCTGCCCAGGACTCCCCTCATTGGCTGAGACAAGGGTGGCGATGGGAGACCCGAAAAGAGGAGGATCCGGGCTACTCTGTGCAAAGCCATTACACAAATATATATTAAAAAAAAAAAGAAAAAAAGTAAAATAAATTAGAAAAAAAAATAAAATGTTTTAAATGCTCCCCGTCCTGACGAGCTCGCGTGCAGAAGCGTACACATACGTGAGTAGCGCCCGCATATGAAAACGGTGTTCAAACCACACATGTAAGGTATCGCCATAATCAGTAGAGCGAGAGCAATAATTCTAGCCCTAGACCTCCTCGGTAACTCAAAACATGCAACCTGTAGAATTTTTTAAATGTCGCCTATGAAGATTTTTAAGGGTAAAAGTTTGTCGCCATTCCACGAGCGGGCGCAATTTTGAAGCGTGACATGTTGGGTATCAATTTACTCAGCATAACATTATCTTTTACAATATAAAAATAAATTGGGCTAACTTTACTGTTGTCTTATTTTTTTAAATTCAAAAATGTGTATTTTTTCCAAAAAAAGTGCGCTTGTAAGACCGCTGCGCAAATACGGTGTGACAGAAAGTATTGTAACGACCGCCATTTTATTCTCTAGGGTGTTAGAAAAAAAATTTACAATGTTAGGGGGTTCTAAGTAATTTTCTAGCAAAAAAAACGTTTTTAACTTGTAAACAACAAATCTCAGAAAGAGGCTCGGTCCTTAAGTGGTTAAAAAAATTCTTATTTATTTTACTTTTACACTGTCCTTTTAAAAAAAAAATAAAAATTTGGGTCACTTTTATTTCTATTACAAAGCATGTAACCATCCCTTGTAATAGATTAAAGGCACGAAAGGACCTCTTTAATGTGAGATCTGTGGGGTCAGATCTTACATTTACCCTTAAAGCGGTGTTCCGCCCAAAAAATAAATAAATAAAAGCCAGCAGCCACACATACTACACACGCATACTGCACCAGGGCCGGCCCTACCATGGGACCCGATGGAGCCATGGTTCCAGGCGGCACATTCAGGGGGGCGGCAAATTGCTGCCCGCCAGCCAGCCCATTCCGCTCGCTCCACTGCGGATCCCACTGGGAGGATCCGCCGAGAAAGGTTCTCCATCGGATACTGTCCGCCCTGTACTGCGCAGGCGCAGTGCTTGCGCAGTACGGAGAACAAAGGAGATGCCAAAAGTCTCTGAACATGAACAGCTGTTCATGAGCTCTCCACGGCGCCTGCGCTTCAGAGTACATTGTACCACACGCTCCTGCTGTTGATGTTTGGAGACTATCGGCGTCTTCTTTGTCCTCCATACTGCGCAAGCGCTGCGCCTGCGCAGTACAGGGTGGACAGTATCCGATGGAGGACCTTTTTCGGCAGAACACTGGGCTCCTCACAGTGGGATCAGCAGCAGTGGCAAGTGACAATCCACAATGTGTGCCTGGTGACGTTGCAAGTGACAATCCGCATTATGAGGTAGGTCGCAAGTGACAATCCGCAATGTGAGGCAGGTGGCAAGTGACAATCCGCAATGTGTGGCAGGTGGCACCGTGGCAAGTGACAATCTGCAATGTGAGGCAGGTGGCAAGTGACAATCCGCAATGTGTGGCAGGTGGCGCCGTGGCAAGTGACAATCCGCAATGTGAAGCAGGTGGCACCGTGGCAAGTGACAATCTGCAATGTGTGGCAGGTGGCAAGTAACAATTTGCAACGTGTGGCAGGTGGCGCTGTGGCAATTGACAATCCACAATGTGAGGCAGGTAATGTCGTAGCAAGTGACAATCCGCAATGTGTAGCAGGTGGCAAGTGACAATCCACAATGTGAGGCAGGTGGCAAGTGACAATCCGCAATGTGAGGCAGGTGGCAAGTGACAGTCCACAATGTGAGGCAGGTGGCAAGTGACAATCCGCAATGTGTAGCAGGTGGCATCGTGGCAAGTGACAATCTGCAATGTGAGGCAGGTGGCAAGTGACAATCCGGAATGTGAGGCAGGTGGAAATCCGCAATGTGTGGCAGGTGGCAAGTGACAATCCGCAATGTGTGGCAGGTGGCGCCGTGGTAAGTGACAATCCGCAATGTGAGGCAGGTGGCAATCCACAATGTGAGGCAGGTGGCAAGTGACAGTCCGCAATGTGTGGCAGGTGGCACCGTGGCAAGTGACAATCCGCAATGTGTGGCAGGTGGCAAGTAACAATCCGCAACGTGTGGCAGGTGGCGCTGTGGCAAGTGACAATCCGCAATGTGAGGCAGGTAATGTCGTAGCAAGTGACAATCCGCAATGTGAGGCAGGTGATGTCGTGGAAAGTGACAATCCGCATCTGAAGGCAGGTGACTTTGGCAAGTGACACACTCAGGGCTCCCATTGATTCGGCGTTATGGTGAGTTGAACTAATTTATTTTATATAACAATGTAATAATAGAAATATTGCACTTCAATCATTTTTTTTGTGATATGACACTGCGTCACTTTAACTGACAATTGCGCGGTCGTGCCACGTTGCAACCAAACAAAATTGACGTCCTTTTTTCCCCACAAATAGAGCTTTGTTTTGGTGGTATTTTATCACCTCTGCGGTTTGTATTTTTACAGGTCCTCTTAATACTTTTATATACATGTATAGAGCCATGACAGGTCCACTTTAGTAACCATGATATAAAATAATGGATGTGGGGGCATTTTGGTGGGCGTGATTTTTTTTTTCTTGGGGGGGGCATTTCATTCTTGGTACCAGGCAGCACAATGTCTTGGGCCGGCACTGTACTGCACACACACATACTGTAGCTGCTGATTTTTAACAATCGGACACTTACCTGTCCTGGAGTCCAGCGATGTCGGCACCACAGATGATGTTTCCATCCGCTGTTGGGTGCTGCTGCTGCCACTGCGGGTAAGGGTACCTGGCAGTGTAGCCTTACGGCTTCACGCCAGGAACCCTACTGCGCATGCACGAGGCCCCGCTCCTCTCTCTTACCGGCCTGGTGACAGGGAGAGGGGGAGGAGGAGGAGGAGGGAGCCCTGCGGTGATGTCGTGGGCCGTGGCCCGGACTCCTGAAAGTGGGAACAGGATACCTGTCTTTGGTATCCTGTCCCCCCTCCCCCCCAAAAGGTGCCAATTGTGGCACTGGGGGGAGGGGGGGGGAGACAAATGAGCAGAAGTTCCACTTTTGGGTGGAACTCAGATTTAAATGCAATAAAAGTTAAAAAAAAAAGTCTTTTGAAAAAAAAAGAAAAAAATTCCCCTTGAAGAGCATTGGGTGGAAGTGACATTTAATGTCACTTCTGTAATCCAATGGTATGGAGCTGAGTTGGGACCATCTATCCCTCACTTGTCATCCAGTCTCACAGGGGAGAGGATCTGATCATCTCCACCGCTACCGACGGCTCTGGTAAGTGGTGGAAGGGGGTCACCTCTCCCGCCGCTGATAAAAGTAATATTGCGGCGAATCCGCTGCGGAGACCACTTTTATCTGAAAGCCGACCGCCCGCTGTTTGAGAAAATATTGTTGTTATGGCAGCTTTGTGCCACGTATTCCACGTCAAAGTACCGAGGTATAACGATGGCGGCTGGTCATTAAGTGGTTAATGAAGAAGTAAAATTCCCTCTGTTTGTGCCTAGAATGAGACTTACCTCTAAGTACTGTAACTATCTCCTAAATGTGTGCCGTTTAGTTGATATTTACTGTATACTGATGATGTCATTGGTGCATGCTCTCTGAAGGAATGGCCGCCTGTGCCGTTTCTTCAGAGCCATGTGCTGTGACCGGCGGCTCCCGCGCATGCATGGGAGTGTCGTCATGTGGCCCTGGAAGGAAGGCAGATGAGTGAAGATGGATGCGGCCTCCAGCGGGGTGATGAGAGCTTTGTTTGCAGGAAAGTTTAATAATGTGCTAGTGTGCCATGTGTACTAGCACATTATGCCTTTACTTTGCAGGTCAGAAAAAGAATACCAGCGTTTACCTTCCCCTTTATCCCTGTGTCAGTCATGTGATTCCGGACAATCAGAAGTGTGAACTCCCCATATAAACACATTATCAGTACAGAGAGATCGGGGGTGTTATATAGATATATAGGGCTGTGTGCTGGAGGGGAGAGATCTGTCACTCTCACTGTCTCTTCATTCTCCGGATCTCCTTATCAATACATACAAGACAAATCCCAACAGAAACTTTGTCAGCTTTTCATCCTTTACTGATCTCCTCTCAGCTCCTCCCTGTAATGTGACGCGTCACAGCAAATAGCTACAGTGAGCTCCGCCCCCTCTCACTACACACACACACACACACACACACACACACACACACACACACACACACAGTGAGCTCCGCCCCCTCACAGTGAGCTCCGCCCCCTCTCACTACACACACAGTGAGCTCCGCCCCCTCTCACTACACACACACAGTGAGCTCCGCCCCCACACAGTGAGCTCCGCCCCCTCACAGTGAGCTCCGCCCCCTCTCACTACACATACAGGGAGCTCCGCCCGCTCTCACTACACAGACGTACAAAGTTTCACTTTCGTTCCTTTACCTGTCGGGGATTGTTTTTAGCTGCAGTCCTGGGCAGAGCTCTGCGGAATGGACACGCCCCCATATGACGAAACACCCCCACAATGCAGCTGGTATATAAGGCTGGATTCACACCTATGGCATTTTTAGTGCTTTTTGCATTTTGCAGATTTGCACTGCAGTCCATATACCATGGTTTCCTATGGAACACGTTGTGTAGTGCAAATCTGCAAAATGCAAAAAGCACTAAAAATGCCATAGGCATACCTCCCAACCGTCCCGGATTGGCTGTGAAAGTCCCGCTGTGGGAGGTCTGTCCCGCGTCCCGGGCACCTTCATTCCGGGACAATACAATGTCCCGGAATTGCCCCACTGGCCGATCTGATGCCCCCCTAAAAATTGCCGCCGCATTGCCGCTGTCCCTCACTGCCCGCTGTACTAGTTTTGGCCGAGACCGCTTCATTTCACCCCCAGACGCTGCCTGGCTCACTGCCAAAACAACTGGTTGCTAGGCATGGCCCGCCTGGCGTCTAACAACCAGTGACGTCACGACAAGGATGAGAGTGGAGCCCCAGCATTTAGCCAAAGGAGGAGTCCTCTTCGTGCCTAAGCTCCGCCCCTGGCTCCGCCCCTGACTCCGCCCCCGACTCCGGGTCTTCCCCGAAGGCTGTTCCTGCGCTGGAATAAAGGTAGGAGAAATGCTCCCTGCACTGCCCTGACTCTGAGTACACTTATGGTCACTCTGCTCCCTCCCATACACTGCCCCTCTCCAGTCATGCTGTACAGTCCCCCCATACTGCCCTCCACTACCCCCCATTATACTGCCCTCCACTACCCCCCCACATTATACTGCCCCCCTCCCATTTTACTGCCCTCCACTACCCCCCCAATATACTGCCCTCTACTACCACCCCTCCTATCATACTGCCCCAATCCCATCATACTGCCCCCCCCTCCTATTATACTGCCCTCCACTGCCACCCCTCCTATTATACTACCCTCCACTAACCCCCCCATTATACTGCCTTTCACTGCCACCCCCACCCATCATACTGCCCCCCTCCAATTATACTGCCCTCCACTGCCACCGCTCCTATTATACTGCCCTCCACTAACCCCCCTCCCATCATACTGCCCTCCACTGCCACCCTTCCCATCATACTGCTCTCCCTCCCATCATACTGGCCTCCACTACCACCCCTCCCATAATACTGCCCTCCACTACCACCCCTTCCATTATATTGCCCTCCACTACCACCCCTCCCATAATACTGCCCTCCACTACCACCCCTCCCATAATACTGCCCTCCACTACCACCCCTCCCATTATATTGCCCTCCACTACCACCCCTCCCATCATACTGCCCTCCACTACCACCCTTCCCATTATACTGCTCTCCCTCCCATCATACTGCCCTCCACTACCACCCCTCCCATAATACTGCCCTCCACTAAACCCCCTCCCATTATATTGCCCTCCACTACCACCCTTCCCATCATACTGCTCTCCCTCCCATCATACTGCCGTCCACTACCACCCCTCCCATAATACTGCCCTCCACTAAACCCCCTCCCATTATATTGCCCTCCACTACCACCCCTCCCATCATACTGCCCTCCACTACCACCCTTCCCATCATACTGCTCTCCCTCCCATCATACTGCCCTCCACTACCACCCCTCCCATAATACTGCCCTCCACTACCACCCCTCCCATTATATTGCCCTCCACTACCACCCCTCCCATCATACTGCCCTCCACTACCACCCTTCCCATCATACTGCTCTCCCTCCCATCATACTGCCCTCCACTACCACCCCTCCCATAATACTGCCCTCCACTAAACCCCCTCCCATTATATTGCCCTCCACTACCACCCTTCCCATCATACTGCTCTCCCTCCCATCATACTGCCCTCCACTACCACCCCTCCCATAATACTGCCCTCTACTAAACCCCCTCCCATTATATTGCCCTCCACTACCACCCCTCCCATCATACTGCCCTCCACTACCACCCTTCCCATCATACTGCTCTCCCTCCCATCATACTGCCCTCCACTACCACCCCTCCCATAATACTGCCCTCCACTAAACCCCCTCCCATTATATTGCCCTCCACTACCACATCTCCCATCATACTGCCCTCCACTACCACCCTTCCCATCATACTGCTCTCCCTCCCATCATACTGCCCTCCACTACCACCCCTCCCATAATACTGCCCTTCACTAAACCCCCTCCCATTGTATTGCCCTCCACTACCACCCCTCCCATCATACTGCCCTCCACTACCATCCTTCCCATCATACTGCTCTCCCTCCCATCATACTGCCCTCCACTACCATCCCTCCCATAATACTGCCCTCCACTAAACCCCCTCCCATTATATTGCCCTCCACTACCATCCCTCCCATCATACTGCCCTGCACTAACCCCCCCTCCCATGATACTGTCCTCCACTACCGCCTCCTCCCATCATACTGCCCTCCACTACCTCCTCTCCTATCATACTGCCCTCCACCCCATCATACTGCCCTCCGCTGCCTCCCCTCCCATCATAATGCCTTCCACTGCCTCCGCCCCAACATACTGCCTTCCACTGCCACCCCTCCCATCATACTGCCCTCCACTGACACCCCCTCCCATCATACTGCCCTCCACCCCATCATACTGCCCTCCACTGCCACCAACTCCCATCAAAAACTGTTAAAAAAACTCTAAAAAATAAAATGGATAAAATATAATGGTAAAAAATAATAACAAAAATAAAATAACTATAAAAAAAAAAACTACTGATCCTGTCCACTGTCCTACTGATTATGTCTACTGACCACGTCCACTGCTCTACTGACCATGTCCACTGTCCTACTGACCATGTCCACTGCCCTACTGACCATGTCCACTGCCCTACTGACCACTTTCTCTGCCATACTGACCACTTTCTCTGCCATACTGACCACTTCCACTGCTCTACTGACCATGTCCACTGCCCTACTGACTGACACCATTCACAGTCCACACTGACACCACTGGCGGAACTACCAGCAAAGGTTGCACTTGCAACTAGGCCCTGGCCTTCTGCCACCATGGCCGGGCCCAATCTGCTGTGGGACCATGAAGGGTGATGGGATCAGTGGGAAGGGCTCTGGGCTCGAAGGGAATGGCCTAGGCTGGAGGTCGGGGGGCCCTTCATGGTTTCTTGCACCAGGGCCCCTGAAGGTTCTAATTATGCCTCTGCTGCACCCTGTATATAGCTCATCCAGTACCCTGCGCCCTGTATATAGCTCGTCTCAGAACCCTGCACCCTGTATATAGCTCATCCCAGAACCCTGCACCCTGTATATAGCTCATCCTGGAACCCTGCACTCTGCACATAGCTCATTCCCGAACCCTGCACTCTGCACATTGCTCATTCCAGAACCCTGCACTCTGCACAAAGCGCATCCCAGAACCCTGCACTCTGCACATAGCTCATTCCAGAACCCTGCACTCTGCACATAGCTCATTCCAGAACCCTGCACTCTTTACATAGCTCATTCCAGAACCCTGCACTCTTTACATAGCTCATCTCAGAACCCTGCACTCTGTACATAGCTCATCCCAGAACCCTGCACTCTGTGCATAGCTCATCTCAGAACCCTGCACTCTGTACATAGCTCATCTCAGAACCCTGCTCTCTGTACATAGCTCATCCCAGAACCCTGCTCTCTGTACATAGCTCATCCCAGAACCCTGCACACTGTACATAGCTCAACCCAGAACCCTGCACACTGTACATAGCTCAACCCAGAACCCTGCACTCTGCATGCCGCTCACTCTGCTCAATCTGCTGTGGGACCATGAAGGGTGATGGGATTAGTGGGAAGGGCTCTGGGCTCAAAGGGAATGGCCTAGGCTGGAGGTCGGGGGGCCCTTCATGGTTTCTTGCACCAGGGCCCCTGAAGGTTCTAATTATGCCTCTGCTGCACCCTGTATATAGCTCATCCAGTACCCTGTGCCCTGTATATAGCTCGTCTCAGAACCCCGCACCCTGTATATAGCTCATCCCAGAACCCTGCACCCTGTATATAGCTCATCCCAGAACCCTGCACTCTGCACATAGCTCATTCCCGAACCCTGCACTCTGCACATTGCTCATTCCAGAACCCTGCACTATGCACATAGCGCATCCCAGGACCCTGCACCCTGTATATAGCTCATCCCAGAACCCTGCACTCTGCACATAGCTCATTCCAGAACCCTGCACTCTGCACATTGCTCATTCCAGAACTCTGCACATAGCGCATCCCAGAACCCTGCACTCTGCACATAGCTCATTCCAGAACCCTGCACTGTTTACATAGCTCATTCCAGAACCCTGCACTCTTTACATAGCTCATCCCAGAACCCTGCACTCTGTACATAGCTCATCCCAGAACCCTGCACTCTGTGCATAGCTAATCTCAGAACCCTGCACTCTGTACATAGCTCATCTCAGAACCCTGCACTCTGTACATAGCTCACCCCAGAACCCTGCTCTCTGTACATAGCTCATCCCAGAACCCTGCACCCTGTACATAGCTCACTCCAGAACCCTGCACTCTGCATTCAGCTCACTCCAGAACCCTGCACTCCGAATGCAGCTTACCCCAGAACCCTGCACTCTGTACACAGCTCATGCCAGAACCCTGCACTCTGTACACAGCTCATGCCAGAAGCCTGCACTCTGTACACACACAGCTCATGCAAGAACCCTGCACTCTGTACACAGCTCATGCCAGAACCCTGCACTCTGCATTCAGCTCACTCCAGAACCCTGCACTCCGAATGCAGCTCACCCCAGAACCCTGCACTCTGTACACAGCTCATGCCAGAACCCTGCACTCTGTACACAGCTCATGCTAGAACCCTGCACTCTGTACACAGCTCATGCAAGAACCCTGCACTCTGTACACAGCTCATGCCAGAACCCTGCACTCTGTACACAGCTCATGCCAGAACCCTGCACTCTGTACATAGCTCATTCCAGAACCCTGCACTCTGCACATTGCTCATTCCAGAACCCTGCACTTTGCACATTGCTCATTCCAGAACCCTGCACTCTGCACATAGTGCATCCCAGAACCCTGCACTCTGCACATAGCTCATCTCAGAACCCTGCACTCTGTGCATAGCTCATCTCAGAACCCTGCACTCTGTACATAGCTCACCCCAGAACCCTGCTCTCTGTACATAGCTCATCCCAAAACCCTGCACTCTGTACATAGCTCAACCCAGAACCCTGCACTCTGCATGCAGCTCACTCCAGAACCCTGCACTCTGAATGCAGCTCACCCCAGAACCCTGCACTCTGTACATAGCTCATGCCAGAACCCTGCACTCTGTACACAGCTCATGCCAGAACCCTGCACTCTGTACACACACAGCTCATGCTAGAACCCTGCACTCTGTACACAGCTCATGCAAGAACCCTGCACTCTGTACATAGCTCATGCCAGAACCCTGCACTCTGTACACAGCTCATGCCAGAACCCTGCACTCTGTACATAGCTCATGCCAGAACCCTGCACTCTGTACATAGCTCATGCCAGAACCCTGCACTCTGTACATAGCTCATCCTACAACCCTGCACTCTGTATATAGCTCATGCCAGAACCCTGCACTCTGTATATAGCTCATCCTACAACCCTGCACTTTGTACGTAATGCACTCCAAACACTGGATTCTTTTATCCTTTTTTTTAAATGAATGTGCTGGGGTATGTATGTATCCATGAGACTCTTGCTTATGGAACAATAATAAAAGCATATTTTATAGATACAAGGAAGCCAAAGTTTTGTTTAATGATGCCCATTAAGCTCCTCCCACTGTCAAACGTTTGACCACGCCCACATTTGCCGCAGCGCGCTATGCAAGGTTACTTCCTTCCTCAAGTGTCCCTCATTCTGAAGTTCAAAAGTTGGGAGGTATGCATAGGTGTGAATCCAGCCTAAGGCTGGTAGCTGAGCGGCTCCTCCAGATGTGTGCAGAGCGGTCCTGTGATAGGAGGAGGAGGAGGAATACACAGCACCGGGGAATACAGGGTAAGACACCGGATAACAGAGTGATGGGGTGTGGAATGGAGAGAGTTCTCATGGGGGTATTATTAAGGGGAGGTGGAATGGAGGTGATATTGGGGGTCAGCCCAGTATGGGGGGGAGGGGAATGCAGACTGAAGAGGCAGCATGGCTTATAATTAGGGGGCAGGTGGGCACTATGGGGGGGACTTATACTCCTTTCCTCTCTATGTAATACCCTATGTTAGATCTTGCACTCCTCTCCTGTTCTCATCACCTTCCATCATACAGATCACTGTCTGTACAGAACTAGCTGTACGATCCTCATAGGAGACAATATAGAGGAGAGGAGTGCAGAGAGTATTATGTATGGGATCTCTTCATATTCTACATACATATTACCTTCACCCCCCCAAAGAAGAAAACATTTCCTCTCCTACACAATCCCCTCTCTCCAATTCTGTACATACTGCCCCCTGTTATACCTGCTGCTCTTCTCTCCTATACCTGCTGTCTTCCTCCAATCCTCCTCTCCTATATACACTGCTCGCTTTCTTACTCTCACACTCCTTTCTTACATATACTGGATATGTTTATCCCCCCTTTCTATAACTGTAGTATGATACTAAGGGGGGTGCACAGAAAAGTCGGAGGGGGGTACAGAGAATGATAGTAGGGGGGGTACAGGGAGGGATAGTAGAAGGGGGGTACAGGGAGGGATAGTAGAAGGGGGGTACAGGGAGGGATAGTAGAGGAGGGGGGTACAGGGAGGGATAGTAGAAGGGGGGTACAGGGAGGGATAGTAGAGGAGGGGGGTACAGGGAGGGATAGTAGAAGGGGGGTACAGGGAGGGATAGTAGAGGAGGGGGGGTACAGGGAGGGATAGTAGAAGGGGGGTATAGGGAGGGATAGTAGAAGGGGGGTACAGGGAGGGATAGTAGAGGAGGGGGGGTACAGGGAGAAATAGTAGAGGAGGGGGGTGCAGGGAGGGATAGTAGAAGAGAGGGGGTGCAGGGAGGGATAGTAGAAGAGAGGGGGTGCAGAGAGATATAGTAGGGAGGGATAGTAGAGGAGAGGTAGTACACAGGGAAGGATAGTGGAAGGGGGTACAGGAATGGATAGTAGAAAGGGGGTACAGGGAAGGATAGTAGAAGGGGGGTACAAGGAGGGATAGTAGAGGAGGGGGGGTACAGGGAGGGATAGTAGAGGAGGGGGGTACATAGGGAAGGATAGAGGGGGGGTACAGGTCTGCTTGGATAGCAGACACAGACATTAGGAGCATGGGAGGTGTTGGGAGAAGATCTGACCTTCTATGGTGGCAGCATAACCATGTATGACCAGAGACTTCCAACACCGGTCTGATAGAACCGAGAGATCTGTCTACTACCGGTACACCAATATCCAACCCATTTATATGGGCAACACCCTGAAATCTGCCCCCCCCGTACACAGAAGATCATTCCCATACATAGAAGACCTCCTGCTCTCTAGCTCCCTTGTTACCTCCTCCCATGCTCGCCTTCAGTACTTCTCCAGAGCCTCTCCCATCCTCTGGAATTCCCTGCCCCAGTAAATCCGATCAGCCCCTACCCTGTCCACCTTTAGGAGATCCCTGAAATCAGAGACTGCAGACATGACACAAGAGATGGTCAGAGACTGCAGACATGATACAAGAGATGGTCAGAGACTGCAGACATGATACAAGAAATGGTCAGAGGCTGTAGTTATGATACAAGAGATGGTCAGAGACTGCATACATAGTACAGGAGATGATCAGAGACTGCATACATAGTACAGGAGATGGGCAGAGACTGCAGACATAATACAAGAGATGGTCAAAGACTGCAGACATGATACAAGAGATGGTCAAAGACTGCAGACATGATACAAGAGATGGTCAAAGACTGCAGACATACTACAGAAGATGGTCAGAGACTGCAGATATGATACAAGAAATTGTCAGAGACTGCAGACATGATACAAGAGATGGTCAGAGACTGCAGACATAGTACAGAAGATGGTCAAAGACTGCAGACATAATACAAGAGATGGTCAGAGACTGCAAACATGCTACAGAAGATGGTCAGAGGCTGCAGTTATGATACAAGAGATGGTCAGAGACGGCATACATAGTACAAGAGATGATCAGAGATTGCATACATAGTACAAGAGATGATCAGAGACTGCTGAAATACTACAGGAGATGGTCAGAGACTGCAGACATGGTACAAGAAATTGTCAGAGACTGCAGACATGATACAAGAAATGGTGGGAGACTGCCCCATCAGTGCCCATCAATGCAGCCTCACCAATGGCCATAAGCTTAACCTCATCAGTGCCCATCAGTGCCGCCTCACAAGTGCCCATCATTGCAGCCTGATGTGGGGGGTCAGCTGTGTCAGGGTCTCTCACCTCAGCGATGTCAGCTCAGCAGGTCCTTGCACGGCCTCCTGGGGGCTGATGGTCCTGGGGTCAAGTTGTTGCAAGCAGTGTCTAGCCCCACAACCTGAGGCAGTCACGTGCGTCACAACTTTCTGGTGTGCCCTGCCTCTGCCTGCCTCCAAGACTCTGGGAGTTTCCTCTGCGCTGCTCTCAGTTCTCCACCCCCTCCCATTCTGCACAACTCCCCCTAGTCTGTTCAATCCCCCGTACCCCTAGTCTGCACAAGCCCACCTTCCCGCAGTCTGCACAATTACCCCCCTCCCCCAGTCTGCACAATTACCCCCCTCCCCCAGTCTGCACAATTACCCCCCTCCCCTAGTCTGCACAATCCCCCTACCCCCAGTCTGCACAATTACCCCCCCAGTCTGCACAATTACCCCCCTCCCCCATCTGCTCAACCCCCCTTCCCCCAGTCTGCACAATTACCCCCCCATTATGCACAACCCCCCCTTCCCCCATCTGCTCAACCACCCCCTTCCCCCAGTCTGCACAACCCCACTTCCCCCAGTCTGCACAATTACCCCCCCAGTCTCCACAACCCCCCTTCCCCCAGTCTGCACAATTACCCCCACAGTCTGCACAACCCCCTTCCCCCAGTCTGCACAATTACCCCCCCCCTAGTCTGCACACCCCCCTTACCCCAGTCTGCACAATTACCCCCCTTACCCCAGTCTGCACAATTGCCACCCCAGTCTGCACAATTACCCCCTTTCCCCAGTCTGCACAATTACCCCCCAGTCTGCACAATTACCCCCACAGTCTGCACAACCCCCCTTCCCCCAGTCTGCACAATTATCCCCTTCCCCCAGTCTGCACAATTACCCCCCAGGCTGCACAATTACCCCACTTTCCCCAGTCTGCACAATTACCCCCCAGTCTGCACAATTACCCCCCCAGTCTGCACACCCCCCTTACCCCAGTCTGCACAATTACCCCCCTTCCCCCAGTCTGCACAATTACCCCCCAGGCTGCACAATTACCCCCCTTCCCCCAGTCTGCACAATTACCCCCCCAGTCTGCACAATTACCCCCACAGTCTGCACAACCCCCCTTCCCCCAGTCTGCACAATTACCCCCCAGTCTGCACAACCCCCCCATTACCCCCTTACCCCAGTCTGCACAATTACCCCCCCGTCTGAACAATTACCCCCCTTACCCCAGTCTGCACAATTACCCCCCAGTCTTCACAACCCCCCTCCCCCGGTCTGCACAATTACCCCCCCAGTCTGCACAACCCCCCTTACCCCAATCCCCCATACCCCTAGTCTGCACAAGCCCACCTCCCCGCAGTCTGCACAATTACCCCCCTCCCCTAGTCTGCACAATCCCCCTACCCCCAGTCTGCACAATTACCCCCCCAGTCTGCACAATCCCCCCTTCCCCAGTCTGCACAATTACCCCCCTCCCCGTCTGCTCAACCCCCCTTCCCCCAGTCTGCACAATTACCCCCCCATTTTGCACATCCTTCTTCCCCCCGTCTGCTCAACCACCCCCTTCCCCCAGTCTGCACAACCCCACTTCCCCCAGTCTGCACAATTACCCCCCCCAGTCTCCACAACCCCCCTTCCCCCAGTCTGCACAATTACCCCCCCTAGTCTGCACACCCCCCTTACCCCAGTCTGCACAATTACCCCCCGTACCCCAGTCTGCACAATTAACACCCCAGTCTGCACAATTACCCCCCTTTCCCCAGTCTGCACAATTACCCCCCAGTCTGCTCAACTCTCCTTCCCCCAGTCTGCACAATTACCCCCCATTCTGCACAACCCCCTTCCCCCGTCTGCTCAACCACCCCCTTCCCCCAGTCTGCACAACCCCCCCTTCCCCCAGTCTGCACAATTACCCCCCCATTTTGCACATCCTTCTTCCCCCCGTCTGCTCAACCACCCCCTTCCCCCAGTCTGCACAACCCCACTTCCCCCAGTCTGCACAATTACCCCCCCCCAGTCTCCACAACCCCCCTTCCCCCAGTCTGCACAATTACCCCCCCTAGTCTGCACACCCCCCTTACCCCAGTCTGCACAATTACCCCCCGTACCCCAGTCTGCACAATTAACACCCCAGTCTGCACAATTACCCCCCTTTCCCCAGTCTGCACAATTACCCCCCAGTCTGCTCAACTCTCCTTCCCCCAGTCTGCACAATTACCCCCCATTCTGCACAACCCCCCTTCCCCCGTCTGCTCAACCACCCCCTTCCCCCAGTCTGCACAACCCCCCCTTCCCCCAGTCTGCACAATTACCCACCCTCAGTCTCCACAACCCCCATACTCCCAGTCTGCACAATTACCCCCCCAGTCTGCACACCCCCCCTTACCCCAGTCTGCACAATTACCCCCCTTCCCCCAGTCTGCACAATTACCCCCCCAGTCTGCACAATTACCCCCACAGTCTGCACAACCCCCCTTCCCCCAGTCTGCACAATTACCCCCCCAGTCTGCACAACCCCCCCATTACCCCCCTTACCCCAGTCTGCACAATTACCCCCCCGTCTGAACAATTACCCCCCTTACCCCAGTCTGCACAATTACCCCCCAGTCTTCACAACCCCCCTCCCCCGGTCTGCACAATTACCCCCCCAGTCTGCACAACCCCCCTTACCCCAGTCTGCACAATTACCCCCCTTACCCCAATCTGCACAATTACCCCCCCAGTCTGAACAATTACCCCCTTACCCCAGTCTGCACAATTACCCCCCCAGTCTTCACAACCCCCCTCCCCCAGTCTGTACAATTACCCCCCCTTTCCCCAGTCTGCACAATTACCCTCCCCAGTCTGCACAACCCCCCTTACCCCAGTCTGCACAATTACCCCCCCAGTCTTCACAACCCCCCCTCCCCCAGTCTGTACAATTACCCCCCCTTTCCCCAGTCTGCACAATTACCCTCCCCAGTCTGCACATCCCCCTTACCCCAGTCTGCACAATTACCCCCCCAGGCTGCACAATTACCCCCCTTCCCTCAGTCTGCACAACCCCCCCATACCCCAGTCTACACAATTACCCCCCAGTCTGCACAATTACCTCCCCCCCAGTTTGCCCGGGGGGAGTAAGAAATGAGAGAGAAGTAGAGGCAAAGCAAATAGAATTCAGGAGAGAGAGGGAGTTGTGCAGATAGCTCACGTAGCTTCCCCCTCGGGTTAGTCTCCACAGGAGTCCATGCAAAAGGCTGGAGTGTGGGCGGGGTTTGGGCAGAAATAAATGGGAGGAGGAATGTCGGATTGGACAGGTGGCCGAGTGGGGGAGGAGCTAGTAAGACAGTGGCGACAAGCAGATAGGGCCGATCCAAGGTGGGTGCATGGGGTGCAGTGCACCCCAGCGCCTGCAGAGGTGGGGGCGCCAAAGTGCCAGAATACTCCCTTCCATCCTCCCTCTCCTTGTTTGTTTCACACACAAACACACAAGTCGGGCTGTATCTGCTTTTCTTATCTGTATCTGTTTGGCACTAGACAACGACCCAACTGCCTGCCTATTACATCTCAGTCCGCTATCCAAATGGAAGTACCGTCACTCTCTAATGAGACTCCTCATCAGTGCAGCCAGGGCTCGCATACCAGTGCTTTGGAAATCTCCATCACCTCCTACAGTGAGTCATTGGATTCATTAGGTTAATGATATTATGCATATGGAGGATCTTACCGCCTCTTTGAGGCGACAAGAGGCCGGAATTCACAAGACTTGGTTTTACTGGACCCAATTCATTTTCTCTGACAAGTACAAGGAGCTCCATGACTCCAGCTCCAGGGAGGAAACCCTTATTATCATTTTTTTCCTCTCCTCTTCCTTTCCCCCTTTTTTTATTTCTTTCTTCTGCACCTTCTTTCTGCCTTTATCTTGCTAACTCCTATCTTTCTTCAAAATTGTATGGGGTACATTGGTCCCTCGCCAGCATCTCCTGATTACTTTGCATCTATAGCAGTACTTTATTTGTGGTAAGTTTACAGTGTCTGGTCCTCTTGAAGTGCGTACCGTTTGTTTCCCTGGCTTTCTGAAGAACTGTCACATTATGTTTTGTACTTCATGTACTGTATACACTGTAATGATATAGGGTTCTTTACTGTAAGAGCGGCAAGGATGTAGAATTCCCTTCCACAGGCGGTGGTCTCAGCGGGGAGCATAGATAGCTTCAAGAAACTATTAGATAAGAACCTGATTGACCGCAACATACAGGGATATACAATGTAATACTGACACATAATCACACATAGGTTGGACTTGATGGACTTGTGTCTTTTTTCAACCTCGCCTACTATGTAACTATGTAACCAGTTTTGCTTATTGAAAGTATGCCTTGCTGTACTGTGTGTTGGTTTGGTCACTATAAATAAAGAGTTTATAAAAATAAAAAATCTCCAAGTACTCTTGCCAATTTCAGGCTTGAGAAAGGGGTGTAATCCTCAGAAACACGTTGCCTGATATCTCTGAGAGTCTCACCTGTGCTCCGGTCCTGAGTGGTGGTGTGGAGTCAGTCTGTGGGAGTGAGATGTTCTTATTGCTCTAATGCTGGATTTGTCTTTGACAGCCGGCCGGTGCTAAGCTCTGGATCTCTTCTGGGCTCCTTTGTACTTTTGTGATGTCCCATTTGGAGCTTTTGCACCGTCCCCTCATTATCACATGACCCTGTGCTGTATTAGTGACACATTCTCAGTGATCATTCTCATCTAAGTGATGGATGAATTCCAAATGTACCCATTCAGAAGTCTACAAAACTCAATATAAGTGGATATTGTTTTTTATCTATATTAAAACTTCTTTTATTTTTATTTTCTTTTATTTTTTACTGACACCCTCCTGCGCTCTTTACTCTTCCATTATTTATTTATCTGTGCAAATTGGATCGTCTCCCAAGATCTGTCTTTTTTTTTTTTTGATGCTGCGGTCAGTGATATGTGCGCTCTCTGATTGAAGACATCTCTTCTCCTACTCTGTCCATACAGTCCTGGCCATCCATTAAGTATTGATTCTCTATTTGGACAAACACAATATATATATATATATATATATATATATATATATATATATATATATATATATATATATATATATATATATATATATAATATATCATATGGAAGTCCAAAATAACATATTTTACCCTCCGTGTTTTTATATACATAAGTATTGAACACGTCACCATTTTTCTAAAGGTTCTATTGACATGAATTTTTCACCACATGTCAGTGACAACCCATGCAATTCATTCAAGAAAACAAATACGTTCACAAATGAAGTTCTGTGTAATAAAATGGAATGACACAGGGAAAAAGTATTGAACACACTAAGTGAGATTTATTTAAAAGAGAAGTAAAGGAATTTTTTTCCTGATTAAAGGAGAAGTCCATCCTGAGCTCGTTTGGCTGGGCTTCTCCTCTGGGTCACAGGAGTACAATCAGTTTTGCATTCCTGTGACCCGTTTTCAGCAGAGAGCGGTCTGAATTCCGCTCTCCGCTGACATCATTGGAATCAGTCCAGGCACCGCGTCATCATGACAATGGAAGTCTGGATCCGCCTGGACTGACGCCCATCTCTGCCTCTCAGCGAGCCGCTGAGAGCCTGAGACAGCCGCTCCCCACCCCCTCCACAGCTCAGCACTCCAGTGGGGGGGGGGCAGAGCGGATAGCCGCTGACTGACAGTCAGCAGCTCTCTTCTTGGGGAGCTGTGAGAACCGAGCCATCGCCAGTGTTCGATCGCTCGGTTCTCAGTGAAGAGGCGCAGGGGGAACGATGCTGCATCCACCAAGGTAAGTATGATGAGGGGAAAAAAAAACAAACAAAACATAATTCGCTTTTAATACTTACCTAGGTGGATGCAGTATCGGTCCGATGCTGCATCTGTCCCCCGCTGTCTCTAAACTGAGAACCGAGTGATTGAACACTGCTAATCACTAAGTTTTCAGAGCTCGGTGAGCAGAGAGCTTCAGACTGTCAGTCACAGCTCTCTGCTCTTCCCCCTCCTCATTGGTGTGCTGAGATGTGGAGGGGTGGAGCGGCCGGCTCAGGCTCTCAGCGGCTCGCTGAGAGGCTGAGCAGGGTGTCAGTCCAGGCACCTGGTGGATCCAGACTCCATGGTTGGGATGACGCAGTGCCTAGACTGACATTGGTGATGTCAGCAGAGAACGGAATTCAGTCTGCTCTCTGTTGCAAACGGTCACAGGAGTGCAAAATGAACTCCTGTGACCCATAGGAGAAGCCCAGCCAAACAAGCTTTGGTTATGAGTTGGTTATGCACAAAGTGGCCCTGAGCCTCCTCTTCTGGGCTCCCTCCTCGGCCCTCCTGGCTCCTCCTCTTCTCGAGTGCTCCATAGGAGAAGCACTCTCCCTCGGGACACCCGTGTGAGCATGCTCCCATATCCTGCTGCTGCGTCCATTGACACAGACAGCAGGACTCGGCCCCGCCCCCAGCTCCCGCATCATTGGATTTAAATGACAGCAGCAGGAGCCAATGGCTGCGCTGCTATCAATCTATCCAATCAGGACATGAGACACACGACCTGAGCTGGTGTGGTCATTCCAATCACGGGAATTACGGGGCTCAGGTAAGTAAAAGGGGGTCTCGGGGGGGCTGCTGCATGACTGGAGGTTTTTCACCTCAATGCATAGAATGCAAACCTTGAGGGTTTACAACCCCTTTAAAGGGATTCATTTGGTCAAATCAATACATTTTGCAAATCATTTGGAAGTACAAACTCTGAAGCAACTGCTGTTTTTTTAATATTTTAATTTCTGCATTGGCTCCAGAGCTATGCCAACACCCCCACATAGAAGGTCAGTCAGCCAGGAGAAGCCCGAGGAACCCCTAGAACCTCTGGGGGAACCCTGGCTGAGAATGGCGAGACTAGAGATTTTTTATGGGTTATTTGTACATGAAGACGGCAGAGAAGAGAGACCAACAACCAAATTCTGAATTTTATTTGATTCGTTCTGTTAGTGACACACTAATAATAATCAAAATAAAATGTATACAATATGTATAAAAGAACACATAGAAAAATATAGTTTACTTCTGGCCCAAAATTGTGCCAGTGACTGATATAAATCTGATACAAATGTTAAAAAGTGAATTAAAATAAAAGTGCAATTTACTTTTGACTTCAAATGAGACCAATCTTCTCTCTTCTATGTAGTGGAGAAGAGTACCTGTCCTCCATAGAGGAAGGGAGGCTCAGAGATGTGATCACATTCTGGACAGATAATAGATCTTCATTGTATATAGACAGGTACACTTTACACATTCCATGTCTCAATATTGCACATTTTCTATTTACTAAGTGCTTTATCCTGAGATAATTCAATGCTAACGGGATAATTGGGAGAACCGGTATTCACCGATGATACAGTTGGGAGAACTGATACTGTATATACATACAGTAAAGTTTAGCAATATATACAGACAGTACAGATTATACCATCAGAAGAACCAGAACATACACATCATATAAGTTATACTATTTACAACATAAAAAAGTGAATGTTTCTCTGAGTTTCTTTACATCTTATACAATATATTCATTATGTATAAATATTTGTATCTATTGTACATGTCCAGCCTCAGTGCTCAATGCAATATTCACCTCTGGACTTGTCCTCTGCAGAACCTCATCATCACCACAAGATGTCCTCAGTCTTCCAGGTTGAGGGATATCCAGTGTGACTAGACCTGCTGGAAGACTGAGGAAAGACTGTGAGTGCAGAGCACTATGATCCCGCCTCCTGTGCACATCCCCTCCCCCCTCACTGTGTAATATTGCAGAGAGCAATCAGTGCCACATTCTGCGTCATCCAGGACTGCCCACCCTGGGAGAAGACCGGAGAGGACATGAACCCTGCGTGCCACATGACTGGCCAGAAGACATCAGAAAAGGGTAACTAAGAAATGTTAAAAATGCACATATATATACGGGTGAAAAAGGGGGTCAAGTAGCACGGAGTTGGACTTATAATTATTTTTGCAGATAACTAGCCTAGATATCTGAATCTGTCTGGATATCACCCCCCATCACCCTCTGAACAGCAGCATTCAGACTAGAAAGGGAGGGACATAAGTATGAGCCAATCAGGGCTCTGCTGCTTGCACATGTGCTGAGAGGAGGAGAGGGCAGAGTTGATATGTTAGTCTGTGTTGCTGTCCCTTCACCATCCAATCAGCATGCTGTGGGCAGGAGGTGACATCACTGTATTCTATAGCTGTAAACATCACCTGTCCGGCTCTGATGTGTGAATCACAAAAGTGTCTGGACAGAATTATAAATCCTTTGATGTGGATTTTACCTGATTATTTAGCAGTTTCGCTGGAGTTCAACTTAGTATAAATGGCAACAGTAATTTCCTCCAACAATATTGTGGATTAATATGACCCGGCAATGTTCAAATACATTCCAACACAAGACATGTAGCCAGGAAATGCCAACAATCACCCGGCAGTGTTGTCACCGAAATAAGAAGTCCAGATCTATGTTTTGCTCATCTGGGAGGTCTAAACAGATGACAATACAGATTACCAATCAGTAGAAAATCCTGAGAAATGTAGGAAATTGATTTTTCCTGCTGGCAATGTTATTCTGCACACTGACTGTAGTATATGCAGAGTGCAGTGTATAGTCCGGGGATCTCACAGATGCCGGGAATGGAGACGGATGCTGAGATCATATAACTCCAGTGTACGTCCAATGGGAGAAGGAAGAAGATGGCAGCTCTGGAAGAGGAGGGGAAGAGCGTGGCATCGGCAGGGATGGAGTGGATGTGGGGGGCTCAGACCTCTCATCATTGGAGGAGAGCACACCCAGAGGTAAGTGCTGTGAATACTTCATATTAAGGCAAATGCTGGCGGACATTATTCAGGGTATAACCCCCTTTTAATGGGCAAGTAAAGGCTTTTTTGACCACAGGGCTGGACACTAAGTCAAAATTTTTATTGCTATGTCCCCACTATGGAGACTCTTTATCTCTATTTGTCCTGGTGACAGAACATAATGAGAAGTCCAAAAGTGAGAAAATACCCTTCACTGGTCTCTGTGACAACTTTCTAAGACTCATTTCCTGTTGCACCCCAAGGCAGGAAAATGAAGGGAAATTGCATAATTGGGTTACAAGACAAAACATAACTTGATGGGGTTAACACTCTTCTCTACTTCTCAAAAAAATGGCTGCACATCCAATTCAAAAGTGGACTATTCTCAGAATTAATTAGATGGCCACTATATTTAATGGAGGTGACGCCTACATAAAGGCAGCTCTTCTAGACTCCGCCCGGATGACCCCATGAGTGTCATAGGTAGGAGTGGGTGGGGTATACAGTTGATGATGTCACACATCTGATAGGTACCTGTGAGGAGAGGAGTGTTCAGGCACTGAAGGCTCAATCACACCTGAGTGCATAGAAAACACATGCACCGCATACAGGGTAATGTGCATTGACATACATCTCTCTGCACACTGATCTGCACATTTTTTAAAAATGCAGTTTGACTTCATTGGACACATCAAAGGTCAAGATACTTTTTGTTTGTAATTTGACAAGAATGTTCCATTTATGTAGACTTTTGTGTGTAGCGCTGCATCAATTGCAGTGTGGTGTGAGGGGCTCATAGACAGCAATTGTTTTTAGAGTGTCCTTGTGTTGATCGATACATCTGGTGTGAATGTTCCCTCATATGTGAGGAAGTGCTCCACTGCTTCTAATCAGGAATTATATGATAAGGTTCTTTTTTTAATGATTTCTAACAAATCTCTGTTAGACAGCCAAACATTAGACTCTGGATCATGGAGAAAATTGGATCATGCATTGCTGGGTTTTTTGTCTTCCTCTGGATCAACTGTGAGTATAGGATTGTGTATAAAGGATTGTGTATGAAGGGTTGTATAATTTTGTTTCCCTTTTATTGGTTGAACTAGATGGACTTGTGTCTTTTTTCAGCCAGACTAGCTATGTAACCATTTAGATAGTGATATGCTCTACATGGAGTAGGGGCCCCCGTTTCTCTCAAATGATGAAAATTTGTGGCAGGTGGGAATCCAATCTTATTGGTGGGTATGGATCCATTCTTGATGGGTGGCACAGATATGTTCTCTGCCAGTGGCACTTCTTGAGGGACACCATTGGGGAGTATGGATCCATTATGGATGGGTGACACTGATCTGTACTCTGCCAGTGGCTCATCTTCATAGACACCATTCCTCTTCAAATCTCTTTTTCTGCAGTAAATCTGGAAATATAAATCACACAAAATTGCAGAGACTATCACCAACATACAGCATTGGGGCTGTTCTCTCTCTAGTTTATTCCCACCCTCCATCATCCAATAGTCCATTCTCCCATGTGATATGGCTTCTGTTGTTTCATCATTATTTTCACCTGCCTGGTAATTATGTGAATAACACACTTCCTGTCCTAGGGTGACAACACTCACTGCACTGTATCTGTGCAGAGTGGAGTTGTCACCCTAGGCTGCTCTCCTGAATTGGACTACAAACAGATCTTCATCTCCATTACATGGGGGGAATGCATAGTAGAAGTTTGGAAGAGAGAGGACACTGAATATCTGGCAGGATCAAAAACTATTATCTGTCCTTGCTGATGTTCTTAGACTGAAAAAAAGAAGACAAATGCAGCCACCACATCTAAGGACTGATATTTCTTTAAAACCATCCCCCACGCTCACCAACCTTTATCTGTACCAGATGTCACTGCACAGACCTCATCCACACACTAATTCTGCATCCACAAGGTGTTCCCCCCCATGTATCCCCTTCATTCCCATCCCAAGATGAGCAAAATAAGAGCCCTGAGCTGGTTATAGCAGACCTTGACTTAAGCATGAATATAAAAACCAGAATGTATAAATAAAGAGTAATGGAAGAAGTGGAGTATTTACTTTCCTGGAACAATTTCTGCTTTGGGTTTCCTCCAGAGCTGCTTACACAGTTATAGGCATTTGGTTCAGTTTGGCTAATCTCCTCCTTCAGTAAAGATCATGTGACCAGCACCTGAAACTTTGTCTGCAAGAGGAACATTAAAAAGGAAGTCCCGCAAAAAAAATATATTTTAACGTCAGCAGCTACAAATACTGCAGCTGCTGACTTTTAAAATAAGGACACTTACCTGTCTCAGGGTCCAGCGATGTCGGCACCCAAGGCTGAACTGTCGCTCGGCTTTTGGGTGCTGCCACCGCTGCCATCTTCTGTAAGGGAATCAGGAAATGAAGCCTTGTGGCTTCACTTCCCAGATCCCTACTGCGCATGCGCGAGTCGCGCTGCACAATCAGAACGGTCCCTGCTGTCTCTGGGACCCGTGTGTGTCCCAGCAGACAGCGCGGGGGGACGAGAAGTGGCTTAGACTCCTGTGGAAGTCTACGCCCAGAAGTGGGTGCAAATACCTGTATTAGACAGGTATCTGCACCCCCTCCCCCCTGAAAGGTGCCAAATGTGACACCGAAGGGGGGGAGGGTTCCAAAAAGCGGAGGTTCAATTTTTGTGTGAACCTCCGCTTTAACCAACCCGAGCTCTCAACTCCCCTTCAGAAGAAATCACATGACCAAAAGTCACATACTGTAGGGAGCAGTGCCCCACCATCGCTCGGTCACCACATTGATTGCCCGTAACCTGCCAGGCCCCCTGCCAGCCCCACACTTACCCCATCCAGTTCGCAGCTCCCACCCATGTCTCCACCCGAGTACCAGTGGCCACTTCTCCTCCCAGCCAATCAGGTCTCAGGACTCATGGCCAATTATGTCTCAGGACCCGCGTCCTGATTGGCTGGGAGGAAAAACAGGAAGACATTAGTGAAAATTCATTTGCTAATATCACACTGGGTGGGCCCTGGGTGCAGTGCAGTGGCTTTTTTGAAGCCAATAGAGCCTCAGGCTCTCATCACATGCTTCTGCATGTAGATTAGAGGCTCGGCACATGATTTGGGGGTGGTGCCCCTGCCCCCTGCATGAGTGGCTGCCACTGGTAGGGAGTCTAATGCTCGGTTCACATATGAGCCGCTGAATTTGGACCTGAAACGGACCAAAAGACACACAGCATTTTTCTGCAAAATGCTCCGGACCTGCTACGGGGATATGTGAACCGGCTCCATAGAAAACAGGTCATAATCAACTGCTATTGCGAATTGGATTTGCATCCAATTCGCAATAGCAGGAGATTTTGACCTGCTCTCTATGAAGCCGGTTCACATATCTCCGTAGCAGGTCCGGAGCGTTTTGCAGAAAAATGCTGTGTGTCTTTTGGTCCGTTTCAGGTCCGAATTCAGCGGCTCATATGTGATCCTGCATCCAATTCTCAATGATGTGAACCTAAAGCAACATTTTCTCCAGGAACAGCAAGTATTTCAGACCTTACATTGCTCTTCATGCTTTCCAGAAACTGCTAACATAACTTTCAGTATAGATCCATGTTAAATCAACAGAGTCTCTCTAGAGGCGGCTGCTGATCTAGAGGAATAATCCGATCACAGAAAGGAAAGATGTAATCATTACTCACCAGAGACACCAAGATAATCACAACCAGCACTTCAGGAACAATGATAAACATTCGGAATCTTCTATAATCTGATGTAAAATCTGTCAGAAAATAAATACAATGTTTAGAACACATCTCTGTGTAGAGATTACATGTGTGATCAATATACAATGTATCCGTTCTACAGTCTGCTTTGTTATATTACAATATTTATACATCAGCAAATCTCTGCTTTATTATATAGACATAGAAAAGTGATGGCAGAAAAAGACCGGAGTATTCCATCGAGTCCATCCATTTTTATTTTATTTTTATTACCTTCATTGTCTGACTATTATATATAACCTGCACACTGACCTCCTACTGTATATTTTATACACACATATATACAGTATATAGTGCAAGTCCCAGGGAAGAATGACACCCTCCTCTATTCCCCCAGTAATTGCTCCTCTCACCTCTGATCTCCAGCCGGTATTCCCGGATCTCCTCACTGACCGGGTTTGTGATCCTGACCTGGAATCTCCTCTCGGCGTCGTCTCTCTGCACACTGGGGATAATCAGCGTCCTATTGTCATCTATCAGCCGGTATCTTTCAGGGAGAGGCTCCCCGTCCACCTCCCAGGTCACAGCGCTCTCTTCTCCAGAGAACTGGACACTCACCGCCGTCTCCTCACCCAACCGGCTACAGTTACTGGTGATGTTGGAGATGAGAACCGGATCTGGAATAATCAGGAGGAGGACATTCACCATCAGTCATAGGTCACCAACACAGAGCCCAGATACATGGAATAGAGTGCTAGCTCTTATTGTATACTTATACTGAGGAGGACAGATGGGTAGATATCAGTGGGGTATACTGGAAATCTGTTATATGAAGAACTCATTTCCTCTCCTCACTCATCCTGTATAATAGACACTTCTTCCCCCATAGAGTACAATGCAGTGTAGAGAAGTGTGATGTAGTATATGGACTCTTACCCACAACACGGATCTCTGTAGAGGATATTAGATGTCCCGGATCACAGTGACACCAGATCTTATACACACAGGAATCATCCTTCCTGGCATGTGTCAGCTTCCAGCAGCCACTCCCTGTGTGCAGTCGGAGTCTGGAGTCATGAGATTTAGTGTGATTGTAATAACAGTGAATTTCCAGCAGTGTCCTATCCTCTCCTCTGCATACTCTGTACAGCTCCACAGTAACATCATCCTCAGGACATTTCATATCACAGCCAGTGATGTGTGATCCGCTCTGTACATACACCGTTCCTGATGACACCGATATCATCATCATATACAGGAGACCTGGGAAGAGAAGACAAATCAGAAATGTGAGCAGAACATTCATAGTGTCCTTAAATTCCACTTGTAATTTATATCATGAATATGAACAGAAGCAAAAAAAACATCTCAGTAGAGAAGAGGAACATAAACACATCGATCGTCCCAAAGCCTCATCAGCTCCAGTTCTTTGTGTGTCCATTTCTATTGATGACATTTACAACCAAAAAAAGTTGCGCTGAGTGGAGGATAATTAATATCTGTGCAGCATGGTGCAATCCTAATATAAGTACCTATACACAAAATACATAACAAAAAACCTGCAATATAGTGCTTCTGTGCTCCAATCTTAAATTGATCTGATAAACAACATAGTAACATGCTGAATAAGGATGAGCCGAACACCCCCCGGTTCAGTTCACACCAGAACTTGCGAACAGGCAAAAAATTTGGACGAACTCACAAACACCAATAAAGTCTATGGGACACAAATATGAAAAATCAAAAGTGCTCATTCTAAAGGCTTATATACAATTTATTGCCATAAAAAGTGTTTGGGGACCTGGGTGCTGCCCCAGGGGACATGTATTAATGCAGAAAAAAGTTTTAAAAACAGACGTTTTTTCGGGAGCAGTGATTTTAATAATGCCTAAAGTCAAACAATAAAAGTGTAATATTCCTTTAAATATTGTGCCTGGGGGGTGTCTATAGTATGCCTGTAAAGTGGCGCATGTTTCCCTTGTTTAGAACACTCTGACAGCAAAATGACATTTCTAAAGGAAAAAAAGTCATTTAAAACTGATCGCGGCTGTAAGGAATTGTCGGGTCTCGGCAATATAGATAAAACTCATTGAAAAGAATGCATTCCCTTTGGGTCTGGTATGAATATTAGGGGAACCCCAAAATTTTTAAAAAAATTGCGTGGGGGTCCTCCCAAAATCCATACCAGGCCCTTTAGGTCTGGTATGGATTTTAAGGGGAACCCTGCGCCAGAAAAAAAATGGAGTAAGGGTCTCCCCCAAAATCCATACCAGTCCCTTTTCCGAGCACACAACCTGGCAGGCTGCAGGAAAATAGGGGGGCGAGAGTGGCCCCCCTCCTAAACCGTACCAGGCCACATGCCCTCAACATGGTTAGGGTGCTTTGGAGTAGCCCCCCAAAGCACCTTGTCCCCATGTTGATGAGGACAAGGGCCTCATTCCCACAACCCTTGCCCGGTGGTTGTGGGGGTCTGTGGGTAAGGGGCTTATCAGAATCTGGAAGCCCTCCTTAACAAAGGGACCCCCAGATCTCCTGGTCTTTTTTACTATTTTTGACACTTTTTTCGTGAAATGGTAGGGGTACAAGGCCGGGATCTGGGGGTCCCTTTGCTAAAAGGGGGCTTCCAGATTCCGATAAGCCCCCCACCCGCAGACCCCCACAACCACTGGGCAAGGGTTGTGGGGATGAGGCCCTTGTCGCCATCAACATGGGAACAAGATGCTTTGGGGGCTACTCCAAAGCACCCCCCCTATGTTGAGGGTATGTGGCCTGGTACGGTTCAGGAGGGGGGCACTCTCTCCTCCCCTCTTTTCCTGCGGCCTGCCAGGTTGCATGCTCGGATAAGGGTCTGGTATGGATTTTGGGGGGACCCCAACGCAATTTAAAAAAAAAAATTTTGATTCGGGGTTCCCCTTAATATTCATACCAGACCCAAAGGGCCTGGTAATGGACTGGAGGGGGGAACGCATGCCGTTTTTTTTCAATGAGTTTTATCTATATTGCAGAGACCCGACAATTCATTACAGCCGCGATCAGTTTTAAATGACTTTTTCCTTTAGAAATGTAATTTTGCTGTGGCACTGTTCTAAACTTGTGAAATATGTGCCACTTTACAGGCAGACTATAGACACTCCCCAGGCACGATATTTAAAGGAAGATTTCATTTTTATTGTTTCACTTTAAGCATTATTAAAATCACTGCTCCCGAAAAAATGGGTGTTTTTAAAACTTTTTTGCATTGATACATGTCCCCTGGGGCAGGACCCAGGTCTCCAAATACTTTTTGTGGCAATGAATTGCATACAAGCTTTAAGAATGAGCACTTTTGGTTTTTCATGTTAGTGTCCCATAGACTTTAACGGGGTTCCACGGCTTTCGAATTTGCCGCGAATACCGTATAATGTTCTGAACTTATGCTCGGGCCAAACTGTTCGCCAATCCCTAGTGCTGAACAGATGATCTCTAATAACTTAGCAACATCATACATCAGTACAACCTAATATGAATTCATACAAAATCTCATAACAAATATTTACCATTTTAAAGTGCTCATGTGCTCTATTACTGAAGAACATTCAATATGCAAAACATGCTTAAAGCGGAGTTCCACCCAAAAATGGAACTTCCGCTTTAAGTGATGGTGACCCCCTGACATGCTACATTTGACAATTTTTTTGGGGGGGGAGCGTATACCCTCTTTTTAGAGGCATCCAGCTCCCACTTCCTCCCGGTCCCAGAAGATTGCCCGGCCAATCACAGAGCGCAACACAGCTCACGCAGTACGTGCCCGGCTGGGGCACCCACAGTTACAATGCCGCAGAGAGGAGGGGGAGAGGAGCGGGACTTCGTTCGCCCGCATCGCTGGACCATGGGACAGGTGAGTGTCTGATTATTAAAAGTCAGCAGATACAATTTTTGTAGCTGCTGACTTTTAAATGTGTGGTACTCCGCTTTAATAGTAAAAGTCCATAGTAAACCAACGCCACGAAAATTTCCTTGTGACAAGTGCTCCAAACTTAAAAGGTAAGTGCCACACTTAGGTGCTCCCCCTTGGTAATACCCTCACCTTAGGGCATGTGACACCTAAGTTTGGTCTAACACACTTATGAGCCACCCCTGGGCTCTGTGGGAATGAGCTGCTCAGGTATCCTGGATCATCTTAGAGTGGTATCCTCATAATATTAGAAAAATACCTGGATAGTGTAATACTGTTTTTAAAATCCTTTATTTAAAAAAAACACCCCAATCTGTCTGTCAGAGTGTATCTGTAAGGCTATCGTTCCATTCTGCAGCAGCTGCTACCAAACACTGTCCTGTCCCCTCCCCATGCATATCAACACAGGGAATCACGTGTCTTCCTCAGGGGGATTCCTATTGGACGGCTGGCTCAACGAAAAGAAATAGGTAATCAGCAGCCATTTTAGTGTAGTTCAAAAGCCCAGTAATGAAGACATATTGAATCAGATAAAGGTCCTTAGCTACTAATCTATACTATTACTCAGAATGGCGTTTGACTGGATCGATATCCTCGCAGATCATGTTCACAAATACCATAAATGCATCACATACAGAGCATAATTAATAAGCAAGTACAATGATTAACAATGATAAATGAAAAATAAAAACAATACGAGTAGTTCTCACTATACAAACATGTGAGGGTTCAATTAATTAACATATAAAGTCACTAACACATATTAGCAGATAAATAATATTCAGCTAATGCTCACTGGTAAGCCATATCACTGGTCCCTATAGGTAAAAATGTAAATATATAACCCGCTTATGAATGTGAGGCTGTGAATAATAATTCACCATGGAGTGTAAGCTACATCATGAATGTAGCAAAGTAAACAAACCCTGCCCGCTGTTACATAGGAATAATGCCAAAAGGAAACCAAATCCCATGAATAACCCATATAGCCCCAAACAAAGGTTGACAAGATGTCACCCCAGGGACCACAACCCGTCATAATGGGTGAATAAATATAATATTAACCAGTTACCAACCGGCCCATAGCCAAATGACGGCTGCAGGGTGGTTGGATAACTCTGGGAGGGCGTACAGTGACGTCCTCCCAGAATCCTTCTCTCGCGAGCCCCCTGGGGCGCGCACCCGAGAACATCCGTGACCCGGCGCATCACGGATCCGGTAAACGACCGCTGATCGCACCCGTTTACCATGTGAATGCTCTGTCAAATGACGGAGAGATCACATGTAAACAAACCGACGCCGGTTCCTCTCCTCCCCTCTCTGTACTGATCGGTACAGAGGGAGAGGGATCGGATGTCAGCGTCGCTGTGGGCTGGATGTGTAGTGCCCACAGCGCTGCTCAGTGACAAATACAGTCACATCCAGCCATCCATGCTCAGCCATCCCCCCATGCTCAGCAATACCCCGCAATACTCTGCAATACCCAGCACTACTCTGCAATACCCAGCACTACTCTGCAATGCTCTGCAATACTCTGCAATACCCTACAACGCTCTGCAATGCTCAGCAATACCCTGCAATGCCCCGCAATACTCTGCAATACTCTGCAATACCCTGCAATACCCCACAATACCCTGCAATACCCCACAATACCCTGCAATACGCCGCAATACCCTGCAATACCTCGCAATAACCAGCAATACCCCGCAATACCCTGCAACACTCTGCAATATACCACAATACCCTGCAATATACCATAATACTCTGCAAAACCTCGCAATACCCTGCAATACCCCGCAATACTCTGCAATATCCTGCAATACTCCTCAATACTCCTCAATACTCTGCAATACCCTGCAACACCCTGCAATATACCACAATACCCTGCAATATACCATAATACTCTGCAAAACCTTGCAATACCCTGCAATACCCCGCAATACTCTGCAATACCCTGCAATACCCCGCAATACTCTGCAATACCCTGCAATACTCCTCAATACTCCTCAATACTCTGCAATACTCTGCAATACCCTGCAATACCCTGCAATACTCCTCAATACTCTGCAATACCCTGCAATACTCTGCAATACCTCGCAATACCCTACAATACCCCGCAATAATCGGAAATACTCTGCCATACCCAGCCATACTCTGCCATACCCAAGAATACTCTGCCATACCCAGCCATACTCTGCAATATTCGGGGATACCCAGCCATACTTTGCCATACTTTGCCATACCCAGCCATGCTCAGCCATACTCGGCTGTACTCAGTCTCTGTATGTGGCCAGGCTGTGGAAATCTCACACATGTGGTATCGCCGTACTTAGGAGGAGTAGGGGAATCTATTTTGGGGTGTCATTTTTGGTATGTACATGCTATGTGTTAGAAATATTGTATAAATGGACAACTTTGTGTTAAAAAAAAAGCGTTTTAACCACTTCCCGCCTGCCGCCCATCATACGACGTCCTTGACTTTGTGCGGGTATATCTGAATGATGGGTGCAGCTACAGGCATCATTCAGATATCAGCTTTTTCAGCCGGTGATTCCCTACACCATAAGAATGATCATAGCGGCTGTTCCACTGCTTGATCGTTCTTACAGGAGGAGAGAGGGGACATCCCCCCCTCCCGCCACCCTCAGGTGCTTCTACCGACTCACGGCTACGATTGGAGCCAGGATCGTTTTTTTTTTATTTCAGGCTTCCCAGCCTAGAGGTGAGATGTGGGGTCTTATTGACCCCATATCTCACTGTAAAGAGGACTTGTCATGCCATATTCCTATTACAAGGGATGTTTAAATTCCTTGTAATAGGAATAAAAGTGATCAAAAATTTCTTGAACAATGAACAATAAAAAAATAAATATTTTTTTTCCAAGTGTCCCCGTGTGCTCGCATGCAGAAGCGAACGCATACGTAAGTCATGCCCACATATGAAAATGGTGTTCAAACCACACATGTGAGGTATCGCTGCGATCGGTAGAGTGAGAGCAATAATTTTGGCCCTAGACTTCCTCTGTAACTCAAAACATGTAACCAGTAGAAAATTTTAAAGCGTCGCCTATGGTGATTTTTAAGTAGGGAAGTCTGGCGCCATTCCACAAGCGCGTGCAATTTTGAAGGTTGACATGTTAGGTATCTATTTACTCGGCATAACTTCATCTTTCACATTATGCAAAAACATTGGGCTAACGTTACTGTTTTGTTTTTTTCTAAAGCGTGTAAAAGTCTGACACATGTGGTATCGCCATACTCAGGAGTAATAGCAGAATGTGTTTTGGGGTGTAATTTGTGGTATGCATATGCTGTGTGTGAGAAATAACCTGCTAATATGACAATTTTGTGAAAAAAAAATAAAAAAAAAATCTTGATTTTGCAAAGAATTGTGGGAAAAAATGACAACTTCAAAAAACTCATCATGCATCTTTCTAAATACCTTGGGATGTCTTCTTTCCAAAAAGGGGTCATTTGTGGGGTATTTGTACTTTTCTGGCATGTTAGGGTCTCAAGAAATGAGATAGGCCGTCAGTACTTCAGGTGTGATCAATTTTCAGATATTGACACCATAGCTTTTAGACTCTATAACTTTCACAAAGACCAAATAATATACACCGATTTGGGTTATTTTTACCAAAGGTATGTAGCGGTATAAATTTTGGCCAAAATATATGAAGAAAAAATTACTAATTTGCAAAATTTTATAACAGAAATGAAGGAAAATACATTTTTTTACAGAATTTTCAGGCTTTTTTCTTTTATAGCGCAAAAAATAAAGAACCCAGCGGTGATTAAATACCACCAAAAGAAAGCTCTATTTGTGTGAAAAAAGGACAAAAATATCATTTGGGTACAGTGTTTCATGACTGAGTAATTGTCATTCAAAATGTGAGAGCACCGAAAGCTGAAAATTGGTCTTGTTATTAAGGGGGTTTAATTGCCCAGTGGTCAAGTGGTTAAATAATAATAAGTTATAATAGGGAACCTGCTACTCTGTTAGCAGACGCCTATGATAAGGTACAACAAGGTGGCTGCCCTAAGTGTGTATTAATGTGTATTATTACCCGGCAAGCACTCACACACTTGCCTTGGTATTGTCCTTGAGCCCTGAACCTGTGCCTGTACCTCCACCTCCTGTGATCCTGTTATCCAGTACCCTTGCCCTGCAGCCTGATCCTGTCCACCTTCTCCCTGTCCTGTTTGCTCCCTGCTCCATCTGCTGATCTCCATTGATGACCCTGGCCTGGCTAAATTTACGATTATGGCATTCCCCATCTATTGTATATACCTATTTGACTGATATTTGTGGGTCACCGTCTGGTAGTTGGTTTCCCCTGTTGCTGTCCACGCGGTTCTGGTCATACCTGTTCATGACAGAATACCAAGGCCATCCCTGACCAGAAGTGGCTGCACAGAGGAACCATTGCGGTTTTGTTGCTGCTTGCCTCACTGGTAATGGAGGATAATAATTATTGCCGTCTGGTATTGAAGGAGTGGGCCAGGTATCGACTTTTAGGCTGGGTTCACACTGGTCCGACAAACGCTCCAACATTGGGAGCTCATGTCGCACGACGTGTGAAATTCAATGTTTCCCTATGGGAGCCATCCTAACTGGTCCGACACAAGTCGTTTCCGACTTTAGAAATGCTCCCTGTACTACTTTGGTCCGACTTTGATCCTACTTCAGCCCATTGACTATCATTGAAGTGGGATCAAAGTCGGATCGCCGTCTTGCATGATCCGACTTCGGCATGCGACTTGTGCTCAGATGATCTTGAGGGGGAACTCCGCACCAAATTTTAAATTAAAAACCGTCACGGGTTCCCCCTCCAAGAGCATACCAGGCCCTTGGGTCTGGTATGGACCTTAAGGGGAACCTCCTATGCCAAACAAACAGCGTGGGGTCCCCCCAAATCCATACCAGACCCTTATCCGAGCACGCTGCCCGGCCGGTCAGGAATGGGGGTGGGGACGAGTGAGTGCCCCCCTTCCTGAACTGTACCAGGCTGCATGCCCTCAACATGTGGGCCCCCCACCCCAAAGCACCTTGTCCCCATGTTGATGAGGACAAGGGCCTCTTCCCGATAACCCTGGCCTTTGGTTGTCGGGGTCTGTGAGCGGGGGGCTTATCGGAACCTGGGAGCCCCCTTTATTAAGAGGGCCCCCAGATCCTGGCCCCCCACCCTATATGAATGGGTATGGGGTAAACGGTACCCCTACCCATTCACCTAGGTAAAAAGTGACAATAAAAAAAACACACTAGACAGGTTTTTAAAGTAATTTATTAGACAGCTCCGGGGGTCTTCTTCCAGCTTCGGGGTCTTCTTCCGACTTCAGGGGTCTCTCCGGTGTCCTGATCTTCTGCCGGCTCCTCCGCTATCTTCTGCTGCTCTTTTTCTAGCGGTGGCCGGGACTTCTGCCTTCTTCCCTCTTCTCTTCTTCCGATGTTGACACGACGCTCTCTCTAGCTGGAATGCTCTCTGAGCGCTCTGCAATGGACATATATAGGCTGTGACCCCGCCCCCTTATGAGGTCACTGTCCCGGGCATGCTGGGACTGTGCCGTCATAAGGGGGCGTGGTCAACATCACCTGGTGACCACGCCCCCTAAAACGTCACAGTCCCAGCATGCCCAGGGACTGTGACGGCATAAGGGGGCGGGGTCACCGCCTATATAAGTCACAACAGAGCGCTCAGAGAGCATTCCAGGTGGAGAGAGTGCCGTGTCAACATCAGAAGAAGAGAAGAGGGAAGAAGGCAGAAGGCAGAAGTGCGGGCCACCGCTAGCAAAAGAGCAGCAGAAGATAGCGGAGGAGCCGGCAGAAGATCAGAAGATCAGGACACAGGAGAGACCCCCAAAGTCGGAAAAAGACCCCCGAAGCCAGAAGAAGACCCCCGGAGCTGTCTAATAAATTACTTTAAAAACCTGTCTAGTGTGTTTTTTTATTGACACTTTTTCCCTAGGTGAATGGGTAGGGGTACCGTGTACCCCATACTCATTCACATAGGGTGGGGGGCCGGGATCTGGGGGCCCTCTTATTAAAGGGGGCTTCCGGATTCTGATAAGCCCCTTGCCCGCAGAACCTGACAACCAATGTCCAGGGTTGTTGGGAAGAGGCCCTTGTCCTCATCAACATGGGGACAAGGTGCTTTGGGGTGGGGGGGCCCGCAGGGTGCCCCCCTGCCCCAAAGCACCCACCCCCCCATGTTGAGGGCATGCGGCCTGGTATGGTTCAGGAGGGGGGGCGCTTGCTCGTTCCCACCCCCATTCCTGACCGGCTGGGCTGCGTGCTCGGATAAGGGTCTGCTATGGATTTGGGGGGGACCCCCACACTGTTTTTTCGGCGTAGGGGGTTCCCCTTAAGGTCCATACCAGACCCAAGGGCCTGGTATGCTCTTGGAGGGGGAACCCATGCCTGTTTTTTATTTAAAAGTTGGCGCAGAGTTCCCCCTCAAGATTCATACCAAACACAGTGCCTGGTATTGGCGGGGATCCCCGTTCATTGAAAGTCGGACGCATGTCGGCTTCTAGTCGCAGGGCAAAGTCGGATCCAAAGTAGGGCGGCTGTCGTGTCGCACCAGTGTGAACCTAGCCTTAGAGTGTATCCGTCTGGCCCATTTTCTGGTTCATCAGGGCGGTATGCTGTAAAATGTTCAGCCTCTGATTCAGCTGTGTGTAGAGCTAGCCTCATCCAGTACTCCTTCTCCTTCAGTAATCCATCTGCCTCTTCTCTGCTGCCTGCAACAACCCCACAAGAACTTCCTCTAGCCACTGTTCCCTCTTCCTTACCATATTCCAGCCCTTCTCTTCAGTCTGCTTCACCCCTTACTTACAGTCCTGCAGTCACCTACAGAACTTCAGTGGCTAAGCCAAAGAAAAAACAGAAGTTTTTTTCCGACCCATACGATCCTGCCATTAACCCAACCTGCCTTCACACCAGCCAATCTGCTCCATCCTGCTTCAGCACCAGCCAACCTGCTCCATTCTACCTCCATGATTACCAATGGGGTCAAGTTAGTCCCTGATGATACTGAACCTAAAGACCCACCTAACCCTGCCAACTTCCTGCCTGTTGTCCAGCCTGAAGTTCTGGTGCCCATGTTCCAGCCTGAAGTTCCGGTGCCCGTGTTCCAGCCTGAAGTTCCGGTGTCCATTTCCCAGCCTGAAGTTTTGGTGTCCGTGTCCCAGCCTGTGGAGCCGGTGCCCATTACCCAGCCTGTGGAGCCGGTGCCCGTTACCCAGCCTGTGGAGCCGGTGCCCGTTACCCAGCCTGTGAAGCCGGTGCCCGTTACCCAGCCTGTGAAGCCGGTGCCCGTTACCCAGCCTGTGGAGCCAGTGCCTATCGCCTAGCCTACTGGGCCGATGTCCATTACCCACCCTGCGGATACGGTGCTCACTGCCCAGCCTGATGTGCCTCTGTCCGCTGCCCAGCCTGATGTGCCTCTGTCCGCTGCCCAGCCTGATGTGCCTCTGTCCGCTGTCCAGCCCGATGTGCCTTCTGCCCAGCTCAATGTGCCTGTGCCCGCTGCCCAGCTTGATATGTGTTTGCCCACTGCCAATCTTGATATGTCTATGCCCACTGCCAAGTTTGATGTGCCCGCTGCCCAGCCTGATGTGCCCGCTGCCCAGCTCGTTGTGCCTGTGTCCACTGCCCAGCCGGATGTGCCTCTGTCCACTGCCCAGCCTGATGTGCCTCTGTCCGCTGCCCAGCCTGATGTGCCTCTGTCCGCTGCCAAGCCTGATGTGCCTCTGTCCGCTGCCCAGCCTGATGTACCTCTGTCCACTGCCCAGCCTGATGTGCCTCTGTCCACTGCCCAGCTTGATATGTCTATGCCCGCTGCCCAGCTCGATGTGCCACTGCCCAGCTTGATGTGCCGCTGCCCAGCTTGATGTGCCACTGCCCAGCTTGATGTGCCACTGCCCACTGCCCAGCTTGAGGTGCAACTGCCCACTGCCCAGCTTAATGCCATGGACCTTTTACATGCCCAGCTTGGTGTGCCTCTGCCCACTGCCCGGCTTAATGCTTTGGACTTTTTTCATGCTCAGTTTGATGCCATGGAATTTTTTCAGCTAGTTGGAGTGTCCGGAGGCTGCTCCTTCGAGGGGGGGTACTGTCAGGAAAGGTTTCACCTGTTGGTGGCACTGTCAGACCTTTGGCTTGCAGTGCTGGTGGTACTGTCTGATCCTTGGGCCGCAGTACCGGTGTCCACCAGTGGGCGTCTCCCGGCAGTGTGGAGCCAACATTATCTCCTGCGATCAGGCGTCACCTGAGGCTAATTGCAGGAGATGTGTATTAATACCCGGTTTGACTGTTATTTGTGGGTCTCTGTCTGGTAGTTGGATTGTTGTGCACTGTGTTGTATTGGAGGTGTTTTGTGTCTATATTCACTTACCTTAATAAGTTACATTATTTCACTTTACATGCATTTGGTTTCCTCTGTTGCTGTCCACACAGTTCTGGTCACACCTGTTCATGACAAACCCATACACTAACTAACAACCTATATGTTGAATATGGGCCTATCATAAATAAGGTCTCCCATTATGTGAAATTCAAAAAAGCTAATGGGTGTTATCAGAGGATAATACCGGTTACTAAGAAAGCATCTAAGGTCAAACTCTTTATTTTGCCCCCCCACAGGCATAAGAGACCCCCATCTGGTGAATCCACCATAATTCCTTGCTACCAATCTCTCTAATGTAGTTACTATATTAGTGTAGTTACTCTATTGATGACCTTGTCATGGCCAGCTGGGGACTACTGATCGCTGATAGGAGATCTGCAGACTTGGGGAGATGGAGGGAAAAAAATTAGGATCCATTTACACAATCAACAAACAAAAAATTCCTAGATCACTTGCCAGCCAACCTGCAATGAACCACATTATTGTGTCTAACAGTTCAAGTTAAAACAAGGGGTTTAGTTTGCACACATTTGCAAATACATACGTAATCTGCAGAGGCCACATGATGACACCCCAGTGTACTGCAGTCCTAACGCTATAAATTTTGAGAGTCTCCAAAGTTGGAACAATATATAATAATGGATAGATTAAAGGCAGGTATGGCTGGGGGAGCGCACCCCTCCTTAAAGGTACAGGGACACACTGTACACCCAGCAAATTTAAAGTTAGAGCTGAAGTACACTGGGGTGCCGTGATGTGGTCTCTGCAGACTACTCATGTATTTGCATATGTTTGCAAACTAAATCTCTTGTTTTAACGTGAACTATTGGACGGGACAATTCAGTTTGTTGCAGGCTGGTTGATAAGTGAGCTGGGAATTTGTTGTTTTTTTTTTTTTACATGCATCACACTTCCATGTGCTCCATGCGGCAAAGGTCAGTTACAGATTGGGGTGGTTGCCATTTGTTCCATTTAAATGAGCAATGTCATCACATAAAATAATTGTACAAAACTGGATTAGATGATTTGGAAGGCAAACCAAGATAGGGAGCAGGAAGAGAACGGTCCTAGAAATTAACAAGAGAAAAGTGGACCTCTGCTGGGTTAGCCCCGCATATTAAAATTTTTGAAAAAATCTTATGCAGTTTGTTAGATCTTTGTTAGATCAGATTAGATCAACCGTTGTTTGCGTTAGGTCTCACACAGAAGAAGCAATATTAACAGTTTTTGCTGGGGGGGCTAACCCATCAGCCCCCTTATCAAAAAATTGACCAAACAGTTAGCTATTTTGGAAGCTATTTGTTAGATCCGGTAAGATCAAGTGTTTTTAACGTTAGATCTCACATAATTAAAGACTTATTAAGTGATTAATGAGGGGGCTGCCCCCCTTATCAAATTTTCTAGCCAAAAATCATTCAGGCTAAAGGATATTTGTTAGATCCGATAAGATAAAGTGGTTTTAACGTTAGATCTCACATCATTTCAGAGATATTCCACATCAAAATAGAGATATTAGGTGGTACATAAGGACAGGCTTGCCCCCACATGCAATCTTCTGGCCAAAAATCATTTAGGCTAATAGATATTCCTTAGATCCGGTAAGATCAAGTGGTTTTTAACATTAGAGATATTAGGTGGTAGTACATAAGGTTGATATTAGATCTCACATAATTAGAGACTTATTAAGTGATTAATGGGGGGGGCTGACCACCTCTTATCCAATTTTCTGGCCAAAAAATCATCCCGGCTAATTGATATTCATTAGATCCGGTAAGATGATTTTAATGTTTGATTATCCATAATTACAGGGATATTATGGATATTTGGTAGCAATGCACGGATATCTATACTAGTGTCTATATCGGAGCTGATAATGAGCATTTTCACGTGTACCAGTGAGGAGTGCCGTTGAGCATTCCGAGGTATGCTGAAATTATGTGGGACATTAATCGACAGGTGTGTCCAAGCCCAGTGAAGCCTGAAGCACAGTGCCAGAAGCCAGAGGGAAACTTCGGAGGGCTCTTGTGAAGGAGCCAACCGGGTGCCCATCTATGGTAGCTGGCTCAAAACCAATGACACAAAGAGACAGCAGCGAAAGTTCAAACCCTTGCAGAGGGCCCCCCCTTGTTGCCTCCAAGCAACCCAGTGTCCCGTTTCCTTTGACACTTGCTGCCTGGCGTGGGAGAGTCAATGCACACCAGACTTAAGCCCTTCTCTACAGAGACTTCTATGACAGGCACCTCAAGCACCTGCCTTTGCAGAAGTTGGAAGAGCTGCAGATATGGGGCATTGTGACTCAGAACTTCCCCTATGATGGCTATCTACCGGTCAAGCTGACCTTCGATCCCTCCATGGCTGGGAAAGCCGAGACTTTTGACACTCAGGCAGTGGTCTGTCCTCGCCCACCAGGGGCCAGTAAGAGTTCTCTCATCATAGGGACCAATACTGATCTTGTCAGAAGGCTGTTGACACCTCTTGTTCTGGAGCCACGCACTTCAACTACAAGTGTGCACCCCATGCTGAGACAAGCCTACCAGCACCTGGTACAAAAACAGAAGGCTCCAGCTGAAGGAGTGGGAAAGATCTGGTGCTTGGATCAGTGTGAGAGGTGTAACAGCCTGGTAAAGTGGCCTATTTACGAGCATCTGTCAAGCTAAATTGGAAGCAACCAGGCCCTTTCATTGTCCTTGAATTGGACTGACAGAGAGAAGACATGGGAGTGGAGATAATTCCCAAGGTGGTTTCAACCAAAGGGTTGCAAAGAAGTCACGGGAAGATCTTGGTTAGTGTCTGCAACATAGTAGCCTCGCCAGTGAAGATGCCAGCTCAGATGTTGCCGAGACAAGTGAATCTGGCCACCCCAGTCTGATTTGGTGGGGGGAGCAAAGGATGGGATCTCTGTGGAGGAGTTCTATCCGAAGAATACTCCCCTTTTGCCTGAATTGAAAGAAAGGGCCAAGACTCAGCTCCTGAGATGGCAGGCTGCATTCTCCAAGAGTGAATTTGATGTGGGTTGTGCAAAAAGTGCCCAATACCGGATCCGTCTCTTCGAGTGCAGGGGAAGAGTTTGATGGATTCCTTTGAGTTGAAGAGGGCAGGTATCATCCAAGAGTCCCAGAGTCTATGCGCTTCCCCAATAGTGGTGGTACGGAAGAAGAATGGGTCACTGATTTGACCATATGCATCAAGGCCTCTCTGGTGCCCCAGCCACCTTCCAAAGGCTAATGGAGAAGATCGTGGGTGACATGAAACTGATTGAGGTGTTGGTGTACTTGGACGACATCATTGTTTTCGGCAAGACCCTGGAAGAGCACAAAGAGCATCTGCAGAAGGTCCTGAAGAGACTCCATGATGAGGGGGTTGAAGCTGTCTCTGGAAAAGTGCCAGTTTTATCAACCCTCAGTCAACTACCTTGGCCACATTGTGTCTGCTAACGAAATGGCCACTGACCTCCAGAAGCTGGAAGCTGTCACCTCCTAGCTGAGGCCTACCAACGTGACTGAGATTAGGTCATTTCTGGGATTCTGCTCTTATTACAGGAGATTTGTCAAGGGATTCGCTAAGATGCTGACCCTGATCTGGCGAAGCCTGTCAGACTAGCTGGAGGGCCCAGAAAACCCAGAGAGTCCATTCAGGAACAATGGACTCCAAAGTGTGAAGAGGTTTTAGGCAGCTGAAGTGAAGCCTAACAACCGCTTCAGTCGTGGCCTATGCAGATCCAACCAAGCCATATGAGCTACACTTTGATGCCAGTCGGAATGGGTTGGGTGGGGTGCTATATCAAGAGCATGATGGCCATCTATGGCCTGTTGCCTACGTGAGTCGGAACTTGGCCCCTGCCGAGAACTACCCCTTGCACAAACTTGAGCTCCTGGCCTTGAAGTGGGCGGTGGTGGATAAGCTGAGGGATTACCTGTATGGAGCGGAGTTCGTTATCAAGACCGACAACAATCCTCTGACCTACATCCTCACTACCACCAAGTTGGATGCCATGGGTCACATATGGTTGGCTGCTCTATCAGGGTTTATTTTCAGCCTGAATTATTGACCGGAGTCGGGAAGCAAGATGCGGATGCTTTGTCAAGAAGGCCAGATTGTTCCAGAGAACCCTAAAGAAGAATAGGCCCAGCTGACACCTGAAGGGGTACGAGCCTTATGTCAAGGAGCAGAACATCAACCTGGAGTAGGATCCAGGACCGAAGAGGTTGGAGTGTCAGCCACTGGTGTCCCCAGATGTTATTGCAATGTCATCCAAGTCAGGGATGAAGGTCTGTCCAAGCTGTCAAAGAAAGACCTGGGGAGGGACCAGTTGGAGGACCCTCCCTGTAGCTTGGCATTGAAGGCCTTGGAGAGCCAACACCCGCCCTAAAGACTAACATATTATACTTTGGGTGAAAGCTCTGAGGAGGTCGTTCTCATTGTAAAAAGGACCCTTGAAGTAACTGACCCTTCCACTGCAGATTTAGTGGTTGACAATCCCAACTCAATGTCAGGGCTGGGCTCAGCCCTTCCTTCTCTGAGCTGGCCGCTCAGCTGTCGGCTAATTGCCAGCTCCTATCTCTCCACAGTTACTCAGCTGTTGATGATATCCTGCTCATCAGTCCTGCCTACTTAAGCCATCCAGTCCAGAGGATCTCTGCCTTCACCTTGGTCAACATCACAGAAACAATCTCCTGCGATCCTGTTCAAGACTTGCTTTGCTGACATGCCTTCTGGCTCCAGATCCTGCTTGCTGTTCCACTACATCGATCCCTGACTTCTGGCTTGGCTGACTCTCCGTTCTGGTTACTGAACTTTGGCTATGTTTTGACTACGTTTATTCTTTTTTACTTTTATTATTAAACAAGTGTGATTTATTGTACTTCTGTCTCGGCGTGATTTCTTGGTTTCTGACACTCACCCCCTGGCACATCTAACTGGGCCATTCCAGTTAAGGTGGCCTGTAGGCAGGACAACCTCCCCTCCTATGCTAATTGGTGGGATCTTCCTCTGCCAAGGTTTTTTGCATATGTAAATTGTATGGTTTCCTGTGCACACTAACCTGTTTTTTTTCTTCTTGTGTATATCAAAAGCATGTAACAGGTCATAGACTCTTTACCTCCTTTGGCGGACCAAAGGTTCTTTGGTGGGGGGAGTGTGTATCAGGGGCTACTCTATCACCTGTGGTCCCGCACCTCCCGCCATTTCCACCAGCGACCACCGGACTGAATAGACACTGACACAGGCACTCACTGAGGGAGGGGGGTTTCTCCCCCTCACTCTCCTCTTCCTGTGTCCCTAGTGGCAGGGAGAGGGAGCCAATCAAGCAGCAGCAGAGGACCACGGGAATTGAAGTCTCATCACAATACAGCGCCATTGATTTCTACAGGGGGTGTAACTACCAAGCCCAGCCTGCTTTGCAAGAAGGGGGGCTAGCTAAAGACTTAAGCTTGTTGGTCTGGGGAGAGATCACCATGAGGCAGGGAGGTGAACGGAGGTGTGAGGAGAGACTACAGGCACCCTCTGAAGAACCATCCAAAGACGGTTCCAGAGACCATCCATAGGTGGTTGAAGATGGATGTACCTTCTGTACCACCTAATATCTCTAATTTATGTGGAATATCTCTGAAATTATGTGAGATCCAACGTTAAAACCACTTGATCTTACCGGATCTAATGAATATCTATTAGCCTGAATGATTTGTGGCCAGAAAATTGCATGTGGGGGCGCTAACCCGTCCTTATGTACCACCTAATATCTCTATTTTGATGTGGAATATCTCTAAAATGATGTGAGATCTAACGTTAAAACCACTTGATCTTACCGGATCTAACAAATATCTATTAGCCTGAATGATTTTTGGCCAGAAAATTTGATAAGGGGGGGCCAGCCCGTCCATATGTACCACCTAATATCTCTATTTTGATGTGGAATATCTCTGAAATTATGTGAGATCTAACGTTAAAACCACTTGACCTTATCGGATCTAACAAATAGCTTCCAAAATAGCTAACTGTTTGGTCAATTTTTTGATAAAGGGGGCTGATGACGGGTTAGCCCCCCAGCAAATAACTGTTAATATTGCTTCTTCTGTGTGAGATCTAACGCAAACAACGGTTGATCTAACCTGATCTAACAAAGATCTAACAAACTGCATAAGATTTTTTCAAAAATTTTGATATGGGGGCTAACCTGGCAGAGGTGAAAAGTGGTCAAGGAAGCCCACACATTGAGGACTCCGGTGCTAACCAATAATACAGGTGGGTGTAACCACAAAATAAACTGCCAGTAAAAAGAAAAAAATTGTGGCAAGAGATATCAAATTATAAGCTACCGAGTCATACAAAAATCTAAAAGGTTTTTAAAGAAGGTAAATAGAAAACACTGCGCTAACCAGTGAAATAAATAAAAAAATATAAAAAGCTGCTGCATACAGTTTGACAAAAACAACAAAATAGGCATATAGAAAAATGCAGCGCATGTACAAAGGAACATAGGTCTTTATAATGGTGAAACAGTAAAGAAATCACTAGTTAACCACAGGTGCCTTGAAACACAAACGTCCATAGATGGATATGAATGTCCACCGCACAGGAGGTGTAGGTACTCCAGGGGGTGGTGATGGTCTGATGGTTGTCAGAAAACACCTGGCATCATACAGCGACTTCCCAACCGAGAAACTGGGTCCCAATGGGTCATTCAGAGAAAGTGCAAAAAAGCCTCTTACCAGATCCTGTGGATTCCCATGTCAGCGACAGGGAATCGCATGCGCAGTTTGTCACAAATGACGTGGAATGGGAGCTCAGGAATCGCCAATCCCTTGGATTGTGGTCTGTATGGATCTCGGCCGGCAACCGGATGGGTCCTCACAACGAACCGTCCTCACACCGAACCGTCCCAGCGTGCATCAGAAGTTTCACAAACGGTCCCCCGAAAGGAGCAGTTGGAGGGACTGGATCTCATGTGGTAAATGTGGAAACAAAAAGAATGTGCCTCCACATGGTGCAGATAAAAAAGGGTGTTTTTATTGACAAAAACGACCATACACAAATAAAAGCATGATCACGGTGGATAAAAGCAAATGGGCAACAAAGAGAGTGGTGTATGTACCCGATGCGTTTCGACCTAGGGGTCTTCAACAATGCCCCTGTTGAAGACCCCTAGGTCGAAACGCGTCGGGTACATACACCACTCTCTTTGTTGCCCATTTGCTTTTATCCACCGTGATCACGCTTTTATTTGTGTATGGTCGTTTTTGTCAATAAAAACACCCTTTTTTATCTGCACCATGTGGAGGCACATTCTTTTTGTTTCCACATTTACCACATGAGATCCAGTCCCTCCAACTGCTCCTTTCGGGGGACCGTTTGTGAAACTTCTGATGCACGCTGGGACGGTTCGGTGTGAGGACGGTTCGTTGTGAGGACCCATCCGGTTGCCGGCCGAGATCCATACAGACCACAATCCAAGGGATTGGCGATTCCTGAGCTCCCATCCCACGTCATTTGTGACAAACTGCGCATGCGATTCCCTGTCGCTGACATGGGAATCCACAGGATCTGGTAAGAGGCTTTTTTGCACTTTCTCTGAATGACCCATTGGGACCCAGTTTCTCGGTTGGGAAGTCGCTGTATGATGCCAGGTGTTTTCTGACAACCATCAGACCATCAACACCCCTTGGAGTACCTACACCTCCTGTGCGGTTGGACATTCACATCCATCTATGGACGTTTGTGTTTCAAGGCACCTGTGGTTAACTAGTGATTTCTTTACTGTTTCACCATTATAAAGACCTATGTTCCTTTGTACATGCGCTGCATTTTTCTATATGCCAGGTTTTTAAAGAAAAACGTATAAAATGTATCTAGAACATACATATATGAAAAAGCGCCATATTCCCATCAGTCCCCTACCTCCCCAAACACCCAATCAAAAGAAAAGTACTAATAAAACTAAAAGAACAACATATCCCACCACCAAAAAAGTTTTTTCATGCAGCAGAAAAGAAGGAAAGATCCTAAAAGCAAAAATAAGAAAGTCACAATGGAGTACACAGGTGATGACCCCCCAGAAAAACCACACTAAGTGGAGAGAGAGCCTAAGAGCAATCCATAGGGATCGCATGAATATACAAACCTCATGAAAACAATGATAATTCACAATAGGTAATAAATCAATCGCTTATGTTCAGGATATCAATAAATAATAAGGAGAATATTAGTTTAATTGCTCTGCAGGGGAAAATCTCTATATACATATATTTATACAAAGAACAGTTTGTCTGGATTGATCCATCTAATTGCAACAAGTTAACTCCGTTCAGGAGGCGTCTCCCATGTATTGTTCAGCTGGATGGATAAATCTATTTATAAATCCACAATACATGTGAAGGGTCTATTTTAGTCCTCTGTATGGGATTCATCTTCTGCCAGCTGCTTTCATCCAGACCTTTCCTCCTGTACTACAATCATCATCTGATTTGCTTTACATTTAACTTCTTGTTTTCAGGGACCGGTGCTCAGTCTTTTAAAGTTCTACAATTGCAGCAGCTGAAATTGTTCTATGATTAACCGCTTGCCGACCAGCGCATGCCAATTTATGTCAGCAGAATGGCACTGGTAGGCAAAAGGGTGAACAGGTACATCCCCTTTAAGAAGCGGTGTCACGGGCCCCCGTCCACCCACCAAGGTCACCATGACCGCAAGTCCCGTTGACTCAATGTCCGCTGGGTGCCCACAATCGTGTCATGGAGAGGAAGAACGGGGAGATGCTTTTGTAAACAAAGCATTTCCCAGTTCTGCCTAGTGACAGGACAGAGATCACAGCTGTCTGTCATTGAGAGGTGTGATCACTGTCCTGTGTGTTGTAGCCCCTCCCCCTCTCAGTTAGAATCACTCCCTAGGACACACTTAACCCCTTCACTGCCCCCTAGTGGTTAACCCCTTCACTGCCCACTAGTGGTTAACCCCTTTACTGCCAGTGTCATTTACACAGTAATCAATGCATTTTAATAGCACTGATCGCTGTATAAATGGTCCCAAAATAGTGTAAAAAATGTCCGATGTGTCTACCATAATGTCGCAGTCCTGATAAAAAAATCGAAGATCGCCGCCATTACTATTAAAAAAAATTAAAAATAAAAATGCCATAAAACTATCCCATATTTTGTAGACACTTTAAATTTTGTGCAAACCAATCAATAAACGCTCATTGCAAATTTTTTTTTACCAAAATATGTAGAAGAATACATATCGGCCTAAACTGAGGAAAAAAATATTTTTTTATATGTTTTTGGGGGATATTTATTATAGCAAAAAGTAAAAAATATTGCGTTTTTTTCAAAATTGTCGCTCTTTTTTTCTTTATAGCGCAAAAAATAAAAACCGTAGGGGTGATTAAATACCATCAAAAGAAAACTCTATTTGTGGGGAAAAAAGGAAGTCAATTTTGTTTGGGTACAACGTCGCATGACCGCACAATTGTCAGTTAAAGCAACGCAGTGCCGAATCGCAAAAAGTGCTCTGGTCGGGAAGGGGGTAAATCCTTCTGGGGCTGAAGCGGTTAAGTAAATATTCTCCTGATTATTGATATCCAGAGCATCTGAGCGATTGATTTATTATCTATTGTGAATTATTAGAGTTTTTATGAGGTTTGTATATTCTTGTGCTCCCTATGGATTGCTCTTATGCCGTGTACACACGACCGGACTTTCGACGGACTGAACTCCGGAGGACTTTTTGACGGACTTTAAACGGAGTTCCAATGAAACGGACTTGCCTACACACGATCACACAAAAGTCCGACTGATTCTAACGTGATGACATACAACTGGACTAGAATGAGGAAGTTGATAGCCAGTAGCCAATAGCTGCCCTTGCGTCATTGTTTGTCCGTCAGACTAGCATACAGATGAATGGATTTTTCAACCGGACTCGAGTCCGTTGGAAAGATTTGAAACATGTTCTGTTTCTAAAGTCCGTCTGATTTTTCGACAGCAAAGGTCCGATGAAGCCCACACACAATCAAATTGTCCGGCGCATTCGTTCCGTCTGACCTTTGCTATCGAAAAGTCCAGTCGTGTGTACATCGCATTAGGCTCTCCACTTTGTGTGTTTTTTTCTGCAGGATCATCACTTGTGTCTCCATTGTGACATTCTTATTATGATCTTGTATTCTTCCCTGCTGCATGGAGGAAGTTTTTTTGGTGGTGGGGTATGTGGTTCTCCATTATTTTACTTTTGTTTGGGTGTTTTGGGAGGGAGGAGAGGACTGAGGGGAATACAGTGTTTTTCATGTATTTGTTCTGGATACATATTTTATACATTTTTCAATAAAAATATTTTTATATTTTTGGATCTGGTGACTCGGTAGGTTATAAATTAGTGTCTATCCACTATTCTTTCATCTAGTATTCCATCAGTATTGATAAGGTTGGAAATAATAGGTTGGAGTTCTACTTAAGTTGTTTTTCATTTTTCTACATAATGTGTGCGTGTCAGTTGTAAGACGTAGCTTAAGTCTTTCCAGATGTGTCCAGCGTCATGTATGTTGAAATTATACTGCTTGTTACCTTATATGGAAATTTGCTCAAACTGATGCTTGTGTAACCAGCCTTATAAAAAGCCCCAATAAAGAGCCGACAGGTTCAGTTGATAGTACGGGACCTTTAAGGCTCGGATCTGATATACAGAAACCTATATTCTGTGTCTTATTTCTTTGATAGCTAAATTTGGCAAAGCAATATAAACTAGAAGCAGTTAAGTTGAAAACTGCACTTAACATTTCTGGCGCCCGAACAGGGACACACCGATGACACTTCAAGAGGTGGATGAATTGGACTGACGGAACAAAAGGTCAGGCATTCCGGGAACCACAGATTGAAAACCTGCGCAGGTAAGAAAAAGCTTTATTTTTCTTATATTCTGTGCTCCCCTGATTTGTGCCTATCCATTCTGTCAGTTACGGTTCTCCTGGTTTTAAAACACCAGCCTCTGTAGTGGTGAGTCTAGAATTACTGCATATTGTGGTTTATATTGCTGGAATTATTTGTTGTTTGTTATTTGTCTGTCTTGTTGAGAAAGTGAATGAGCCTTGCCTAGGTTGGTATGAATTGAAAGAATATCATCCCAATGAGCAGTAGAATGCGTCCTTAACCTCGCAAGAGGACTTTGGGGGTCTGCCGCTTAAGTTTGATATTCAATTTAATTCATAAACCATAGACGGGTTGAAAGTATAAGCCCTGTCTGCTCCATAAAGCAGGGATAAGAGTGTATGAGAGGGATCCCAGATACAGGGGGAATGAGGTCTCCATAAGCCCGGAGATCTAGTCGGATACCTGGTCACTTAAAGGAATGCTTGTATATGTGTAGCTGCCATTCTGGTCATAATATTTGTGAGTTGGCTAGCATATAAAGTAATTCGATTTCAGAAATCTCATCCTGGAGAGGTTTTTAGTATTCTGGCACCCTAGGAGGAAGGCAACGAGGAACTAGTGTAGCTTTTTTTAGTATTTAGTACTGTACACTAAGTGTCCCACACGCTACCTAGGCACGGACTGTCAGAATGGGCCAGCAGAACACGAAACCCCGTCAGGGAATTGTGGTGCATTATACGGTGCCACAGATAATTAAGAACATCTATGGGAAAGATGAAGCATAGGACTTAAAGGATGTCCTTCGTAAATTTAAGGTGAAAGGAGCAGCGGGTTTAGACCTGGATGTATGGAGTGAAATAAAAAGGGACAGACAAGGAGAGGTGTTAGAGAAGCAATGGATGCGTCAGATTCAATGCTTAATTAAGGTCTCAAATAGAGCAAAAGAAGAGGGGTGGAAATATAATTCAGATTGTGATGGTTGGGATATGAAAGACAGAAGAATAAAAAAAAAAAAAAAAAATGTTGAAATTTTAAATAATCTTAGTTCAGCCATCCCACCCCCATATACTGACATAGTACGTAAACTACACAAGATATATCCTGAAATTGAGGGTAGAGGATGGGTTTTGTATAGCAAAGCCAGCTGCTTTCTGTAGATTTTTTTTTTTTTTGTGACACAGTTAATGAATACACATGAAGCAACCTGGCAGGATGGGGAGGATTTATGCAGACATAAAATGACTCTGACCCTGTTTAACTAGTTTATGACCGACCTGCAGACCGAGCTGAGGGGGGATGGCAATTTAGAGACAGGAGGTCAGACACATAGACTCAAGGGCCCCTTTTATTGCTAGATTAGAAGCTTTCTCTCAGGCAAAACAACAGGAGAGAGGGTCAATATCACTCATGAAACAAATGCCAGGACAGACTGTATCAGAATTTTACTTATCTATGGAAAGTATGATGGCAGATGAGGGATTGGATTTGGCTCTGCCAGTCACGATCTGAGCCTTCAATAGACAGTTTATGGAAGGATTAATTCCACAGATAAGTGAAAGACTGAAAGCCTGCATACCACCCTTAATTTGTTGCGATTTTTGGCAGAAAAAGGTTGCAAGGTTAATAAGAAAAAGTTGCAAGTGTGTCAGAAAAAGTTATCTTTTTGGGACATTGTATATCACAGGGTACGAGACATCTCACTGAGGAGAGGATTCAAGTGATAAAGGAAATGTTACCCCCACGGAATTTCAAACAATTGCATATGTTTTTAGGTATTGTGTCATATTGTAGACAATGGATACCACATGCTAGCGCTTTGATGCAGCCATTATACGATTGTTTGAAAATTGTACCGTATATGCTTACAGAAGTAGCTTATGAGTCGTTTGTCACTTTGAAAAGGTTATTGATTTCTGCCCCGGCTATTGGTATTCCAGATTACACCAAGATATTTTATTTGTACATTGCTGAAATCACTGGACACGCCACAGGTGTTTTGACACAGGCACATGTAAAACAAAGATCCGTTGCTTAATTTTCAGCAGCATTAGATCCAGTGTCCAGAGGTTCACCGTCCTGTGTACGGGCGATAGCAGCGGTGTCGATAATCCTAGATAAGTCATCAGAAATTGTTCTAGACAATCCAGTTGTAGTGCACACCACACATGAGATACATGCAATCTTGTCTCAGGTACAGCCCAAACACATTTCAATGGCTAGGCAATTAAGGTTACAGTGTACTTTACTTTTACCTCCAAATGTTACTTTTCAGCGCTGTACAACTTTAAATTTGGCTACCTTTTTGCCTCTTCAGTCACCAGATTTGGCAAGGGGGAATAATAGTGCTAATAAGGAAGAAGAAGAGGAAGAAAAAAAAAATTCTCGAGAACTTCTGATAAGAGAGGACATTCTAAAAACAATGGACTTTTTAGTTTTTTTGACTACTGATGAAATAATTTATCCATCAGATATGTTGCAGTTTTTATATATAATTTTTATGTGACAGGACATGTTTATTATATCAAGATGAGATATTTTTTACACATCATTTTTTACATTCATATATAGTGTATTTTCAGAGTTGAAAGGGTTAAACATCCCTACAATAGAGTCATTCTAGTTAGAAGGAACATCTGGTGATAATTAAGACAGAGTACATTTTTTTTTTCTTAAAGGTACATGTTACAGATACACCAATCTTAAATGCTGAGCACACTTTGTACATAGATGGTAGTAGGTTTGCTGATGACAAGGGTAAATATCACACAGGGTATGCCGTAGTGACTGATACACAGGTGATTGACGCACAGCCCTTACCAGCCCACATGTCAGCACAAGAAGCAGAATTAAAAGCTTTAGAACAAGCCCTAGAATACTTAAAAGGACGAGAAGGGAATATTTACACTGACTCTGCCTACGCTTATGGTGTAGCGCACGATTATGGCCATATATGGAAGGCTAGAGGTTATCTGACAGCAGCAGGTACACCTGTAAAACATGGAGAAGGGATTAAGAGAGTCCTGAACAATCTTCAAAAGGTTAAACGAGTGGCCATTATGAAGATAGCGGCACACACGAGCGCAAAAACAATTGAGGCAAAAGGAAATGCATTTGCAGATTTGACTGCAAAACAGGCAGCTCTAGGGAAAGGAAGCCCTGAGACCTTAGCAGCGGTAGAGGTGAGTATCCCAGAACCAACATGGCAGCAGCTGAGTAAATTACAGGAGCAAGTAGGGGAGAGCGAGAAAGATAAGTGGGTCAGAATGGGAGCAGCACCAGACCTTGACAATGTATGGAGGGAAGGAGGCAAAGTATGCCTGCCTGCCTCTCTGTACCCAGCAATGGCAGCGGCAGTTCACCTACCCACACACGTCAGTTCCAATTCCATGTATAGGATTGTGAACCAAGGATGGCTCGCCCCTGGATTCAGTAGTACTGCAAGAAACTACTGTGCAGCCTGCCAAATCTGTCTCCTGAATAACCCAGGATAGAGAGTAAAAACCCCACGGAAACACCAGGTTCGGGCCCAATACCCCTTCCAGAGACTGCAAATTGACTACATACAAATGCCTAAGAGCGGCCCCTTTGAATTTGTCCTCGTGTGTATCGATTTATTCTCGGGTTGGCCCGAAAGCTATCCAGTAAAATCAGCCACAGCAAAAGCCACAGCCAAGAAACTGATCACTGAGTTAATACCTAGGTTTGGTCTTCCTGAAACTATAGAATCAGATAGGGGGACACACTTTACAGGAGAAATCATGCAGAATGTGATGACCATGTTAGGGGTTCAACAAAGTTTTCACACCCCTTACCATCCACAGAGTTCAGGATCAGTGGAAAAAGTAAATGGGACAATAAAGTTGAAAATACAAAAAGCTATGCAAGAGTTAAACAAACCCATATGAAATACTTTTTGGGAATGCACCTAGATTAGGTCTATACTTTCTACAGAGTATGCAATTGCAATGTGATAGTTTGACTGCATATGTGATACAATTACAACAACGTCTAACTAAGATCCACAAAAGTGTGTATTCTTCTCTTCCAGACCCTAACTCAATAGCAGGTACACATACACTGCTACCAGGAGATTATGTATATGTAAAGAAACACACCAGAAAGACATTGGAACCTAGATTTGAAGGTCCTTATCAAGTGCTTTTGACCACAGCCACTTCAGTGAAATTGGAAGGAAAAGCAGCCTGGATCCACGCATCACACTGCAAAAAGAGTCTTGAACCAAGAGAAACAGAATGAAGATCCTTCTATGATAATAGTGCTTGAATGTTTTCAAATGTTTGTTTATACATGGACTCCGGGTATCAATGTAACAGTTCATGAAAATAGTACTGATCTTAGATGGGTAAATCAGGATAAGAGTATAACACAATATCATTACTACGAATGGTATTTTGTACTAGTAAGGAAATGGGAAGCACAACAGGAGGATATATATACAATGGCAACATTATGGTTTCAATATAAAGATAGAAGACGCTCTACCCACCATCTTCGAATCTTCTCTATTAACTCCTATTCCTAGATCTTGCATAAATGTTTCGGTATTACAACAGAAAACAAAAAACAAAATTTAATGTAACTTTTCCCCAGCTACCAGAATGTAGGTATCGCCGAGAATGGTATGATACAGTTCTGGGAGCTGCAGGAACTGGAATGGGAATAATGAATGGGATACAGATGGAAATGATACAAAATAAGTGGAACCGTGCAGGAAGTCACATAGCTGATAGTTTAATAATTACAAGCAAATGGTTACCTACAACATTCGAAACACAAATTAGCCAGGTACAATTAACTAAATATCTCAATATTATGGTTAATCACACAGCACTAGCCAGTCTGAAGTTGTGGAAAGAAAATCAGGAGTTTATAAACATTACTCAATGTGCTTTTTCTACACTATCTTATCACATTCAAATTAATAGAGCTCGAGATGAGCTACGATTAGGGAATTATCGCACTTGGATGAACTATTTCAAGGGTTTAAATTTAGAAAGTACATGGTTTGAAGTACCAGGAAAAGAAGTTGAATGTGAGGAAAGATGGTGTGCTGGAAGGTTTGATGTATACAAAGTGGAGGAGGTTCAGGTAATGTGTAAGTTAATAGTGATGCCACTCCTGATAGGAAAGGATCTACCTGAATTTTGGTATCCTGAGATTTATGGACACTATGTAGATACACAAAACATGACTCATGATCTAAGTTTATATGTGCTAAGACTAATAAGGGAATAGTCTGTGGAAGAAATTCTCCAGTCTATGAACTTTGTTTATTGAAACATCAATCTAACATATGTAAGTTTCAGAGATTACCAGTAGGTGTAGGAAACAGATTTATGGAGATAGGACCACAACATATTTGTTTAGTCACAAATGATCAGGAAACTATGGAAAGTTTAAATAAAACGGCCCCTTTTTCAGGATGCGTAAAGAATGTTAAAATGCTTAAATGGCAAAATGACACTTTCCTTTTTGAACCAGATGCACATAGAATATTTAATCTAGAATGGATGGTAGATAATCTTACTGATACTACTCCTTTTATAATATCATTAGAGCCCTTACAGCAAATCTTAAATGAGTCCGAAATACTTAGAAAACACATAGAGACACAAGAACATACCCTTCAAAATAATCTAATATCTGCGGTTATAGATAAAGGGAAATTAATACATTTATCCTCACAAATAAGAGATGAAACAACACATCATTGGTATGATGTATTTGCTGGATGGTCACCCACTGCTACGGCAATTTTTAATTGGATGCTCAATCCGATACTTATTCTAATTTTAGTTTTTGTACTGCTTACCGTGATAAACTGTTGCTTATATAGGAAGATTAAGGCACGAACAGATAGAATGGAAAGAGAAAGGTATTAGGAACTCTAATGACAAAAAGGGTAACTTGACATCACCCCTTTTCTATTCTCTTTGCTTATAAGATGCTGGTATGGATTTGAGGGATGAGGGTAAATAAAGAAGACTTATCCTCCTCTGACAACCCGCGGTCAGGGATAGTACTCTTTGAAGTATCGGCTATTCACTTGTTTGCAAGGACCCAGAATCGTGGAGGGGATGATGTCAAAGGGGGAAATTGATAAGGTTGGAAATAATAGGTTGGAGTTCTACTTAAGTTGTTTTTCATTTTTCTACATAATGTGTGCGTGTCAGTTGTAAGACGTAGCTTAAGTCTTTCCAGATGTGTCCAGCGTCATGTATGTTGAAATTATACTGCTTGTTACCTTATATGGAAATTTGCTCAAACTGATGCTTGTGTAACCAGCCTTATAAAAAGCCCCAATAAAGAGCCGACAGGTTCAGTTGATAGTACGGGACCTTTAAGGCTCGGATCTGATATACAGAAACCTATATTCTGTGTCTTATTTCTTTGATAGCTAAATTTGGCAAAGCAATATAAACTAGAAGCAGTTAAGTTGAAAACTGCACTTAACAGTATGTGCAGAGGGAAGCAGTCCATCTCAGGAGTCCCCAACCTTTTTGGCACCAGGGACCGGTGTCTTGCCGAGAAAGTTCCCTCGGCGGATAAGTTCCCCCCCCTGTACTGCGCAGTACGAATTACTATCAGCCGCTGGAGATAGCCAAAGCACAAAATCTACAATCAGCAGTACACGGCGCCTGCGCCCTAGGTCCAGGTTCCTTCCCCACCATCCAAGTGGACCTAGAGGGGGAATAAAAAACAGCCGAGCGAAGCGAGGCCGTGCCCGAAGCGTGGCGATCGGCCCTCTTACAGGCGCCGTGTACAGCTGATTTTCCCCTATTCATCTTCAGCTATTTCCGCCGGATCCTACTGCACAGGCGCAGCGCCTGCGCAGTAGAGGGGGGTCCTTATCCGCCGAGCGGAACTTTCTCGGCAGAACACCGGCTTCAATCATCCTGACACCATGACTTCAATGTGTCACTTGTCATTGTAGCCATCAGATGGAGAGCCCCTCCCCCAGTACCAGTGCTATACCCCCTGTCAGTGTATGGAGAGTCCCCCCAGTACCAGTGCTGTACCCCTGTCAGTGTATGGAGAGCCCCTCCCCCAGTACCAGTGCTGTACCCCCTGTCAGTGTATGGAGAGCCCCCTCCCCCCAGTACCAGTGCTGTACCCCCTGTCAGTGTATGGAGAGCCCCCTCCCCCAGTACCAGTGCTGTACCCCCTGTCAGTGTATGGAGAGCCCCTCCCCCCCAGTACCAGTGCTGTACCCCCTGTCAGTGTATGGAGAGCCCCCCCAGTACCAGTGCTGTACCCCCTGTCAGTGTATGGAGAGCCCCTCCCCCCAGTACCAGTGCTGTACCCCCTGTCAGTGTATGGAGGGCCCCTCCCCCCAGTACCAGTGCTGTACCCCCTGTCAGTGTATGAGGAGCTCCCCCTCCCCCCAGTACCAGTGCTGTATCCCCTGTCAGTGTATGGAGAGCCCCCTCCCCCCAGTACCAGTGCTGTACCCCCCTGTCGGTGTATGGAGAGCCCCCTCCCCCACAGTACCAGTGCTGTACCCCCTGTCAGTGTATGGAGTGCCCCCTCTCCCAGTACCAGTGCTGTACCCCCTGTCAGTGTATGGAGAGCCCCCTCCCCCCAGTACCAGTGCTGTACCCCCTGTCAGTGTATGGAGAGCCCCCTCCCCCCAGTACCAGTGCTGTACCCCCCTGTCAGTGTATGGAGAGCCCCCTCCCCCACAGTACCAGTGCTGTACCCCCTGTCAGTGTATGGAGAGCCCCCCAGTACCAGTGCTGTACCCCCTGTCAGTTTATGGAGAGCCCCCTCCCCCCAGTACCAGTGCTGTACCCCCCTGTCAGTGTATGGAGAGCCCCCTCCCCCCAGTACCAGTGCTGTACCCCCTGTCAGTGTATGGAGAGCCCCCTCCCCCAGTACCAGTGCTGTACCCCCTGTCAGTGTATGGAGAGCCCCCTCCCCCCAGTACCAGTGCTGTACCCCCTGTCAGTGTATGGAGAGCCCCCTCCTCCCAGTACCAGTGCTGTACCCCCTGTCAGTGTGATCAGTGCTATACCCCCAGTACCAGTGCTGTATCTCTATCCCCACCCCCTGCTCTCCGCCCCCCATAGTAAACTGTGTTTGCTATGCTTCAGTTTGTGAATGAACAGGAAGCCGCTCAGCACAGAACACTTCCTATTCATTCTCTGTGCAGTGCAGCTGAGGCTGCAGAGGAAGGGATTGGGAATTGATATCCTCATTTCCTTTCTCTGTCTTTAAAAGTAAAGACATTAGAGGTTTGTTTAGACCTCTGAAATTTCACTAAAGTTCCTAACAGGGCTGTTAAAAAAAAATCAAACAACCGAAAGAAAATGTAAAAAAAAAAAAAGTAAAAAAAAACCTTCAAAAATAAAACAAAAAGTTAAAAAGTTTGAAAGCTAAAGATAGATTAGGGGCTCATTCACGTGTGCTTTGCTCTATCATGAGTGGTCAGTATTTGGATCACTCTTCAGAGAGCATTTGACAGGCGGAGGAGGTATATCACCTGCACAAAGTAATAAACCACTGATTCACACTGTACAGAGCACAGCGCCTGTGTGAATGACCCCCAAGATCTCATCCACACAAAGAGCTTCATTTATTACCTCCATACAGTTTTATCTTTTAGATTTAGCAGGAATTGTGTTTTTCATTATTAATCATAATTTTACTGTATTTTAAGCAAAAATATAAATGCCTGACAGGGGGACAGGAGATCAGAAAGGATAAGCCAGGTCTTCACGGCTCAGATAAAAACACTTAGCCTGGGTTCACACCTATGCGAATTAGATGTGCGTTTCCGCACATCTAATTCGCATAGCAGGAGAATGTGACTGGCTCCCTATGGAGCCGGTTCACATATCTCCGGGGCGGCTGTGGAGCGCACTGCACTTTGGCTCCGTTTCAGGGCCGAATTCGGGCATAGAATCAGCCCTCATTTGTCCCTGAAACGGGGAACAGGGACGCACAGCGCTCCTGTGCGATCCGCAGCCCGTTATAGTGTGAACCCGGGCTTAGGCTGGGCTCACACCTTTGTGAATTGGATGTGATTTCTCCACATCCAATTCACATGTCAGGAGATTGTGATCGATTCTCTATGGAGCCGGTTCATATATCTCCGGAGTGAATTGTAGAGGAGTCCTTTGTATCTTCTGGTCTGTTTCATGTCTGAATTCAGCCCAAAATTTGGGCAGAAATCAGAGCTGAGCTGTGAGCCGCTCCGTGCTTCAATATGAACCCGGCCTTAGGAGGTGCAGAGTGATCCTAGCAGGGCCGGGTATTATTATTATACAGGATTTATATGGTGCCAACAGTTTGTACAGCACTTTACAATATAAGAGAGACAATACAATTCAATAGAAGAGGGTTAGGAGGGCCTCGCTCCTGGGAGCTTACAATCTAATAGGGAGGGGCTGGTGGAAGAAAAGGTAATTTCTGAGGGGTGAATTGATGGGAGAAATGGAAGATTTGGTTATTAGTTGAAGGGGGATAGGCTTCCCTGAAGAGATGAGTTTTCAGGGATCACCTAAAAGTGGACAATGTAGGAAATAGCTGGATTGGGGGTAGGGAGTTCCAGAGGATGGGAGAGGCTCTGGAGCAGTCCTGGAGATGAGCATGGGAGGAGAGAAGGGAAGAGAAGACTGCGGCCATCTGACAGCAAGAAGAGATGTCACTCCAGTTTCTATGTGCCTGTTTATATCTGATGAAGACGCCTCTATGTCACTTTATCAGTAATGCTGGAAGACACTTTTCTGAGGTCCAGAGGGAGATGAAAGTCCTCTGTGTACAGATCAGAGCCGGGTAGATCCCAATCATAAGACCCTTTCACACTGGAGGCGTTTTTCAAGCGCTTTAGCGCTAAAAATAGCGTCTGTAAAGCACGTGAAAAATGCCTCCCCTGTAGTCCCAGTGTAAGAGCCTGAGTCCTTTCACACGGGCATTGTGCTGGCAGGACGTTAAAAAAAGTCCTGCAAGCAGCATCTTTGGGGTGCTTTAGGAGCGGTGTGTATACAATTAACAATACAATTAAAATCAATGGGCAGTGGTGCCAAAGCGCCTCGGCAGCGGCGTGTTTCGTGCTTTTAACCATTTATTCGGCCGCTAGTGGGGGTTAAAAACGCCTCTAAAATGACAATAAAGCGCTGCTAAAAGTTCATTTCTTGAGCGCCACCCGTTGGACCCCTTCTGCTAATTTCATGTTAGTAGAAGTTTGGTGAGCGTTGATTCGCACTTTTTTGTTAAGTTATATTTTTATTTGGATGGCAGATCGAATCTCTAATTTAATTTCTATTGTGTTTTGTTTCTGGGCAGGGCTGGACTGGGATAAAAATTTGGCCCTGGACTTCATCCAGACCGGCCCACTTTATTTGTGCAAGCAAGCACAAAAACAGTATATAAACTATACGCAATTGTGCAAAAAAACATAAGTAGCATAACATAAGGAGTCCTCACTAACCTCTTTTACTATTTCACTTATTCTCCTCTGTATTTTTCTCATCTTTCTCACATCACTGTGTGAAGTTGAGGGCGAACCAAGAAAGCCATTACTTTGACAGGCTGTCACTGAAACCAGCCCACTGAGCCATCGGCCCACCGGGAAACTCCCTGTAGTCCCGATGGCCAGTACAGGCCTGTTTCTGGGTGATAAAATTATTGTGTAGAATAATACTCGGCTATGTGTGTTTCTTCAAATGACAGTTTGGGAGTCGGCAGTTATAATAAAAACAACACAATGGAAAATTAACCGCTTCCCGACCAGCCCCCGCAGTTATACTGCGGTAGATTGAATCCCCTGGACGAGCCATCGTAGCTGTACATTGGTTTTTTTAAGACGCTCTAGCAGGCCCGCAGCGTGTCCCCAGAGCCGATGCGCATGCTCGGTGTGTGTGATGACCTCTGGGCACCCACGATCGCGTGGGACAGAGCGAGAACCGGGATCTGTGTGTGTAAACAAACAAATCCCGGTTCTGTCAGTGGAGAGGAGACAGATTGTATGTTCATACTAAGTAGTCAGCCACATTCCCCCCACAGTTAGATCACACCTAGGGAACACAGTTAACCCCTTGATTGCCCCCCTAGCGTTAACCTCTTCCCTGCCAGTGACATTTATAGAGTAATCAGTGGCTAAAAAGTGTCCGATCTGTCCGCCGCAATATCGCAGTCCCGATACAAATCACAGATCGCCGCCATTACTAGTAAAAAAAATTATAATAAAATAGCCATTAATCTATCCCCTATTTTGTAGACGCAATAACTTTTGTGCAAACTAATCAATATACGCTTATTGCGATTTTTTTTTTTACCAAAAATATGTAGAATACATATCGGTCTAAACTGAGGGATAATTTTTTTTTTTTAAATGTGGGGGATATTTATTATAGCAAAAAATATTGTTTTTTTTTCAAAATTGACGCTCTTTTTTGTTTATAGCGCAAAAAAAAAAAAAATCGCAGAGGTGATCAAATACCACCAAAAGAAAGCTCTATTTGTGGGAAAAAAGGTGTTGTGGTAACTTCCCCAAAAAATCAAACAACAACCACCAGAATAATAGTATTATTTATATCACTACAAAACAGATGCCTTTGAAAATACGTTTGTCATAACTCCATCAGTATCACCAGCAAAGCAGCTTCATTATTATCCCATTACCTGCTTCAGATCCGCGCTATAGCTGAATGACGGCTACGGCATGGATCTGCTTTTCCGGGAGGACGTCTATTGATGTCCTCCCCTTTGCAGGCTCACCACACCCCCCTGAAGGCGCACGCTGTGATCACCCGAGTCAATCAGACTTGGGTGATCACAGATCCAAGTAAGGGGCCAATCCCGGCTCCTTACCACCTCCAATGACAGCTGATCACGTGACGTAAACAGAAGATCAGTAATCATTTTTTTTTCTTCTCATGCTGACAGCGTGAGGAGAAAAAAAGCTGATCACCGGCTTCTGTTTGAAGGGACATCGGTCCCGAAGAGGAAGAGCCTCATATGTGCCCACTAGTACCGCCTGCCAGTGCCACGAATCAGTGCCCACAGTACATAAGTACCAGCAATCAGTGCCACCTATCAATGCCCACCAGTGCCACCAGTGGAGCCACTCACACTATAAGTGTGTCATCAGTGCCACCTAGCAGTTTTGTATTTTTTTTTTTAAATCGGTCTTTTTTAGTTTAAAAAAAAAAAAAAAACACCAAAAGAAAGCTCTATTTGTGGGAAAAAAATGATACAAATTTCATTTGGGTACAGTGCTGTATGACCGCGCAATCGTCGTTCAGAGTGACAGCGCTAAAAGCTGAAAAATGGTCTGGGCAGGAGGGGGGTTTAAGTGCCTGGTAAGCAAGGGGTTAAAGAAAATGAGAATTTCGACATTTCATCAATTGCCGCGTCACGAATGTTAATTCTAGATTATGAACGGTAGTTTACAACACCGACCTCTTCCCGGTCATTCCTTGATTCCGATCATGTGTGTTTGTACTTTCGACTTTTGTGTGACGATTTCTGTACTGACCATCCGAAAATCAGATGTTGGGTTCACATCCGAAAAAGAGAAAATGGGCTGTTAAAAGCACCGTACTAATGATCTGAAAATCTGCAGAGAGCTTGTCTTATGTATTAGTCCCTCTGATTTTCATATGGTGTACGAGGCTTTAAGAGTCTCCTTCCTGCCGCAGCAATCTGACCACATGTGGTGATCACTCCTCTCTATACAGGGGGTTCAAAAAGGAGATTATGTCCCCTATATGTATATATACTGTATATATATCCAGGGCCTCTGCTTCCAGAAAAAAAAATAAACTTTTGGGCTGTTGCAGTCTTTTCTATTAAAAAAAAATGCTGACTTTGTGTGCAAAAATGATAAAATAGTCCCTGCAGGTAAGGGGTTAAAACAGTTTCCTCCTGTGATCAGAGAAATGTGAGATCACGTGATGTAACTCCCATCCCTCCCCCTCCCTGTACACTCCTCTCTATATATTTCCTATAAAGATGTAACTAGATACATTGTATCTGATCTAATACTGTGTACAGCCAATCAGAATACGGAGACATTGCTGTGACCGCGCCCACTATTGCACACGGCTCATGGGCGGGGACTGACATGTAGTGTGCTGATTGGTTGTGTGTATAAGAAGTGTCAGAGGAGAGGCGAAGGAGAGAGAGAGAGGAGATCGTATTGTGTGTTGGAGAACACCGGGGATCTGTACGGGGATGTGATGAGCGGGAAGCGGAGATGTGGGGTGAGAAGAGCGGAGAGTGTCCGGAGATTTCATCTCACACCGGAGAGAAAACACACCGGAGGAACCGACTGACATTCCCTGGAATTGTATATTTGCTGCCACCCCATGGAGGAAGAGGGAACTGCAGTCCCTGGTGCTGTGTGTGCTGCCACCCCATGGAGGAAGAGGGAACTGCAGTCCCCGGAGCTGTGTGTGCTGCCACCCCATGGAGGAAGAGGGAACTGCAGTCCCCGGAGCTGTGTGTGCTGCCACCCCATGGAGGAAGAGGGAACTGCAATATGCTTTGACTGCCAGTCCTTGCTTTGTGTCCCCCCTGTGGAGGAGGAGGGAACTGCATTTATTTCCAGTGCTCTCCTCTGTTGTCGGATTGGTGAAGGTATTCGGGGATTTATCGGTGTTTCTGATTTACAATCTTCCCCAAGAAATCTTATTGGTTGCTGTGGGGGAGGGGGGAATTACTAGAACTGAAACAAGAGAGGCAACCAATCAGCTTCCATCTTCAATATTTGCTATGGACACACTGATTCTCCTCCCTGCCAATCGGGAAGCGGGTCTGAGACCCGTTTTTCAAATTGGTTGAAAGGAGAAGCATTCCAATTGGCCGAGGAGGAGGGGGGAGGAGACACACAGCGGAAGCAGCCATGATGCTGAGAAGGAGAGCGGGGGAGGGGAAGTCGCTGCCAATCGCCCAGAGGGAAGCCCTGCCCACCATACATGGGGTAAGTTCTGGGCTCCTGTCCAGGGGGTTTGTGCCCCCCTAAAAAAAAAAAAATTGCCACCACTTCAAATTACAATCTGATTGTACAATCTCCGGATAGATCTACTAACACCTCTGTACTGCAAGAGCTGGATGAGTTATAGG